>CM072518.1:54107418-54242418 GCA_036898135.1 Oncomelania hupensis | reverse complement strand
GGCAAAGAAGATGCAGCGAATAACTATGCCCGCGGTCACTACACTATTGGCAAGGAGATCGTGGACCTGGTGCTGGACAGAATCCGCAAGCTGGCTGATCAGTGCACAGGTCTGCAGGGCTTCCTCATCTTCCACTCCTTTGGTGGCGGTACTGGCTCAGGCTTCACCTCCCTCTTGATGGAGAGGCTCAGCGTTGACTACGGCAAGAAGTCCAAGCTGGAGTTCTCCATCTATCCTGCGCCACAGGTCAGTCAAGTCGGATTACATACATAAGTTGCTTTTAGGTAGAGAAATTCCACACAAGAGTCAACATAAGTGATTTTCCATGTATTCATGGCTAAAGAAGATAGGAGACGAAATACAGTGTAGAAAAGTAAAATTTTATATCGAGATTTCATCATTTTCCTTCTTTCCCACCAGGTGTCAACGGCTGTGGTGGAGCCTTACAACTCCATCTTAACCACTCACACCACACTGGAGCACTCGGACTGTGCCTTCATGGTAGACAACGAGGCCATCTATGACATCTGCCGCCGCAACCTGGACATTGAGCGCCCCTCGTACACCAACCTCAACCGTCTAATCGGCCAGATTGTGTCCTCTATCACTGCCTCTCTGCGCTTCGATGGTGCCCTGAACGTGGATCTGACAGAGTTCCAGACCAACTTGGTACCCTACCCCCGTATCCACTTCCCTCTGGCCACCTATGCCCCCGTTATCTCTGGTGAGTTTTTGCTTTAATCATTGAGTTTACATGTTTTTTTATTTACCACCAAAAAAACCGAAACTATTTAAGAAAGATTAGATTCCATTCCATACTATCCCTATTTTAATTCCATGTTTCTGCTTATTTCAGCTGAGAAGGCCTACCATGAGCAGCTGACAGTGGCTGAGATCACCAACGCATGCTTCGAGCCCAACAACCAGCTGGTGAAGTGTGATCCTCGTCACGGCAAATACATGGCCTGCTGCATGCTATACCGTGGTGACGTCGTCCCCAAGGACGTCAACGCTGCCATCGCCACTATCAAGACCAAGCGCACCATCCAGTTCGTTGACTGGTGTCCCACTGGCTTCAAGGTAGGATTCCCATACTTTCATTTTTCAGATGACGTAGTAAATTGTAGAAATGTAGTAATAATGGTAAAAGGGCTATTAGATATTTTCATTTGCCAGAGTTTCATCTCTTCTGATTTCCTGTCTGTTGTTGCTAACAGGTGGGCATCAACTACCAACCTCCCACCGTGGTTCCTGGCGGCGACCTGGCCAAGGTACAGCGTGCCGTATGCATGTTGAGCAACACTACCGCCATTGCAGAGGCCTGGGCCCGTCTGGACCACAAGTTTGATCTGATGTACGCCAAGCGTGCCTTTGTCCACTGGTACGTGGGTGAGGGTATGGAGGAGGGCGAGTTCTCGGAGGCTCGTGAGGATCTGGCTGCCCTGGAGAAGGATTACGAAGAGGTGGGCGTTGATTCTGCCGATAACGAGGCTGCAGATGAAGAAGGCGAGGAATACTAACTAAAATTCCAAAAAGTGAAAACCACACATTGGTGTTCTTGATTCCTACTACAGTTGTACATGGACTTGCTTGATTGTATCTTGATGTTAGTCTTGACTTCTGCTCGACTCAATCCTCAAAAACTAATCTTGGTGCCTTTTGTGCACCTGCTGCAAATGATACTCTTTTTTTTTTTCCCTACCACTCAATTTGCCTTTTTTTATTTGAAACTTTGGAATATTTCAGAATGCTTTTTTCTGTCTGTCCATCCACAATGCACGTCTTTCATGATATTATTTTAACAAGCATTTGGGATCAAGCAATTTGCGTTATGTGCAATCAAGAATATGAGCAATAAAAAGTTGAAATTTAATCTCTGTTGCCTTTTGTGTTTTGAGTGACTGGGTTGGGTCCCTTCCCATCAGAAATAATCGTTCAATACTGTTCCAAAAACTTTATACCGTTTATTTACAAAATGGCAAGACATTTCCAGGCATGCACTCTCGTAGACGGCTCTAATAATATTAGAGCAAATATTCAAACCAATCTTTAAATGGACATTTAGTGAAATTAAAAACGGTTTAATTGCAAAATGTCTGCATACACAATATTGACCTAAAAAGTACATTGCAAGTTTGTCGCCCTGTGCTTGCCGAGGAGAAAGAACTAACATTCAACGCTCGCCAAACGCCCAGGATTACAAGCAAATAACGCACATAACGAATGATGAATAATTGGAAGTCATGTTTATTAACATTGGCCTAGTATAGAGACAGTCACGCAATACGATTTTTATTTAGATGACTCGACTGTTTACGTTTTCTCAAATTAAGGGACTAGGTTAGGACTTCAACATCATAAGTGGGTGGGTATGTATGTGGTAAAAGACTAGGACAAAAAGGACAGAGAACAAGAACCATTATAAACAATAATTCATAATATAACAGTGCAACACAATAATCCAAAAAGCCCACAGTAGGTATCTCCCATGAACCGCACAGAAAACATAGAAACTGACAAATATATTTACCAGCTTTAACGAAACCTTATGCAGAAAATGCGAACTAGGGCGCATAGTCTCATAATGCAAAACGATTATAAATAATCAGACAATACACGCTGAAAGCTCAATCGCGAATTTCAGTGTAGCGAGACAAAACAAGTCGCGTTCGTTATCTTTAGACAATACTGAAAAATACTCCTCAAAATTCAGCATTACCTAATAACTCCGAGTTGGTTGCCTTACAAACAAGCGAGATATATTTATAAATGATGCTCCTTTCCAACACAGTTATGAAAGTATAAGCCCACTTTAACTTGGCTGCAACTACGAAAAAGACAAGCATAAACTAAACAATTAATAAAACCCAATAATAGCTCAGGCTACATCAGCCAAATCCTCCCACAAAATGCTCACGACGAAAAGTATAATGCAACAACTATCATCAAAAAAATGAAAAACGTGTAACAACAAATGTAAGAAAACATGGCGAATGTATCGTACCTTATGATCCAAGCGGATAACAAAAGAATGTAAAACGAGGTTCTTCCACCAAAGACAAGGCACTTGATCCATGAACATTAAAAACAGACCGGTTCAACTTTTCTTTTACAAAATTACTTTTCGTTCACAAAGTCACAAAACGACTCGATCTTCCTTTCTCTAGCCTACAGACCAATACTAACCAGAAATGTGAACAGCGAACCAGTTATATAGGCTTAGGGATTGAAACAGTGAACATTATTTACGAAATAGCCGAAACTGAAGCGTGCATGACGTAGTACCCAAAAACTACCCCTAATAATATTAATCTTCTAAGACTACTAAAAATCAATCAAAAGAGTAAATACATTACAATATAACCTTTTCCAACAATCGGCAAAGAATAAGAAGGAGAAAACTACAAAACAAACTGACATTGAGACACACACGAAATAAACACATCCAAACAAGTAAGTCAAGTCAGAGTCAAAGTCAAATGAGGGCAAGGGTCAATGAAAGAAGATGATCGTCAAGTCAGTTACATACATTGTAAAACGTAAACAAAATACACAACAAACAAGAATACACATCATTAAACACAGGACGGGGAAACAAAACATGGATCCACAGAAACATAGGACAGAACAGTTTCTCCAAAATACTCTTTTGCATTTTACATGAACTTAGTCAAACAACATGCCTGGATGGCATGTACACGCCCTTTTAAGCAACATTTAATTTGGCCCAATAATTTGTTAGAAGACCACCAGGAAGGTGCACCATTTTTATACAAAAGTGCAAAAAGATATTGCTGGATTAAATAAATAGCAAAATCAAGATGTAAGCATGGATGGCACTGTAGAAGACCGATGCTACGACCACAATCTAGCAAGAATATCCCTCTCCCTTTTCCTGAATATAATGCACATGGTGGTATTAGTATATTAATCTACATTGAGGTAAAAGTTACTCTGATTGTTAAAAAAAAGTCATTGGCAAGATGTGGAGTTGGTTCATTGATGCAAAGCGTCTGATTAACTTCCCAGGGTTGCCTATGCAGAGAGCTATAGGGCCTCGTAACAATTTTGGCAGAAAGTCTGTGCAACCTTATGATCGCAGAGAGCGCTCTGTAGCGGTCTCTAAAGGTTGTTTGAGAAGAGAAAAATATAGCGGCTGGAGTGGTGGGCTTTCGATTTGAAAATGGCGATGTGTTCAATGGTGAAATAGCAAGGGAGGACATTTTGTCATTTACAGTCTGGTAAGATTTCTGTACTTGGTTTTTGATAGTATAATTATGTTTATGTGTAATCATTACATTACATTGCCAATGTTAAAAGGATTCCCTTCTATTTGCATAGCATTAAAAAAAAACCAGTACCATGGAATTTATGGTTGAACACCAGCTAGTGCAAACAATGAACATATCAATACAAATGTGAAAAAAGTAAAATTCAAGCATAACAATAAACATAAAAACGCATAAGCTACTGGGATTCTTCTAAATAAAGTGGCCTGGTTATATTTTTTTTAAAAATCTGCCAATTTTCAATGTAAAAAGAAAGATATTACATTCATATTCCAACAATCATTCACTTTTTATATGTGAAACAACTTGTAAACATTTAATTACATATAGGAAAACCTTTCCATAGGAGGTTAGGAAAAAACAACACAAATCTCTGCCATTTTTCCATGAAAAAAAAACCATTTATATTCATATTTTAACATAATTATTCACATATGTCTGACAGATCTTGTAAATATTCAATTATACTCTAGAAAGACCTTTTATAAAATGTGAGCAAAATAGGTTCATTTTTAGCTGTTTAAGAACATTGCAGTGTTAAATTTAAGATGCCCAAACTGGGGATCAGCGCCCTCCCTTAACTACATCTACGTGGAAAAGAAAAGGGCCCCGGGCACACACCACAGGAATTTAATGAATGTCAAAATGCAATGGTTCAATAAGCAAAGTGGAATATTGCTACAAGATGCATTGACACTCTGACTCAAATTATAAAGAATACAGATCTGAACGAGTCCATGTGCCAGTTTAGAGCAAATCCCACAATCTAGCTTCAACACTTAAAAATATTGTGCGGTTTCAAACTGACAACTCTATCAAATATACAATTCAACAATGATTAACAATGGTTTCAGTGACTCTTATGTATTTTGTGTATTTTGCCTTCTTTCACACTCGCTTTCCTGTAAATGACAATTGATTATGCATGTGCAAGAAGCAGCAAATAAATGTACAGATCTCTAAAACATCTGTGTGTGTGGAAGTCTGACAAAACAACTGCTCTCCAATTCTGATCAATGCAAGAAGCCATTTTATCGTTCATCCTTGCAGTGAAGTAAAATTATTCTGTGTCGGAATATTGTGACACAAATGAATTGGAATGATGTATTCTGATTATTGCATTTGAAGTCAAGTTATGGATGGAATTGGGTAGGATTAAGGTTCACTGTAGATTATAGCCACATGACAGCAGAGTGTAGAGGCGACTATTGGTCACATTATTCTGCCACAAGCGAACAAGATGGCCAATCCGGGATTTGAACCAGAGACCTTTTTTTTTACTAGTAAGCTGCTGTACCAACTGTGCTACCTGGCCCCTCTTGAGTAAGAGGACGGGACAATTAAATAATATTATTTTACCATTAACTGTTACATATGCACAGAGTTTAATCTTTCTTCCTGGCCCCAAAAGATTTTAAATCTGCAAACTGTGGAATGTCCAAATCATTGCATGCTTTTCATATTCATCTTTGGCATACAACCCTCACTCACAAATGAACTCATTCAGAGCCTGTGGATTGTTTTGAAAATGTATCCAGTGCTTTAAAAAATAGCCAAGTCTGAGAAAGTCTTAGGTATATCTTTCATTTGTTATTGTCAATCAAACTCGAAATAATTCTTCACCCATCTTCATTACAAGTGCAAAACATATAACTATTTTCATTACATATCATTATACCAAACATAATCTAATTTATGCCTTCAATTTTGGTTGTAGACCTACATTTTTGTGATTGTGGGCATGTCTACATTCAGTGATGTAGAACAGACCCCCGGACACTTGTAGAATGATTTTATCTTAACAATTATCAGCTAAATGGAGAAAAAAAAAGTATTTTCATTGATATCTTGATTTTAGATCCTATTCTTATCCTTTCGGCTCTGAATAGGTCTGGCCACAATTAGATATACACCAGATGGATTGACCATGACTTTTATGGAGGAATTTGGTTTGAAGATACCAAGGAACTGGCCAGTGAAACCCTCTGTGACATTGTAGCTTGAGGCCTGGGTCAGTCCCAGCTTGGAAAAAGTCATGTCAACTTCCACAGCACCGCCACTTTTGATCTGGAAGTTGAGGAATGCAAAGGCCGTGCTGCCTTTTGGGGATATAGGTCTCTGCCACACTTGGATGTCGGAATCATTCTGCATGCAACACAAGCAAATGGTCCATGAAGAACAGACATGGAAATGTACATAATTAAAAGATATTATTAAATAATTCCAATAAATGTACAGATATTATTAAACAATGGCAATAAATGTATATAATTTAAAAAAAAACACTAATAAACAACCAGATTATTCTGAGTGCATCTTGAACCAAAGAAGATAAAACAAATTGAAATTAAGAAAAAACTAAATCAAATTCGGTGAACACTAGCAAAACTAAACTAAACTAAATTAAGTCATGACACACCAAATATCCATTCAAGAAACGTTCAATAAATTATATCCATGTGATCTCATGATGGTGACAAAACAACAATAATCAACAAATATTACCTCTCTTACAACCAATCACACTTGTCACTTGAAATTGTTATGAATAAAACTGCAAAGTAACTTGTTAAGACAACAGGTAGCTAAAATCTTTTCACGAAAGTAATTTACACATTTCGATCCTCTCCTGTCATGGCATAATTTCATTTTCAATGCACTTTATAGCAGATGCTAACCAAAAGGTTGAATCTTAAAGGTATTTATTTTTTATTATACATCAATTTTCTGATAGTTATCACCCATGCAACCAAACCCACGAGGTTGTTCAAGAAATTTGAAAATAAAAATATTGGGGATAGCAGGTTGATACTCCAGGAAACATTCCCACAGGAGCGAGAAACGATGCTTAACGTCCTATTGCATGAGCGTTAAGGACAATAAAATTGGGCTAAAAAGCCCTCATCATACATATTTACCAGACCATTTGATTAAACATGAAGAAAACTAATATCACGCTGCACTGGAGATGCTGCGGTAAAGTGTGATGAATATGAAATCCATTTCAAATAAAGTCTACAGCTAAATAAATTAAACTAACTTTAACAAATTTCAGCACCAGGAAAAAGACAACAACTTACAAATAGCAGAATTCCAGGTATTCCTAGTGGGTCCTGGCTGATGGCGATAATGTTTTTGTTGAGGAGCAAATCCCTGGACTCCTTTCTCATGTTGCGCAGGTCATTGGACATGAACATGGGAGATGCCAGAATGGCCCACATGGCCATCTGTAACCTCTCTTGTTCGTAGCTCAGCGCATAGTTGCCCAGGATCAGCTAGAAACAAAGGAATACTGTTATAACAATGACTACCATATTTTCCGACCTTTACGCTGACATTTTTTCCTATCAATTGTTGACCCCTGTGGCTAAAACAACAATTGCAGCTTATACATGGATTTACCCGATTAAAAATTTTGGCTGATGTTTAAGTGCAGCCATCGCATTTTTACATCACTGATATTGCAGCAATCTCTGTGGAGTCATTTTTAAGCCAATGTTTGGTAGTTTATTCAGTGAACTCACACAGCCTCAAGGAGTGGCACACACAAAAACATGCAAGAGAACTCCCGCTGCCATCTGCCTCTTTCTCTCTCACACACACATGCACACACACCCACACATGCACACACACACACACGCATGCATACCCTCACACCAACTTCAAATGCATCTCACCTGATCTGCATCGTTAAAGGCACCAGGGTGAGCCACAGCCTGAAACCTCAGGGAGTTTATGGCAAAGTAGTTGATGACCAGCTTGACGATTTCAAAGGTCTCCTCCATGTCGTGGGAAACACGCCAAATGTTGCATGCTTCCGCCACGAGCTTCAGGTCAGCCTGAAAGAAATCCCCCCAAATTCCCAAACAGTTGCAATAGGAAATGTTTTTATACAGCTCACTTACCCGCTCAAAGAGCTCAAAGAGCTCCTGGAGAGGAAATCAGGATCAAACTCAAGACGCATAAGATGCCAATTTGCTGCATCAAGTGCACTTGTCAAAAGCCTCGGACAACTGAGCCAATATACACCCTGACAAACCTGCATGAGTGTTTCTTGAGCAAGTCACCTGCCCTCCTGACAGAAGTCTGGTTGTTGGTCAATTGGTCAGTCAGTCACTCTGAATTTCACTTTTTTGTGTGCTCAAAACACATTGCTTTGCCCTATCTCTAGAACAACTGAATCGATTTTGATTAGTTTTACAATGCAGGTACTTTCACCACTGCTAAGCCTTTTAGACCATTCATATCTCACTTTCTCAAAGGTCAAGCATCATTTTCTAAAGGTTCCAAGTGTTTTTTTTTTATGAGGACAATAAAGATATAGATTCCGAAACAAGTTTAGCGCTGTATCTCAAAAATGGGTGAGCTGATAATAATATTTTTTTAACTTGCAGATAGTTCAGATAGTGACTTAATAATAATAATAATATAATATAATATAATGCTATAATGCGTTTTTCTTCAATTAAACTCAAAGCGCGATTGACCATCTTAAGAATTACAGTATTTATCAATGATGACTTATCATTATTTGCTTCCTTAGGACAAAACCTTGTGACAAAACCAAGTCACAAAACTGTGTGAATGTCAGGAAATTCATTTGAATGGCTTGCATTTTGTTCTTTTATAAAACTGTAATTTCAAAAATGCTATTATGGCAAAAGCAATTATCAAGAATCGGAAGATATTTTTGACAGCGCTGTAATGTTAATATCTCCATTAAATAAAAATAAAAATAACAGTGTCTCTTCTCATTACCTAAACAATGCATACAATGAGAAATATTGCTAGACAGAATGTTACAAACTGGATGATAAGCAAAAAGAAATGAACAACTGACAACCAGCCAAGACAACGTATTACAATGTTTCGTCATTGGCCATTCCCAGGAATACAAGATGGATCAGGTACGTTAAAAAAAAATGACCAACGATGGGAATGCCGCAATTGCATAATACTATTAATAAGGATAAGTAAATGAAATAGATTACGATTTTAACAATTCACCTGAGGAAGGTAGTCAGGCCAACTGCAGGAAAACAACATAGGTCGACCGGTGCGATTCAGCCACTCACTCATGATGGGATACGCTGGAATCACGCAATACAGTTTAATTTTCAATTCTAATTCAACATGCCAAACACACACTACTTTTCATCTCTCTCTCTCTCTCTCTTAATTTCTCTCTCTTTCTCTTTGTTTCCAGGAATGGGTGTCAAAATATAGATTTTGCTGTCATCGATAAATTCTGGTTAAATACCAGTTTGCCAAACAAGGAAATACCCCCTCCCCCCCCTCCTCCACCCCTCCTCCCCCCCCCAAAAAAAAAAAGGCAAAGAGTTTGTATAAAGCACTGAATGTACATAGCCTTGCCATATGAAATGGAATCATTTTAATCCCAACACCAACCATATTTTGAACTGTCAGTCTTACTTCAATGAATATTTTAAACTGTTTATGCTGTTCCATTTATTTCAAAGATCGATGCCTTTCGTCAATTTCTTATAACCGGTATTAGCTTTCATGCGACTGGTTTTCAAAATAGTGCATGGATAGACGAATGTAGAGGACAGTCAATGTCTGGACTGACTTTCAGTCTCAAAACCATTGAAGTGGAATGCAAGGCTTCAAAAGTCATCCAAACAAACTTGATTCAATTAATTTAAAACTCAATTCATTTAAAGTGAACTGCACTCACCAATGTTAAATTCGCTGGCATCAGAGTAACAACCGTCCATTTTGAAGGAGTCGACACCCCACTCTGCAAAAGTGTTGGCGTCCATTTGCAAGTAGAACTTGTTGCCAGGGTAACCACCGCAAGTCTTTGTACCCATGTCCCCATAGATACCAAGCTTGAGACCTCGCTTGTGCATCTGCAAATGACAAAATGGAATTCAATTCAATTCAATTCAACAAATCTGTATTACCTCTTACAAGGAATTATGACAGGCACTTGATCACTAAAATAAAACAAATAAAAAGAAAAATGCAAATAAAAAATTAAACATAGTATAAAGTAATCCTCCCTCCCCCCTTCCGCTTCATCAAACCACACATGCACAACCACACGCACACTTACACACTGTAGAGCCGATTACAACAAGCAAGAGGAAGAGGAAGGAGCCTCAAGCAGAGCCATCAGCGCGTCAAGTTTGAGTTGATCAAGGCCACAGCAGAGGGGAGAAAACTGGATCGGTAACGTACAGTGCGGGTCTTAAGGCTCATGAGGCGTTTCCCAGAAGGTAGAATTTTAAACCAAGAAGAGAGAGGGTGGGTGGAATCATCCTTGATGCTGATGGCTTTGCCTAGGGCCCTTCTCTGAAACAATTCACACAGAGGTGTCTGCTTTTCACCAATGATTTTGCTGCAGGTATTGGTAATACTGTTAAGGAATTCCTACTTTTGACACTGAGAGATTGAAACCAGCAAATGAATGAAAACGTAAGAACTGATTCCATGTAGGCACGATAACAATTTTTAAGTATGCTCTGCGAAACCAGAAGAGATCGGAGTTGGTACAACATGTACATACGCTGCCTGCATTTCTTAAATATCATTTCGGCATTAGCTGTGAAAGAAAGCTTGTGGTCAATCATGGTCCCAAGGTATTTATATTGTTCCACTCTCTCTACAGTTTGATTTCTGAGGTGAAGTGCAGCCACATCTGTCCGATTCTTTCTGAAATCCACCAACATCTCTTTCGTTTTGCCGACATTGAGCTCCAGATGGTTTCCTTCGCACCAGGTGACGAAGTCAACCACACTCCTCTCAAAGCTTATGGCCGAGTCGGAAGTGTCCACTACTGCGGCATCGTCTGAAAACTTGATGATCTGCGAATCATCTCTGGAGCTCCTACAATCATTGGTATAAAGAGTAAAAATAAAAGGTGAGATAACTGTCCCCTGGGGTGTTCCGGTGTTGATAGACTTGGTTGATGAGAAACAGACAGAAGAAGAAGAGTAGGACCTTACACAAACAACTTGCGTGTAATTATATATTATAATTATGTTTAATTGTGTTGCTGTTTTGTAAATGAATACAAATGGAATGGAATGCAATACAATACAATATAAATCAACACAACACACACGACATCTTTATTACTTCAAAAGGAATTATGGTGCTGAAGGGTTCAAAACAACAGTGAATTACCCTTGACAATGACGTAATCTTGTATAGCGCTGATATCCACGGAAAAAGGTTCATGCTCATTGCTCCACATGGTACTCAATTTAGTGACACTGGCTGGTTAGAATAATATAAAGAACATTCTTTTGCAATGTCACTAATCAGATAACCTAAACTCTTTCGGTGTCATTAATACCAATGGAGACATCGAGACAAACGGCACCTGCAATAGGCAAACCCTTTAGTGCTAACCAACAGTCTGATACAGTGATAGTCCTTAAGCTTGCAAGAAATGAGGATGATGGGGAGGTCCGTTTGTAAGATGCAGCATTGTTCATTCTAGCTGCATGCTTAGTGTACACAATGGGTGATGTGGGGAGAGGGAATTGGGATTTAAGTAGAGGTAGGAGTAGGGGATTTGATGCCCGAGCTCCAGGAGCAAAAACCTGGAAAGGACTGTACAGCCGTTCACTGCTGTTGCTGTTTTGTAAATGAATACAAACTGCTGAATTCTTTTTTTTTTTTTCATTTTGTAAAGGTAAAGAAGTTTTGACCAATAACAAAAGTTTGAGCTCTGTCAACATCAGAAAAGGGAATAATTCCCTGAAAGGTCTATCGCAATGCCTTACAAATAAATATGCTTATTGCTTAATTATGAGTATTGTTTAATTATGGTTCTGTTTTTCTCTTTACTTTTCTGATGAGTATGCCACAAACATATTTAAAAAAATATTTTATGGAGTTATAAGATATTGATTATGCGCCCTTTTCTTTCTGCTCTCTCTCTGTCTTTCTCTCTCTCTCCTCTCTCTCTCTGTCTCTCTCTCTGTCTCTCTCTCTCTCTGTCTCTCTCTCTCTGTCTCTCAAGAATTGTTGGCCTCTCTCTCTCTCTCTCTGTCTCTCTCTCTCTCTCTCTGTCTCTCTCTCTCTGTCTCTCAAGAATTGAGAATTGTTGGCATCTCTCTCTCTCTCTCTCTGTCTCTCAAGAATTGTTGGCCTCGTCAGAAAAGTTGCGAGTTGTGACTATCTCAAGTCCTCTTCTTTCCTTTTCTCGCTCCAACTCACATAATCTGCCAGGAACTTCATGCCAGAAGGGAAGCGTTCTGGATCAGGCACCAGCCTGCCATCACTGTCCCTCTCCAAAGCGGACCAGCAGTCGTCAATGTTGACATACACGTAGCCAGCATCTCTGTAGCCATCCGCTACCAGCCTGTCTGCCATGTCCATGTACAGCTGTTCACTGCAACAGCAACATTTCTATTGCAAGAAGTATTAGTATGGTATGCGTACCGAGCATTTCTTTTTGAATGGATACATGCGTGGTACAAGATCAGTTGCCTAATCATTCAAAGTGACTACAAGCTTGCTTAGAAGAGTACCAATTGAATGGAACCAGTCACCCTTTGGATGAGAAAACATTCTGAGATAAACAAAGTAAACACGAAAATAATTTTCAGGGGCTTATAAAATGCTAGCCATGACATCTCACTTGCACTGTGTGAATGAAAGGTCTAAAGTTAAATGTAAAGAATGTGAAAGAAAATCATTGTTTGAGACTGCTCTCTTTTGCAGCAGACTTCAAAAACAGTCATGCTACAAGTACAATACAAGCAAAACAACCAGTCTTGATTTGTCTAGAAAACACCTTAGTTTCCAAGACATGAACAGCTTCTAATATCAGCATCTGAAGTGGATTCGAGGCTGGGTACAATGCACCTTATGTTCCAATTACATTACATTACATGATTATTGCTTTAGGTCCAGCGGACTCTTCCTAGCCAAATCAGGACCAGTACAGCTGAATCAGGACCACAAAATCAAGACCACAACTTCGCTGAAAGAGGACTCGCCCCTGATCCGCATAAAAGATCTGCCGAAACAACCCTAATGGAAACACCGAACGCACTTCACCAGCCGGTCACTTTACAATAAAGACATCCCACGAAGGGGATGCTGAGGCTATACTCTAATTTATCGAACCCCCATTTACAAAAACAAAATAGAATATAAACATCATTATAAAATATCAACAAAACACATACATATAAAATGCCTACATTGGCAAATAATAGCATCATAGGAAGCCACAGGGACCACCTGGCAGAAAGCGTCCAATATTCCCAAGCTGATCCAACAGACCTCACACACAAATGAGGAGTTTTGTCCCGGAAGAGTTTTCAAGAAAAAAGGTAGGTGACTGGTCTAGCAAAGAAGAAGATAGTATAGTAGATTTATAGAACAGAGTAGGAATGAGAAAGAACAAATGGGAAAGACAGCGACAGTGGGAATTTAAAGCACTACAATTCCAGAAAGTGGGGATACTACTTATACTGAAACCCCCGGCACCCCAACGGGGGATAATATGTTCCAATTTATTATAAATAGATATATATACAAACACACAATATTACTATTGAGGATTATATTTAAAAAAAAATATTGAGGATTATCAAACAACTAAGCAATTTATTTTTAATGATCAAATGATGAAAGGTTTCTCATCACCCTGTAGTGTGTTCATTTGAATGGTTGCCATTTCCTGATTTCTGTTTTATTGCAACCATCAAACCCATTTTTAAAACTTCGCAAATCAATATATTTGAAATAGTTCAAGCAGTATACCTGATGCACTCTTTGGGATTTTTCTTGCAGTCCACATGACATCGGTAACGTTCCCACGAGAGCCAGCCCATTGGAGGAGTAAGGGCTAAGCCATTGTCTAAACAGTGGTTTGTGTACCAAAGCTGCATGACAGCCAGCAGCCATAATGTTCCTGCAGTTGCCCACATTTTTTGTCACTGCTCAGTCAATGTTGCTATGTACCTGAAAACATCAAAACTAAGCAAATGTATGAAGAGTTTTTTCCGATAACTAAACTACAGGTTAGGTATTGCTATAGACCCTATAGTTCATGAACAACTTCTTGGGTTGAGCAGTCACAATCAATGAGTACAGGGATTAATTTGCTGCTGTAGGTTGTAAATATTGCATTGTTGCAGTTTCTGTGATGGTGATGGAATCAGAAAACAAACATTTTATTAAACACCAGACTTAGATTAGCTTAGTAATCCTGACTGCATAAGGTGGCCTATTCTGCTCAGTTTAGATTATCTCTGAATAAGGGGACATTTAACACAAGGTTATAAGATTACCCATGCACTTTATGATCCAATATCAACTGAATCCCTGTTTAACATGTCAAACTGGTCCTGATTTGGCTCGGAAGAGTCCGCTGGACCTAAAGCAATAATCATGTATTGTTTAACATGTCAACAAGTGATACTAGAGGCTATAAGTTTAACTCATCCACGATGGGCTGTAACTGGAGTCGTGGCAGCGTCGCATCGCTCACTGACGGGTCGTGTCTTGAGTTGTTTTAATGATACAAGGTAGAAGACTCATGTTTGCTTCCTCGTTTTGAAACTTACCGAAAATTGATTTGTTTTCTTTTTAATTAATAGAACGGCTGAACTGGGAGTCATTTTTTCATTTAGTACTCAACATTTTGTGGTGACTGGACTTAATTCAAGGGAACTGGTTTTCTGGAAATATCTTGAAGGCGGGCTCGGGCTAGCAGGGGGATTGGGTCACAGTGGTGCTAGTCACAATAGTGTTAAATTGTCAACAAAAAACAAATAGAAGTCACACAAAAAAAAAAGAGAAAAAAGGAAACTTTTCAGATTTTTTAAATTTTTATTAACAGTTGTTAATATTTGGAACAAATTGCCATCTGAAGTCATCAACTCAGACTTAGTAAATGTTTTAAGAACCTAGTTGATAACTAATATAAAAATGACATCTACTCTAAAGACTTGGAGTCTTTATACGAGTAATTTTGTAGTAGTATACACCGAGTCACTAAGTCATAAATCATTAAATCAAACACAGTGACTTTATCTTGAGTCTTCCTATATGCCAAAAAATATGCTATGCTATGCTATGCATGCAGCTACAACAAGGAACACATGGAGTAATAAAACACAAGAAAACAGAGAGCATCAGTTATTCTGCTGCCAGTTACTGAAATGTTAAATTTATATTTATAAGTGATTGACATGTGACACATGTCACAGGCACCAAATAAAATAAAACGATTTTGATCTTGATTTGGTACACTGCTTAAGTCAATGTTGGTTATTCTCAATTCTGCAAAGGTTTTACTACTTGATACAATGGATGAATCAAAATGAATTTAACTTACTAAGTAAAACTTTTAATAATACTCACAAATTTCAGCAGTATTTTACTAATAGAGTCGTAACCCCTTGGAATAACCTGACTGCTGAGGCTGTGGGTGCTTAAAAAACTCAATATGTTCCAGAACTGTATAGACAGATTATTTAAGGATAAAATCTACTCCACCAATTTGGAGTCTACAAGATTATAAATTGGTAGGCACTGAGGCCAGGAGTCTGGCTCTTGAGACCCTCATCAATATTTAATATGAGCCTATATGCCGAACTATGCTATGCTATAATAGATCGAATTGAGCACTAAACAAAAGAGTAAATATTACAAGTTACCGAATATTTTACCACTAGTAGCTGTTGGGATTTCTGAGCTGCAGTATACTGCATATGTGGAACAGAACGAAAGCTTTGTGATCGGATCACTTGACTTTTGTATTATCATTTTCATTACTAGATCATGTGGACAATGTTACAGATATACTCCCCTCGATATTATTAGTTATAACTTATATATTTCCGACGGAAAGAAGGTATTTATATTGTCTGCAATGTGGGTGTTCATGTATATTATACCCTTCTTTCTGTTAATAGAATGTAAAGAACTGTTAAAAAAAAAATTAAATTAAATGCCAAATGACTTTGGAGCTGTTACAATGATGAGGGGAGTATACCTGGATATTGCCATCAGGCATCATGTGATTCCCAAGAGCATTACAACATATTAATTCTAGGTTATTTTTCCACGATCTAATTTTGATTTTACCTGAATGATTATGGGTCCTGGATTCCTTCCGTTAACATTATAAAATGCAGTAGCAGTTCTTTTTGAACGCATATATAACCAAATAAGAGGAATGTTTCACGAACAAAACTGCTTTTCTCTTCTCGTTTCCAACCAAACTATGGACTCGGCCATTGATTAAAGGGAAGTTACTCTGCTTCCCTCTCGCCTTCAAATCTCTCTCTAAATATATGATTTTGCTGTAATGTTCGGCGCATTACCGACAGGGCTACTTTAACACCACTTAGATTACAGTCGGTATTCATTTTAATGTCACTGCCATTAGAATGCGCTAATTATTGCGAAAACTGTACATCAAAACTAGTTTTAACAACAAAATAACTCAGTCACCAAATAATATTGTGCCATGTTATCTTTAAATATACCAGAACAAACTATATTTATGATAACTTTGTCTGGAAATGGAAGTCACCTAAAACTGTTTTCATTTTTGTGACAGATATGCACATGGCTTTAGTTAGTTGGTTCTGTCAAGAATATAGTTTTAGATGTGCGTGCCTTGTAATTCAAGCCAAAATAGTCTATTAAACGAATGCAAGGCCAGGTTTAGAAAGAAAAAAAAAGTTTAAGACCTTACCATTTTATGCCAGAATCAGTTAAAGTTTGGATAGGTTGCATGGTTATGTCCACAAGTAGCAGTTAACACCAGGGGAAAGAAACGAGTACCAGTGACAAATTATTACAGCTCCCTCAAAAGTAGGATCGAGTGAATTTTTGGTCAGACACCGATGCTTTGTCATGTGTTGTGTTCTTTGTTGTTTCTCCGTTTGCCTCGATATTAAACGTTTGCCTCGTCTTGCCTTGCATCACGAGCATAATGAATTTGATTTTTAAATTTAGTATAACTTTATTATATACTAGTGGTTTTGTACCCTGGCAAGCCAGGGTACACAGGTTCCCATACCCCCACCCCCACCCCTGATATCTCCCCGTCCCCCCTACCATGATGGCTCACCATACCCCCTTAATACCTCCCCGAACCCACTTGAAACCTCCCCATACCCCCTTGATACCTTCCGTACCCCCCTTGTAACCTACCTGTACCCTCCTTGATACTTCCCCGTTGATCGTTTCGCAGGTATGGATGAAAGGAATAGACCATCACCATACCCCCTTATATATACCCGTATCCCCGTTATGCCTACCCATGCCCCTTTAAACATACCCGTAGCCCCCTTTTTTTATGTTTTTTTTTTTTTTTTACTCTACAATATGGATATTTTTCTTTTTAATTTAGGCTTTTTACTTTTAACTTATTTATTATTATTATTATTATTATTATTATTATTATTATTATTATTATTATTATTATTATTATTATTATTATTATTATTATTATTATTAAACTAATAATAATAATAATATTAATAATAATAATAATAAATATTATAATAATAATAATAATAATAAATAAGTTAAAAGTAAAAAGCCTAAATTAAAAAGAAAAATATCCATATTGTAGAGTTAAAAAAAAAAAAAAATGGCCCGCGGTAGACTCGAACTTGGGGTTTCCTGCAAGGTAGGCGAATGCCTTACTAAGTCAGCCACCAAGGCTTTATGCAAAGATAATCAATTTTTTGGTCTGTATGGAAAAACATGCTGAAACCTCGAATCGATTTTTAATTAATCAAATTTAATTAGTTAAACACAAAATTTTGTAAGATTGGTGACATGAGTGCAAAAGTGTTTTGAGTGGAAATAAAACAAAATTTGCAGTATTATAGAACGGCACGTTCTTGACACGGCCGGGTTGAATCGGAAGCGCGCGGAATGAGGCTATTGCAGTTTGTGGACATTTTGTTTATTTATTTATCTCAGAAACGGTTAAACATTCGGTAAGGAAATGTCGTATAACGATTTCGTTGGTTTTGAGCACACAGCAGGCCGATCCTCAGCGCCCCGCACCTGCCCAGATCAGCGTCCATACCGGACAAACTTTATAGTAGAGGCGAAGAAGAACTTCCGGCTAAGCAATTTATATATATATAGACTAGTGGTTTTGTACCCTGGCAAGCCAGGGTACACAGGTTCCCATACCCCCCCCCCCCCCATATCTCCCCGTCCCCCCCCCATGATGGCTCACCATACCCCCTTAATACCTCCCCGAACCCACTTGATACCTCTCCTTGATACCTTCCGTACCCCCCTTGTAACCTACCTGTACCCTCCTTGATACTTCCCCGTTGATCGTTTCGCAGGTATGGATGAAAGGAATAGACCTTTCTTCTTTCTTAGGTAGATTTGTGTCCCCAAACACATTGAGCGTATACTTTTTTTTTTTTTTTTTTTTAAATCAGTTTATAGTCCCCTCTCTTCCCGATAAGGATTTTCAGAGAGGAAACACTGTGTGTATGAACGTATGCCTTTTTTTTTTTTTTTTTTTAAAAATCAGTTTATAGTCCCCTCTCTTCCCGATAAGGATTTTCAGAGAGGAGACGTATGCCATCACCATACCCCCTTATATATACCCGTATCCCCGTTATGCCTACCCATACCCCTTTAAACATACCCGTAGCCCCCTTTTACCTACACGTACCACCCCATCCCGATCCTTGGTAATAACAATAATAATAATAATAATAATAATAATAATAATAATAATAATAATAATAATAATAATAATAATAATAATAATAATAATAAATATAGAATAATACAAATAGAAATCATAAAAAACACCAAGGTTTTAAAAAAATTGATATAAGATATTATAATTATAATAATAATATTAATAATAATAATAATAATAATAATAATAATAATAATAATAATAATAATAATTATTATTATTATTATTACTATTATTATTATTATTATTATTATAATAAATAAGTTAAAAGTAAAAAGCCTAAATTAAAAAGAAAAATATCCATATTGTAGAGTTAAAAAGTTAATAAATAATAATAATAATAATAATAATAATAATAATAATAATAATAATAATAATAATAATAATAAATAAATAAATAAATAAGTTAAAAGTAAAAAGCCTAAATTAAAAAGAAAAATATCCATATTGTAGAGTTTTAAAAAAACAACCAAAAAAAAAAAAATATGGCCCACGGGAGATTCGAACTTGGGTCTCCTGCACAATAGGCGAATGTCTTACTAAGTCAGCCACCAAGGCTTGGTATTAAAATCATCAATTTTTTGGTCTATATGGGAAAACATGCTGAAACCTCGAATCGATTGTTAATTAATCAAATTTAATTAGTTAAACACACAATTTTGTAAGATTGGTGACATGAGTGCAAAAGTGTTTTGAATGGAAATAAAACAAAATTTGCGGTATTACAGAACGGCACGTTCTTGACACGGCCGGGTTGAATCGGAAGCGCGCGGAATGAGGCTATTGCAGTTTGAGGACATTTTGTTTATTTATTTATCTCAGAAACGGTTAAACGTTCGGTAATTAAATGTCGGCTATAACGATTTCGCTGGTTCTGAGCACACAGCAGGCCTATCCGTAGCTTCCAGCACCTGCCCAGATCAGCGTCCATACCGGACAAACTTTATAGTAGAGGCGAAGAAGGACTTCCGGCTAAGCAATTTATATATATAGATGTCGGCTATAACGATTTCGCTGGTTCTGAGCACACAGCAGGCCTATCCGTAGCTTCCAGCACCTGCCCAGATCAGCGTCCATACCGGACAAACTTTATAGTAGAGGCGAAGAAGGACTTCCGGCTAAGCAATTTATATATATAGATTATGTTGTCATATTGGATTAAACAATGATTCTGTGGGCATCCACAGCAAAATGATGGCTGTGCTGTGATAGGTTTGACGTTTTTGGCTGCACTGCTTCTGTTGGTGGCCCAGCAGTGTAAGTGGTTTGGGCACAAGCTAGCAACGTTTCATGCTAAGCAACGTCAGGGAAGAGTTAGTACTTGGATGGGTGACCATGCTTGGAAGGCAACCACCAAACTTCACCAAAACATTGAAACATATGCATGACGCACCCCAGTCCACCCAGCTGTGAATGGGTAGCTGGATATGCTTAGAGCCGGAGAAAGTAAAGCAGCGACGGAGAAGAGATAGGCCTAGAGGAAAGAACACAGGCGCTTGTATCAGGACACGCGAGCGCCTATGCCTGTGACGCGTTTCCCTTTGGTAATACCAAAGGGAGGCGCGTCACAGGCATAGGCGCTCGCGTGTCCTGATACAAGCGCCTGTGGGAAAGAAGGTCCCAAACGCTTCGCTCACCAATGACCGAAAGCTTACCTTTAAATTACTTTAGTGTCTGTTTAATAGACACATCAATTAATTTTTTCTATTATTTTATATTGAAACTTTACTTTTGAATGTTGTACCCCAAAGTGCAGCATATTTGTTCAATCTGTGGAAGTTGGCTATGTGCATCAAAGAGGAAGGCAGAATTGCATTGTTGTATAGAAAAACCGTTGGGACTGTTATAGTGTTACACAGTGAATTGTGATTTGGAGGGAATTGAGTTTAGTTTATGGAACAAAAGGTGGAAAGTGTTTTATTGCAATCACTTTACAGCTATAGTGAATTGTGCATAGTATAATGGCCATGCACCAGCGACCCACATATGTTTAAAAGTAAGGCAGTGATATTAGGTAGCTGGTTCCATATGGTATAACTCTTATATACAGGGCAGCGTTGGTGTTAAAGAATGTAAGAGATTTTTTGGTGGAGGGTATAGTTTATTAACTATTATTTACTGGAGCAGCTCAAGAATAAATGAATGCTATCACCCTATGTTAGGCAAGTTTATAAGACAACAGGGGCTGGGGTTATGAAAAACGCTATCAATAGTCGGATGACGTTCAGTTCGGACGCCTATGAAGTCAGCCGAGCTGAGGCGCCTGATGGGTGCGGGGTATGAGCATGCCACCTGGAAGTCGCTCAACCTGCTCCATTTCTAGCACTATTCGTGCTGTCGATCCCATCGCCTCATGGCTTCCGCCTACTTTTTATTTTGATTTTGCTGCATAACATGGAAGGAACCATGTGTTTGTGAATGTGTGTTGTTTTTGTTTGGGTTAATTGCTAATTAATTTTAATTGCATTTTTTCTTTCTTTCTTTACGTTAAACTAAAGTATTATTTTTGTTTTTAATTTTGTACTCACCTATTACAGTGTTTACAAATTCTCTTCATTTGGCTGTGCCCCCCCCCCCACCCCCCCCAAAAAAAAAAGCCAGCCTTTGGGGTCCTAATTTTTGGAAGTACAATACATAAAAATTGCTAGTGCAAAAGCTCAACGTAAAGCCTGTAATTAAACATTTATTTAGGAGAGAGAGAGAGCGAGAGAGAGAATAAAAAAAAATAAGTACAGCTTTATAGTGACAACAGACTGATTGATTTTCTTATTGAAAGTCTATTCAAGTATATATTTGATATTAGACTTGGAAAAAATAAATGGACATAAGACATAAAATTTATTCGCTTGAAATATTACAAGAATTTGCCTTGTGCGTCTGTGAATAATACAACGATAAAAACATTACAAACAATTTAGATCTATTCACTCACGTTCCACAAAACATAATACACGGCACAGGTGTGTGTCGTCGGCAAACAATTACAAAAGCACACAAACACACACTCGCAAACGTTCCAGCAAAAGGTAGGCCCGAATGCATGCAGAGTTTGTGTGTCTTGACGCCTGCTAGTCGAGGGGGGTGCCACGACTGTGTTTGAGAGATATCGGTTCCGCGGTGTCTACAGTAATCGGGGCTCATAACCCACGCACCTTGTCGCCAGACTGAAAGTTGCTCGTCGCTGACCTGAAATTCGCTCTCATAACCCCGGCCCCTGATGCCTGAAAGCCTACTCATGTGGCAAGAAGCGTGCATGCTCTTTAATAGGCCTACTAGTTAACTAGAGACCTAAAGGTTGAAGGCCTATGATTACACCACTACTATACTAGCCTACAATGCCATCACTACTATGCTATACAATACTACACTAAGATGTGTTTTGGCCAGTTGTGCCTGTTATTTGTTTTAATTGATTTTGATAAATTAACGTGGAAACTACTCTTGTTTAAATTAAGTATAACCAATGAAGTCACTGACAACTGATCTTAAAAGCAGCATTAGAATCTTTTTGATTTTCCCTGAATGGCCATTTGCGGTTCCTGCATAACTTAACAATGTCAGAGTTCATTGTTTTCTGTGATAGCAACTTAGGCTACGTTGCACTGTGAAATTTGAAGAGCTGAGACTTTTGTGAACATTTGTGTTGTAGGACTATATCAGTGGGCTAGCTAAGCGCATCTCATTTTGCTTTTCATTCAATAATGTCCAAATTTTTTTCATTTCTGGGCAAGAAAAGACAAAGTATCCATAAGCGATGCCACACATCCCACCTCCAAGGATTATGATTTTACCCATACCTGGGGGGACCAGTGGAGTATTAAACGGTGAAAAAAGTGTAGCACACTGGGATAGACTTGGCGGTGCCTACAACCGCTTTCAGCTCTAGTTTGTTCTCAAGTCTATAGAAACTGTTGATTGTTACATCAAGGTGGTTTCATGGCCGCTATCATGATTACTATTATGTACTTTTATTTTAAAAAAAAATCTGCAGCATTACATAACAACACAAACGCCAAATACAACAATTCCAGAGATGCTCACAACATTCAAATGTAGTCCAAGTCTGTGCTGTCAAAAAAGCTCGCGAGTTTTCTCAGAAACTCCCAGTCTATTGAGAATGGTGTAAGGTTTTCCTGCATACACCAATGACAGATGAATCCCACACTGTACAGGGCCGGACCTGGAAAAAGTCGAAGGAGGGGAGGGGGGGGGGTAGGGTCAGATTCAGCAAAGGCCTTCTAGGAGGGTCCGGGGGCATGCCCTCCCGGAAATTTATTTTGTCAAGGATGCAAAATGGTGCGATCTGAACCTTGAAAAAGCCCATTACATTACATGATTATTGCTTTAGGTCCAGCGGACTCATCCGAGCCAAATCGGACCGGACAACCCACGATCCGCATAAAAGATCTGCTGAAACAACCCTAGTGGTAAAACTGAATGCTCTCCACCAGCCAGTCACTTTACAATAAAGACATCCCACGCAGGGGACGCTGAGGCTATACTCTAATTTATCGAACCCCCGTTTACAAAAACAAAATAGAATACAAACATCATTAGAAATTATCAACAAAACACATACATATAAAATGCCTACATTGCTAAATAATAACATCATAGGAAGCCCTAGTGACCACCTGGCAGAAAGCGTCCAATATTCCCAAGCTGATCCAACAGACCTCACATACAAATAAGAAGTCTTGTCCCGGAAGAGTTTTCAAGAAAAAGGTAGGTGACTGGTCTATCGAAGAAGAAGATAGTATAGCAGATTGATAAAACAGAGCAGGAATGAGAAAGAACAAAGGGGAAAGACAGCGACAGTGGGAATTTAAAGCACTAAATTTCCAGAAAGTGGGGATACTATTTATACTGAAACCCCCGGCACCCCAAAGTAGCGGTAGTAGCAGCTAAGCTAAGTATTAGGGTTTAACAGCAGCGCTGGATTTATACAACAGAAATACGCACAGGGAAATATAAACAAACGGAACACAACATCAAAGCCGCCACAAGTGTATTTTCATGTTTATTTTGATGTGTTTAGTAACTATCCAATACCATGACAATGATAACTAGAGATAAGCCTAGCCAATCCAATACCATAGCAATAATAACCAAAGATAAAATCGCATATCCTATAATAAATTACATCTGAACAAGAATATCAGTCTTGGCTATAACTTCAACAAAGAATCAGCAACAGAGTCAAAAGCGAACAATGACGCTGGTGTTTTGAGTGATGTCGTTCTTTGCGACGACGTGTTCAGTGACGTCACTATTGATGACGCCATTGATGACTTCCATGACGTCATTGATTGACAGGTAGAAGCTGTCAGAGCAGTTCTTCCAAACGTCCGTCGTTCTCAACACGTGGTAACACGTCTCTGCGAACAAAAACAAACTATCACGATCATCGTCGGATTGGCCATCGTCATCATCTTCATAGTCTTTGCCACCACCAGGTTCGTCATCATTGTCATTGTCAACTGGTTTGATGTCTTGACTTAATCGTCATTGTGATCACCGTAATGATTTTCGTCGTTTTAGCTATCGTCATGCTCATCACGTTTCTTTGGCCGAATGGAGCACAATACTCGTCGTGATCCCTTCATCTCTCTCAACGTTCTCCTCCTCCTTCTCCTCCTCCATTATCATCATCATCATTATCATCATCATTATCATCATCATCATCATCATCATCATCATCATCATCATCATCATCATCATCATCATCATCATCATCATCATCATCATCATCATCATCATCATCGTAAATACTAACAAGTAGTAGGGAGACAAAACGTTTGTTTAGAACACAAGTCTCGCCTTAAGTAGCTTATCGCTCCTTACCTGGCAAACCGACGACGTACAAGTTAATATCCACCAGCTTAAGCTCCGTTATCAACTGCAAAAATAGAAGAAAAAAAACGTACCTTTAACTTCAACCCAAATCCTGCACCTACAGTGTGAACATGTCTAGCGCACAACCCCATACAAAAAAGCCATGCTAAAACTTAAAGATGCTGCTTTGAAACGAGGCCAGTCTCGAATTTTCTGTGAAATGACTGCACCAATGGATAAATGTAATTTAAATTCCGTTAAAAAACAAAACACAACGCACAATTTGATCACAGCGACCGGGACATGTGTGTGTTTGGTAATGGTTTTCTGAAACACAATATTCTATTGAGATTTAAGAGATCGGCGGCAATCACTCAAATCACTTTATTACCCGATGAACAGGTTTAGAGATTAGGAGGAAGAATAAACGATTGAACGCAGAAGAAGAAGAAGAAGAAGAAGAAGAAGAAGAAGAAGAAGAAGAAGAAGAAGAAGAAGAAGAAGAAGAAGAAGAAGAAGAAAAAAAGAAGAAGAAGAAGAAGAAAGAGCAACAACAACAAGACAAAGAAGAAAGCCATGAAATTGGAAATAATTTGAATAGCGTTTGTACACAGTAATATGGTATACCATTTGTGAACTATACTGATCTGCCTTGAAATACATGTTTTTTTCACCCCTTCCTGTACCGTGGCTGGGGCACAATTTTTATTCAGCACTCTAAACATAAAAAAACAAACAAAAATTTAAAAAAAAACGAAGAGGAAGAAAAAAAATACTGTTAGTAAACAGAGTTTCAACTAACTGGAATAACTTGCCATGTCGATCGTATCAAGGCTAAACCTACTAACAAATTCGAAAATCTTTTTGATAAGATACCAAATTTGTGATTTAATTTGTAATTTTATTTAAAACCTTTGATAAAATATTTAGGACCACTGCATGCTTATAAATATAAACCTGACCACTAAGTTGAATAAAAAGCAAGGAGCTTATACAGTCTTAATACTGCTTATCCTAGCTCCTAAACTAGTTTATTACTATTATGGTACATCGCCGAGTAAGACAGGAAGGCGCTCACCTGCTTTAGAGTCGAGGCGCCCATGGTGTCCATGAACGTGGTGCCAGACAGATCCAGAATCACGTAACGCAGACCGCTAGACGCGACACTGCCATTGGTCACTTTGTCTTGTGTAGAATTCTAAAACACATTATCATAAATTAACGCAAGAATTGTTTGTATTTATGTTTTCTTGTACGTTATTTAATTGTATTTAACTTTACTTATATTTATTTTATTTATTTTAATTATTTATTTTGTTTTATTTATGTATTTATTGATTGATTTACTGGTTTTGTTTGTTTGTTTCTTTCTTTCCTTTTAAATTTTGTGTCCCTATCCTATCCTATCCTAACCCGTAACTCGGAGGTTGTAGGGGCTCCACAGATGATCGTTTAACCAGCATACTCCATCTTTCTCTGTCCTCAGCAGCAATGATGGCTTCGCTCAGTGTCAAACCAGTCCATTCTCGAATGTTGTCCTCCCACCTCTTTTTCGGTCTCCCTCTTCTTCTACCTCCTTGCACTGTGCCTAGCAGGATGGTCTTTGCAAGGCCTGATGATCTGGTGACGTGACCATACCATCGGAGTTTCCATTTCTTCACCACTGTGATCAGGTCATCGTGTTGCCCAATGGCTTGTGTGATGGTCTGTCGGACTTCGTCGTTGGTGATGTACTGGGTATACAGTAGGAAATGCCCAGAAGTCTTCTGTGGTACCTCTTTGTATTCTTCGTTGTAGATCTGCTGTGAGGGTCCATGTTTCGCAAGCGTATAGAAAGATGGAGATGACAAGGGAGCGCAGCAGTCTTACCTTGGAGTGTAGACTGATGGTCCTGTCTGTCCAAATGGGCTTCAACCTCGCCAGGGCAGCAGTTGTTTGTGCGACCCCGGAGAGGACTTCCTATCGGGACCCATTGTCTGATATGTGTATTTAATTTAATACAATTTTTAAAAATTTATTTTAAAAAACTATTGTATTCATTTTATTATTCTATTTTATTTTATATCGTTTTATTTCATTTATTGGACATTTCCTTCCAAACACATTTATGTAATTTCTTTCTTTTTATTTTTTCCCCCTTCCTTTGAAATCCACTTCAAGTTAAGACGCATTGTATATCTGGCCATCATTTCTTTCACTTATGCACCACATCCATCCCACCCCCGTTCCCCCTTCCACCCATCTCTCTCTTATTTTCCCTCTCTCCCTCTCCTCTCCAATTTCCATATCCCCCTACTCACTCTTTCATCTTTGGAAGCTGCGGCTGCTAGCGACTCCAAAGAAACCTCTTTGTATATCGTCATCCTTTCTGTCTTTAATTTGCGCAGGTTGAGTGCTAACAGCCTGAAGACCTGACTGTAGAACATCTCTGTGTTGGCGAAATATAGCGGGGAACTGAACCTCAAAACTCGCGTTGAGCAGTTGGTGTGCACCTAAAATAAATAAGTAAATAAATAAATAGAAACAAGGAAATAAAAGAAAGATTTTAAAAAAGGGAAGAAACATAAATATAAAATATATAAATATAATACATGAGAAAAAAGAGTTAATGTTGGCCTACATTCAGTTTCGCATACAATAAAATTTATTAAAAAATACAATACCCTCCCAAAATGCAATACAATATAATACTATACTATACGATATGATACACTACATTATTCTAAACTACACAAAACTACACAACACAACACTACATTACATTACACTACACTACCCTACCCTACCCTACATTATACTACACTACACAGCACTACATTACTGTTACACTCGGTTTGATGATGGTGTTCTTCTTTATCAGTATTTGATTCAGCCCCGATGCTGAAGTCCTGATAAGGTGTAACTCAGATTCGTTTATTCACACAGCCTGCTCAATCAGCAAACAAGTCACGAAGTCCACGTATGAAGTTTTCCACTTTTATTCAGCACACATCAACAACTGCATACAATTCTCAATTCAACTCAACAACTTTCACAGCAACTTTCCAAATCACTATCAACAACTTTACTATCTCTCAACAGCGACTCGGCACACGATTAAATAACCTCTCTCTTTTCTCGAACAATTTGGTACATGGTAGAAATGACGCACTGCCACCAATCGAACTAAAGATCGTCATCACTGGCTTACGTCATACACATTTTCTCTACTTCCGGGAACATTCACGACCTTCGATATCCATCCGGAAATTTCTATCAAGAGTAAACACGCAGATCCAGAATATTCTACATCAATATCGACCAACAAAAATTATCAACGTTATACAAAACCTCTCCAAACAACAATGCAAACTCAAATCAAAGGTAAATAAACTCCATTATTGAATACTTTGCAAATCGAAACGATTAGATCTATCGTACACGCTTCCGACATACTTTCGTTCGCGTTTCAACGTAACATAACCCCCCACTCAAGAAGAAATTTACCTAATTTCTTTCAACAACGTTGAAACGTAATGCACAAACAAAGTTCAGAATTAAAACTTATTTCAGTCTGTCTGAGCACTATCAACGTTCTCAGTTCATTCACACAGAGTCAATGGTTTTCATCTTCAAATCTGCCTGGATATTGTCAATGTTCACAGTTCATTCACACAGAGTCAAAGTTTCTCATCTGCAAGTCTTTCTGGATACTGTCAATGTTCACAGATCATTTACACAGAGTCAATGTTTCTCATCTGCAAGTCTGTTTAGATATTGCCAATGTTCTCCACACAGTCAATGTTCTTTCAACCGCAAGGAAACGACGCCCTCGTCAGTTGCGGTCGTCATCGGCCCAGGGTCAAAGACAGTGATCTCGTGGGCTTTCCTGGAGTCAGTGCATCCTCCGTTGTCTTCCTCTCCCGTCGGATGTCCGACGCAGTCGACGTTGTCAGCTCCCAAAATGCATTCGCTGGGTCTCACGGTCAGGTTGGCTTCTGCGGGACGGTGGAACAACTCCCTCGAGGTCTGCAAATGCTCCTTCCAGGTCTGGGTGTGGACTTCATGTTCGACCAAAGACGTAGAGCCTGGGACATCACTGAAGTTATGGGGAAATTCGCCCATAAGGTCTTTGAGCTCCAACTTTTGACCTTCAGTCAAGCCTGGTCCTAGCTTAACATCATCGATGCCTTCTTTGCTGTGGAAGTCTCCCAGTTCCAACAGTTCTTCGCTGTTAAAGCTGTTGTCGGTCACAGCTGCTGTTGCTGCATGCACAGTCTCTGATGGCCTTTCCACGTACAGCTTAAGGAGGTTGGCGTGGTATATCTTGGAATGCTGGCCGACCTTCACCTTATAGTCGTTGATCCCCACCACGGTCTCCACTTCGTACGGGCCTTTCCACTGCATCAGCAACTTATTATGATCGGTAGGTAGCAGCACCAGCACTTTGTTGCCAGGTTTAAACTTCCTGTTCACAGCCCTACGGTCATAGTAGTGCTTTCCACAGTCCTGGGACTTCTTCAGGTTTTCTCTGGCTATATCGAGAGTCTGCTCAAGCTTCTCCCGTAGCTCAAACACGTACTGATAGCTGTTCTTCACCTCTGGGGTGTTTTCTTCTTTCGTCCACAGTTCTTTTAGGATGTGCATCGGCCCTCGGATGGTTCTTCCGTACAGCAGCTCGAACGGAGAAAAGCCGGTGGACTCCTGCGGTACTTCTCTGTAGGCGAAAAGTAAGGCGTTGATATAGCGATGCCATTGTCTGGGCTGCTCGCTGCACAGTTTCTTCAGGGTGGACTTCATCGTAGCATTGAACTTCTCGACAAGCCCGTTGCACATCGGATGGTAGGGTGTCGTAGTCAAATGCCGGATGCTCAGCAGTCTGTTGACCTCCTTCATGCAGTCAGAGACGAACTGCGTCCCGAGGTCTGTCAGAATTTCTTCAGGCACTCCAAGCCTACTGAACATGTCCACCAGTGCCTCTGCTACAGTTTCAGTGTCAATCTTCTTCAGTGGCACTGCTTCTGGGTACCGAGTCGCATAGTCCACTAAAGTCAGTACCCACCGATGACCTTCTTCACTCGGAGGTCTTATTTCGCCGATTAAGTCTAAGGCCATCCTCTTGAAAGGTCGGTCGATCAGAGGCATCCTCTGCATAGGCACTTTCGGGACCCTTCCTCGAGGTATGGTCTTCTGGCAAATGTCACATGATCGGCAGAAACGGCTGACGTCCGCATGAAGCCCTGGCCAGTAGAACACCGCCTGGATTCTGTCTGACGTCTTTCTGATGCCTAGGTGACCTCCCATGATAGAGTCATGAGCTACTTCCATCACTTGGCGCCTTAAGGGTAATGGTACCAGTACTTGACGTAGTGGTTTACCTCCGTTGACCCTCGGGTGCTGGAAGATTCGATACAGGATCTTGGCCTTCACCTCAAAATAAACCGTGCCACTGCCCTTTGTCACGTGGTCTTGGCGGTTCCTGTACTTGTTTAAAGTACTGTCAGCTTCCTGGAGCTGGATCAGCTTATCTCTGTCCACGATGGCAGCTTTAGAGTTGTCGGCGACCTTCAGTGGCGTAGACGTCTTGTCTCTCTTGGCCTGGGCCCTGGTTGTAACGGCACCGACGATCTCTGGTCGGCAGGGCTGAGCCGGAGTAACCACATTGTCCCGTAGCAGCTCTGTAAGGTCTCCATCGGGAAATGGCAATGGATCCTCCTCCACAACTTCGACGTGTTGAGTTGAGGCAGGACTCCACTCTGGATCGGGGTCGTCGGGTCGTCTCGCGCCGTCGATGTTCCCGATCATCAAATCGTATAGCGGCTTTTTCAGGCAAACCGCTTCTACTTCGCCTATGTAGAAAGGGGTGCTGACTTGAATCTTCGCAACTGGCGCTCTCACACATTTGCTGTCGGCCATGAGTGTCCATTTAGAATCGCCAGTAAATTGTTCTTTAGCGATTAGGTCTTCTCTGACGATGACCCCACTACAGCCAGAGTCTCTTAAGACAGTCACTTCATGATTTCCGACGCGTCCCTTGGAAACAGGCATGTTCTGTACGGTCACAGCTGCGCTAGCGACGACGGGGATGGATTTCCCGTTGGCAAGGAGAAGTTGGCCATCAGTCATGCACTCTTGCACGTCCGCAGGAGTAGCTGTGCGCTCGGTCTCACTCGGAAGAATGACGCTCCCGCCGCACACTTGATGGTCAGATCTACTGGTTTGCCGTAGATTGGAGAAACGTCTCTGTCGGTTGCCCACCGCTGCATTGTCCGTACTGCTCCGCTGTACGCTATTTCTGCTTTGAGGGCAGCTGGCAGCTCTGTGGTCTGTAGCGTTGCAGATGAAACAGCCTCTTGAATGCCCTTCCCTGGGAGGAGGCGTGGAGTCCGTCTGTCTCTGGCTCGTCTGGCTCCCTTGGATCTGGTTCACATGGTTTCCAGTCTTCTGAAAAGGTTTCGTCGCGCTGGGTGGCCCCAGGGTTTTCCCATGAGCGATGAGATATCTTTCAGCAGCCTCAGTCACATCTTTAAGCGTCTGCAGCTTTTGTTCTTCTAAGTGGGTCGCTAGGTCCTTGTGACAGGCATTGAGAAATTGTTCTTTCACAATCAGGTCATGGAGACTGTCGTAAGACTTCATTTCGCCTGATAACTCCACCCACTTGTGTAGATATGACGACAGGCGCTCCACAAACTGCTTTGGCGTCTCGTCTGACTTAGGCCGGCATTCACGGAAGCGTTTACGGTAGCCCTTCTCTGTAAAGTTGTAGCACTGCAACAGGGCCTCTTTCAAGACGTCGTAGTTTTTGGCGTCATCGTTCGACAGTCTGGTGTAAACTTCGAGAGCTTGCCCCGTCAGAAGTGCACTCAGTCGAATCGCCCAGTCTCGAGGTTGCCAATTGGAGCTTTCGGCGAACCTTTCGAATCTCGCCAGATAGCTGTCGATCTGGTCCTTCCCGTCGACGAAAGCTGGCAATTTTGGAGCCGTATGGTCGTTGGTGACTTGTGGCGCATGCTGATTGTTCTGGATACGCGCCAACTCTAGCTGGTACTGACGATCTCTTTCTTGCTGCTGCTGTTCAATTTCCAGACGCTTCAGTTCAAATTCTCTGTCTTCACGACGTCGCTGCTCCTCTATTTCTCTTTCTTCACGACGTCGTTGCTCTTCTTTTTCTTGCCGCTGCTGTTCAATTTCTAGACGCTTCTGTTCTAGTTCTATTTCTTTTTCTAGACGCTTCTCTTCCAATTCTCTTTCTTCGCGGCGACGCTGCTCTTCTAATTCTCGTTCTTGTATTCTCTCCTGGGATTTTACGTACTCCGTCAGCTGCTTGCCTTTTAGATTCAGTTCAACCCCTTTCTGCCAGAAGTCAGCCATCTTGATGCTTCTGGAAAGTTCTTTTCAAGAAAGTTCTTTTTCTAGAAAGTTCTTGACTGTAGAGTTCTTTTTTTCTGGAAAGTTCTTGACTGTGCTGTACCTTTCTAGACTGTTCTAGAACAGCACGCTTTCTGCAGTAGCGCTGATGCTTGTCACTAGTCGCCTTCGCTGACGCAGGCCCCGCTGTCCTCGTCGTATGCGACGCTGCACCACGCTGGTGTTGATGTATACGCTCCTGTGCTGAAGTAGACGCGACGTCCGCTCGACGCTCGCTGTAACACTGGCGATGTAGCTCCGAGACTGTCCCTCGACGTAGTCTTACGGTAGCCACGTAGTCCCGACTGTTGTTCGCTCACGAAGCAACTCTTCAGCGACTACACGCCCTTGCAGTCAACCCGAACCTATCGGTGATGTAGTCCCAGTATGTTGGCCCCTCTCGACGCAACTCGTTGGCGGCTACCCTCGATGACTGCCTCTCGTAACGTTGACTCGCTTGTTGTAGCAGTTGAACCCTTGGCTATGGCGTGAATCGCGGCTTGACCCCCAAAATGTTACACTCGGTTTGATGATGGTGTTCTTCTTTATCAGTATTTGATTCAGCCCCGATGCTGAAGTCCTGATAAGGTGTAACTCAGATTCGTTTATTCACACAGCCTGCTCAATCAGCATACAAGTCACGAAGTCCACGTATGAAGTTTTCCACTTTTATTCAGCACACATCAACAACTGCATACAATTCTCAATTCAACTCAACAACTTTCACAGCAACTTTCCAAATCACTATCAACAACTTTACTATCTCTCAACAGCAACTCGGCACACGATTAAATAACCTCTCTCTTTTCTCGAACAATTTGGTACATGGTAGAAATGACGCACTGCCACCAATCGAACTAAAGATCGTCATCACTGGCTTACGTCATACACATTTTCTCTACTTCCGGGAACATTCACGACCTTCGATATCCATCCGGAAATTTCTATCAAGAGTAAACACGCAGATCCAGAATATTCTACATCAATATCGACCAACAAAAATTATCAACGTTATACAAAACCTCTCCAAACAACAATGGAAACTCAAATAAAAGGTAAATAAACTCCATTATTGAATACTTTGCAAATCGAAACGATTAGATCTATCGTACACGCTTCCGACATACTTTCGTTCGCGTTTCAACGTAACAATTACAATACACTACACTACATTACACTACATTACACTAGACTACATTACACTACATTACACTAGACTACACTAAACTACATTACACTACACTACGCTACACTACATTACACTGCGCTACATTACACTACACTACCCTACAACTACACAACACTACACTAATCTACAACACACAACAATACATTACACTACACTAGTCCACTCTACCCTACACTACACTACACAACACTACACTACACTGCACTACACTACATAACACAACACTACACTACATAACATTACACCACACCACACTACATTATACTACACAACACTATACCACACTACAGTATACTACAGAACACTATACCACACTACACTACACTACACAACACTATACCACACTACACTTTACTACACAACACTATACCACACTACACTATACTACACAACAATATACCACACTACACTACACTATACTACACCATACTACACTACACTACACCACACCACACTACACAACACTACACCATACTACACTACACTAAACAACAACTCTATTCAACACTACACTACAAAAATCAACACTACATCAAACTACACTACACTATACAACACAACACCACTCTACACAACGCTACATTACACTACACAACACTACAATGTACATAATTATACTGTACAACTGTTTGCTTTTCTTGCTAGCACAGCCTGAATCATAGATAATTACAACAACAACAGTGATCCACCTCCCTCTCCATTCCTTCCTTCCAGCCAGAATTGTTTAAAGGAAATCGGTCTCACCTTCTGATACATGTGGGCGGGTTTGTATACGTTAAGAAAATCTACGTCGCCCATTTCGCTGAAGCTTGCCCTGCAAACAGATAATAAGAAAAACTTTAACGTATCCCATTTCATATAGCGTATCGTCGTCATCATCGTTCTCACATCATCATCATCGTCATCGTCATCGTCATCATCATCATCATCATCATCATCGTCGTCGTCGTCGATGTCGACGTCGTCAACTATGAAATGGATTTTTCACCGTTGATTCACCGTCGCAAAAGCGAATAGCTCATGAGCGTTTGAATATAAATTGAAGTTTCGCATCTACACCCACCATTGGCGATATGGCAGTTATGGAGATAGCCATCTCAGAGAATAGTGGGTAGAGAATTTAAATCAACACTGAACCACCAGAACGATCATGCCGATAAGATGGACACTGACAAATGGCCACTTTCATCTCGTTTACCGCGGGATTCGAACTAGGGTCATCGGTGTGCCAGGAGAATGCTCTACCACCGAGCTACGATAATGGCCCCGACTGTTAGTGCAATTCAAAAACGGCTGTTAATCTTGAGAAAACAATTCACATAAGATCTACTACAGGTGTGGTTCTAATACGTACATCTGTGTGCGAACGACGACGGAAAAGACGGCCACAGCAATACCAACACCGAGACCAATGTCCACATCAATGATGACCACTGCTAGAAACGTGGATAGGAACAGGATCTGAAAAACAGTCCATCCTCATTACCATCATCCTCATTACCATCATCATTATTACTGTAATATCAGAAATGTTGACTACAAAGATGTAACTTAGCTTAGAGATAAACAGATAGTATTGAACAAAACCTGATGGCAATTTACTCGCTCTTGAAGGGAATGTTCGCAGCCATTAAATTAACATCTTTGAGACGTTCAACTCTCCATAGTATAATGTAGAACTCGCTATGACATCTGACCAGTGTCACTGGACCGCTAAGTAGCCACGCGAATCATATCACTCTAAATCTACCCTGCACCTCTCCTTTGACGCTCGAAGTTAAGACGTAACAGATAGTGTCCCAGAGGTGGGACAAGAGAACAAAGACGCCCGAGAAAAGATTCACGTATTCGCGAGAACGAGATGATTGGTCGAAGATGACGTAGATTCAGCTATATCTCCGTACACCCCGGGATAAACGCGCAGAGGGGCCGGGTGGCTCAGTTGGTAGAGCGGCTTACTAGTAACCGAAAGGTACCTGGTTCCAGTCCCGGATTGGCCAACGTGTGACCATATTATTTTCCCCTTACCAGCAACTGGTTTGCTGGTGTCAGAATAATGTGACCAGTAGACGCCTGTACGCTTCGGTTTCGTGTGACTATAATCAACAGTAACATAAACGCGCAGTCACACACGAAGCGTAGGACCACGAGGGTCAAGGAGTGGACTGAAGTGAAAAACCCTCAGCCATCACCAACAGAGTGATAGTTCTAGTCTCTGAGAACCGTGAACCTGTCTCTAGTATAAGTTAAAACTAGTAGTTTCTAGTACTTATATGTTTATATATTGTATTGATTGCCATGTATTGTTATGTTCATGTTATATATATATTTTACAGAAACCGATTATTGCTTCTGCCATATTGTGCATAATACTCGGTATATCTTAGCCTTAAAATTCAGATACCGTAGTGTGCTTATGGGAAACTCGGCAGGTGTCTGATGCTGTAGACTCCTTGCAGAGGGTACAACATACCAATATATCTGAATAGAATATTGTTACCAGAGTTCTGGATTTTCCAGCTCAGCTCTGGGACGGTCTGTGGAGTCAACGCTAGAACACTTGCTCCCGTGGAAAGAATGAAATCAACTAGAATCTACCTCACCACGCCCGGCCCTGTAGCTATCAGACTCGCCCGATCATTCTGAGAGTGACCAGACTTCATCAGAGTGAACACCAGACTCAAGCACTCACCAAAACCGAGAGCTAAGTCTCCTCTCAACTGCAACTGATGTCAAACCTACTCGGAACACTATTAGACCAACAAACGTACAAACTTTGTAGCGCATGATGAAGTCTTGCTAAAAAAAACTTTCCCAGCACATTGGACAGTTTAAAATTATTAGTTACATTTAACTAAAGTCATGTTAGAATTTGTGTTGAAGATATAAAAGTTGAAATCACATAAATACGACTGGTATCATTCTATTTGTATTGTTGGGTGTCCACTAGCTATTCTTCTCATGAGACCAATTAAACTAGTCGCTTGACTAGCAAAAATCATTTCTTAAAGTGAGCCAATGATACTTTAAAACCCGAGAACAAATATAAATTATTATGTAAGCCAAGCATCGTGATTTAGTCTCTCACATCGCTTAGGAATCTTCGTAAAGAACGACTGATACAGATAGCTAAATGCCTCATCTATCTACAGATCTTAATCCCCTTGAATCATCATCATCATCATCATCATCATCATCATCATCATCATCATCATCATCATCATCATCATCATCATCATCATCATCATCATTTTTCAAGATATGACATCCTTGTAACTAATTTATTTCCTATCCTATCCTATAACTTGAAGGTCGTTAGGGCACCACAGATGATCGTTTAACCAGCGTACTCTATCTTTCTCTGTCCTCAACAACCCTCATGGATACGCTCAGTGTTAAGCCAGTCCATTTTCGGATGTTGTCCTCCCACCTCTTTTTGTTTTTCCTTCTGCCTCCTTGCACTATGCCTTGCAGGGTCCTGATACTCTGATGATTTGGCCATACCACCGGTGTTCCCGTTTCTTTACTGTGAGCATGTTATCGTGTTGTCCAATGGCTTGTGTGGTCTGTCGGACTTCGTCGTTGGCGCAGTGCTGGGTACAGGAAATGCCTAGAAGTCTTCTGTAGCACATCATCTCCATGCTTTGTATTCTTCGTTGTAAGTTTGTAAGTGAGGGTCCATGTTTCGCAAGAGTATAGGAAAATGGAGATGACAAGGGAGCGCAGCAGCCTTACCTTGGAGTGTAGACTGATGGTCCTGACTTTCCAAACGGGCTTCAACCTTGTCAGGGCAGCCGTTGTTTGTGCGATCCTGGAGAGGACTTCCTGTCGGGACCCGTTGTCTGATACAATTGCTCCTAAATATTTGAAACTATGCACTGTGTTGAGAGATTGGCCTTGGACTTTGATGTCCCTGTTGATTCCATTGGTGATGTTGGTCATCATTTTGGTCTTCTCTGGAGGTGGTGTCAATTCAAGCCTTTGTACCAGCTGTTCAAGTTCTTGTTCCTCTCCAGCCAATCCATTAACGTCATTCGCAAAACAGAGGTTGGAGATTGCTCTAACCCCTATGCTGACTGTGCCTTCGTGATCTGCAAAGGCATCTGACATGATGCGCTCCAGGAAGATGTTGAAGAGTGTTGGAGAGAGTAGGCATCCTTGACGCACGCCGATTGTTGTTCTGAACCAGTTCCTGATGGAGGACTGCACTGGTAGCCTTGTCATACAGGCTTGTGATAACTTAGTAATGTTAGGGCTGATGTTGTACACTCTCATGGTTGCCCACAGAGCTTCATGCCAAATAATAATATGCTAACTATAAAATCATGTCTTTAATTGCAATAACTGAAATAATTAGAGAGCTAACAAACTAAACTACAGATTCAAAAAGCACCATCACCACCACCTCCACCACTACCACTAACAACAACAACAATGGCGCACTTGCCATATCAGCCATGGATTGTCTATAGTAAGGTTTCAGCAGCAGAATTTGTCGAATCATTCCTCGCAGGTTGACGATGATGACACAAGATAATATGCACTGCAAAATAAAGCACAATAATTAGTATGCTTAATAATTATAGCGCCCCTTTTCAGTATAAAGACCTGTGGACGGCGAGGTATAGAATCTGTTTAACCTAGCCATTGATGTGTCGAATAACTTTAAGGAATACATGTTTTCCGTTTGTTCTCTTTCTACATTTGTATTTGTTGAGTGATATCTTGAATTATTTTATTTTATATAAGAAACGTTGAGAAAATGCCACACTTTAACTTTGTAATTGTTGCAACTGGCATAGACCTACTTTCAAAACAACTAGCATACGTAAGATGGGTTAGAAAGTTGGCTGTACATTCATTCCTGCTGTTGTTGTTCGACTCGAAGTCAGAGTAGCGCCCCTTTGCACCGCCATTTCGAAACCTTGTCATCTCAAATAAGGAATGAAGAATTTAAAAAAGGTCCAACCAAAGCTGAATACGATAGCATCCTTTTTATGGAACGCGCCTTGTTGCTGGCACGCGCAGTTCAGATAAGCAAAAATTTAGTTTCATGTTCGAAACGGTCACACAGATTTTGCTTTTGGTAATGCTTGCAGGATGTTTGCATGTTGAATCGCTTGAGTAGCTTTCTGTTGGGAGAAGACTGCAGGTTTGCACAGACAAGGATGAAAACTGGGGAGCCCCAGCTTTGTCGGCTCTAACGCTTTTAGACCTCGATATAAAAGTATTGAGCGGCGCGCGTTCTATAGGGAGAGAATGCTATTGTATATACGGGCGCCTGTGTTTGACATCCGCGCAAAGGAGGATCGACTTACTGAAGACTAAAAATCTCAAACTCCTTTTATAATGACACACAGAATGTGCTTTGTTTGACACAGAACGATTAACACAGAATGTGCTTTGTTATAAAATAATACACATGCACATACACACACCGACACGCACACGAAAAGTGTATTGACACAAAATGTGCTTCGTTTGTATTTTATTTTTAAAAAAAAGGGCTTTGTTAGTAAAACAAACAAACAAACAAGCCTCCCCCTGACACACATACTAAAAGGTGTATGATAGAGGAAGTACCTACAATAGGGAGATCGTAGAAAAGCGGTCCCAGGAACATGATGACCAACAGAACAATAACGCTGCCGATCAGACTGGCGATCTGAAAAGAAAACACGTAATAATTGTTCAAGCTTTGCTGGAAAATTTAGTCATCTCGCCTTCATTCACTAAGCAAGTAGGCGGCTCGGGCAGACTAGAGGTCGATCCTGTATCGGCCAGCGCCTTGAGCAGCTCTTGGGCTGGAAAAGATCTATAATCTAATCTAATCTAATCTAATCTAATCTAATCTAATCTAATCTTTAGAATCTAATCTAATCTAATATAATCTAAGAGAGAGAGAGAGAGAGAGAGAGAGAGAGAGAGAGAGAGAGAGAGAGAGAGAGAGAGAGAGAGAGAGGCACGGTGGTCTAATGGTAGTGCTTTGGCTTGCGGATCTGAAGGTCCCGGGTTCGAGCTCTGTCCGGGCCATTGTGTTGTGTCCCTGGGAAAGACACTTTACTCCCGTTTCCTACTCCTTCGGATGAGAGTATAAACCGACGTCTAGTCTGTGTGTCGCATACATTCCATACATAACGGACTGTAAAGATCCTGACGCTCATGTCCTAGACGGGTGAGTGCCGGTAACAAGAACACACCCAGCATGCACTTGGTCTTTCTCCCCCATCCCTGGCTGGCCAGGATAGTGCTCAGTTGTTCGGGCGTCAGGCCATGCTCCCAAAGGCTGCGGGTGGGCGTCTCGAGCGGTTTGAGTTAGATCCTGTATCGGCCAGCACCTAGAGTCTGGTCTAGTACAGCGAGATAAGTGCGCTATAAAAATCCTCAATAATAATAATAATAATAATAATAATAATAATAATAATAATAATAATAATAATAATAATAATAATAATAATAATAATAATAATAATATATCCCTTGTCTCTCCATCTTCCTATATGCTTGCGAAACATGGACTTTCACAGCAGATCTACAACGAAGAATGCAAAGCATGGAGGTGAGGTGCTACAGAAGACTTCTGGGCATTTCATATACCCAGTACATCACCAACAACGAAATTCGCAAGACCATTACACAAGCCGTTGGACGACACGATGACATGCTCACAGTGGTGAAGAAACGGAAACTCTGACGTCACCAGAGCATCAGGTCTTACAAAGACCACCCTGCAAGGCACGGTGCAAGGAGACAGAAGAAAATGGAGACAAAGAAATGAGGGGGGGGGGGGGGGGCTGCATTCGAGAATAGACTGAGTGAAGCCATGAGGGTTTCCGAGGAGAGAGAAATATGGAGTACGCTGGTTAAACGCGCGATCATCTGTGATACGACCTTCGAGTTTCGGGATAGGATAATATAATGTTCTTTCAATTGAATTACTACAAAATCTATATCGATTTCAAACGAAAATGTTAATAAGCGTAATGGGTTCTCTCTTAATGGGTGCAAGTTATGTTCCTTCTAAATACTGCTGCCAACAAGTGTAGTCTTGCTGTCTTCTTCTTATTATTTTATTATTGAGGATTTTTATAGCGCACTTATCTCGCCGTACTTGACTAGACTCTAGGCGCTGGCCGATACATGATCTAACTCACACCGCCCGAGACGCCCACCCGCAGCCTTTGGGCGCATGGTCTGACGCCCGGACAACTGAGCACAATCCTGGCCAGCCAGGGATGGGGGGAGAAGGACCAAGTGCATGCTGGGTGTGTTCTTGTTACCGACACTTCCCCGTCTAGGACATGAGCGTCAGGATCCTTAAAGTCCGTTATGATGGAATGTATGCGACACACAGACTAGACCTCGGTTTATACTCTCATCCGAAGGAGTAGGAAACGGGAGTAAAGTGTCTTTCCCAGGGACACAGCACAATGGCCCGGACAGGGCTCGAACCCGGGACCTTCAGATCCGCAAGCCAAAAGCACTACCATTAGACCACCGTGCCTTATTCACAGAAGCGTATCATAAAAATATAAAAAAACGAACATAACGTAAACTGTATCGCTGTTTTCATCTTCAATGGTGAAAATGACACACAAAGCATTGTAAAAGGAACAGATTAATAATCGACCGACCATAAAAATAATGACAATAACAAGACTATTTATTTACTTAATAGTTGTTATACAGGCCTAATGCTTGACCTGCTCAAGAGCTGCTCAAGAGTTGCTCAAGGCGATGACAGGATCTAACTCAAGCCGCTCTAGGCGCCCAATTGCAGTCTGAGGCCCAGGCAACTCAGCACAGTATTGAGCGACAGGGTACGGGGGGGGGAGGGGGGGAGAAGGGACCTAGGAGGCACTGTGGCCGAGTGGTTAGAGCGTTGGCTTGCGGATCTGAAGGTCACGAGTTCGAGCCCTGTCCGGGCCATTGTGTTGTGTCCTTTGGGAAAGACACTTTACTCCCGTTTTTCCTACTCCTTCGGATGAGAGTATAAACCGAGGTCTAGTCTGTGTGTCGCATACATTCCATCGTAACGGACTTTAAAGATCCTGACGCTCATGTCCTAGACGGGTGAGTGCCGGTAACAAGAACACACCCAGCATGTACCTTGGGTAAAGCGCTTCACTTGGGACTGCTGTACTGTCGAAAATGAAAGTGCCCAAATTTCACCTCGGGGATAATAAAGTTGTTAAAATAAAATAAAATAAAATAAAATAAAATAAATAGTGCTTACTGGGTGTATGTGTGTAGCCGACACCAAACCTTTAGGACATGAGCGTCAGGATCTTCGGTGCGATGGAATGCGTGCGTGAACAGACTAGACCTCGGTTTATAATTTTCATCCGAAGGAGCATTAAAGTTTTGGCCTACAGTATCTCACAACCATTCCAGCCATGTGTATTTTTTTTTAAGCCTACTTGCTGTTCATACTCATTACATTACATTACATAATTGTTGCTTTAGGTCCAGCGGACTCTTCCGAGCCAAACCAGGACCGGACAACCCCCAATCCGCATAAAAGATCTGCCGAAACAACCCTAGTGGGAAAACTGAATGCCCTCCTCCAGCCAGTCACTTTACAATAAAGACATCCCACGCAGGGGACGGCCGGCTGAGGCTTCACCCCAACTTATCGAAACCCCGTTTACAAAAACAAAATAGAATACAAACATCATTATAAATTATCAACAAAACACACACATATAAAATGCCTACATTGCTAAATAATAACATCATAGGAAGCCCTAGTGACCACCTGGCAGAAAGCGTCCAATATTCCCAAGCTGATTTAACAGACCTCATACACAAACAAGGAGTCTTGTCCCGGAAGAGTTTTCAAGAAAAAAAGGTAGGAGACTGGTCTAGCGAAGAAGACGATAATATAGCAGATTGATAGAACAGAGCAGGAATGAGAAAGAGCAACTGAGAAAGACAGCGACAGTGGGAATTTAAAGCACTAAATTTCCAGAAAGTGGGGATACTATTTATATTGAAACCCCCGGCACCCCAACGGGGGTTGTGCATACTCAGTCACTCCATGTTTAACAAGCTGAGTTGTCACACCAACTATATGTGTTGTCCTTGTCTTGAGCTCGACATTTTGTTGAACCGAAGAGTAAATAGCATCTTATTCAAATTCATTCTCTTTCTCCATCGTTTAGAATGAAACACACTTTAACATTCTATATAATATAACCGCTACTGTGTCGCAAGTTAAACACCGTCCAGTGCGGTTAGCACTTGGATGGGTGACCGCAAAACGTGAAGCGACAAATAACAACGCCCCCAGTTGACTCAACTGTGACTGAGCACCTACTCTCTTAAGGGTGGGGAAGGTAAAACAGCGAGGGAGAGAGATGGGCATCACCCTCATTAAGTGTGATCTCCAACATCACGCTCCCCTACGGCCACAAGGCTATGGGACTACCTTTACCTTACCTAAACCCCCTTCCATCCTCTTCTCACCCACACCCATCCCTCTCCCCCACCCTTGATCCAAAACCAAATTCGCCCTCCTTTTACTGCTACCCAAAGACTAGGACAAATGTATATCATAAGCCTCTATTGATTGTATGATCTGTATCATCACGTCTATTATACACGCAAAACCTAGATTTCTCGCCTGCGATTTACCACCCGTGGCATCTTGTACGACGCTCCTGGCCATGGAAGCAGCCACGACCATACCGGAGAAGCACGACGACACCACTGTACCGACACCATAGGCGAACATCTCTTGATTGGCGTCCACCTGCAAACAATTGTACAGATGTAGACACCGATTCATGGTGAATAGATTATTATTTAATGGATAAATGAATGGTTGAACGAATGCATGATCGAAGACTTAAATACAGCTGATACTAAGTTACTATACATGTTTTATCATATTCAGCGAGGTTGTGTAAACCTGTATGGTACTCAGTCTTTAGGTCAGTATCGACCAGAAGCAAGCAGCTTTTGTGCTCTCCCCTTGTCTTCATCCTCCCAATTTGGGGGTCTGGTTGTATATGGCTCTCTGTACCGTCCGGCCGCTTCCCATGTAGGGCCGGGTAGCTCAGTTGGTAGAGCGGCTTAATAGTAACCGAAAGGTACCTGAGGTTCGAATCCCGGATTGGTCAAAGTGTGTGCATATTATTTTCCCCTTAACATAAACTGGTTCGCTGATGTCAGGATAATGTGACCAGGGCCCGGTAACATGAGCGCGCCTGTCGCCACCGAACAGTCGCATGACGAAACAGTCGAACGACAAGACGGTCGGTCGATCGCTTGACCGTCAGTGAAGGGGTAACATGAGCAGGCGTGCCGCGGGTTCAGCCGTGCGACTGTTTTGTCGCACGACCGCACTATCGTGATACTATATTTAGAATCGCGACAACTTCCGGACTATTCGAGTTTTTAAAAAGTTCCTCACTACTTTGTTATAGTAAGATATAATACAGTGAATAGTTTTCTCTGTACATCCTGAACAAGCTCTTAGTTGAAGACAAGCATAACGCGACTGTGACAGCGAAGAAGAATAAGACAAATATGATTGATATTTTACTCCACTATAAAATAATTGGGAGTTGGCGCAGTGGTGAACGCTTCATCTTACCGATTTGATAGGACGGGGTTCGACTACAAGTTTTTTATTTTATTTTTTTCCCCTCCCACCCCACCCACAAGATTGTTAAAGTTATTAGTCTATTGTAAGAGATTTGTTAGTGTGATTGTTTTTCATTTTCTTACATTTTTAATTTTTCCTAATTAGTTGTTGCAAGGAAAGGGGCTATTTTTTGTGTAGTTGTGTACAATATATATATTTGATTTGTGATATTATTTTTACATAAGTGACGCATTCCGGTAACGACAACCGACAACTATCCTCTAAAGAAATCAACATGGTGGACACATATGACAGAAAACTACTGTCAATGTATATTCCCAACAAAAGTTTGTTGGAAGATAAGCACAGCACAAAGGTAACAGATGCCAAAAAAAGGTTACAATGGGATGAAATTTTGACACACGTTAGTGCGGGCGGAGTTTAAAGAAACTCCATTTCAATTTAAAAAAAAAATTAGAGATATGAAGAGCGTGGCTCGAAAATGGATAAAAACTACACCAAAGACAGGCGGCGGTCAACCACCCCACAAACCGTAGTGTGTGGAGGTTGTATTAGATCACCTTATTGGACATGATTCTGACACACTATCAAATATCAAGGGTGAGTATGTGGATTTTTAAAAAATTGTATACAGAAACAAAGCTCTTCCTAGCATTGTTAAATGTTGATTTATCTTATGGGTATATTAATTAGTACTAATACAGGTAGTCACGTGGAAGAATACGAGGCGGAATAGAAACATCAGTATCATCTCATGATGATTATACTGTTGTCCACTTGCATTTTCTATGTATACAGTTATTACTGAACACTTGTTATCAATCATAGTAGAAGTATTACTATTTCTGAAATTGTGATTGTAGCACAATTTGCCTTTATGTTCTGAATCAACGATTAACTATTTTTAAATAGTAATTGCATTTTTTTATTTGTGTAAGCTAAAGCAACTTGTTTGTATATACTTTATTAATGAAGATGCTTTTGCTTCTGTCTCAGGTGGATGTGAATCCATGACTGACGAATGTGACAGCGTGCCGTGTCAGTTCATAGAGAATTCACGTTGTAAAAAACTCCAAACTTTACAACTTTCAATATGATTTTTTATTTTTTATTTAACTTTCTACTAACGATATAGGGTGAGAGTACTGGCTACTAAATAAGCCTGTATACAAAATGTTGTTATATTTTTATTGCATTTGTTTTTTCAACATGGTCATCAGCGTTATGTGTACAGTTCTTAGTGTAATAGTGTGCTGCAGCGTTTACTAAATGCTTGTGCGTTCACTTGACAATAAAATTGTGTATTGTTTTTGCAGATGAAGTGATTGTTCCGCTATTTTTTAATAAACTAATTTATTTAATAAACAAAATTACTTATTATTATTTCTGTTGTTGTAATTTACGAGTATTGATTATATTAATGCATTTTATTAATGGACGCTATACTATATAGGCTTTTTACCAAGCATGAAACGTAGGATATTTCATTAACAAAGTAGATGAATAAAATACACAATGTGTTTGTAAAGCTATATATTAACAATTCAGAGAGTAAATCATATTATGTAAACGTATGCATTGTGTGACTGTTTGGAATTATAACTGCGTAAACTGTATATAGCAGCCACTGTTGTTGTCGTCAAACGACCGTCGCGAAAACTGGCCTACCGACGGTCACGGTCGTGGCTGTTCATACGACTGCGGTCTTACCAAATTCCGTCGTTCGACAGCACGTCGGGCGACGGTCAAAATGTTTCATGTTACTCGTTTTGACGTCATACGCCGTTCCGACGGCGTGGTTGGCAGTCGTGCGACCTTTCTCGCCCTCTCATGTTACCGGGCCCAGTAGTCGCCTATACGCTCCGGTGTCGTGTGACTGTAATCTACAATTAACCGCTTCCCCCCTTTCGCCACAAAACAATTACAGTATAATTATAGGAAACAAAACTACCATTAGGGTCCCTCAAGACATAACAAATTAACAATATATTTTACCAACATGTAACACAAAAAGAAAAAGACGGATAAAGGCATTACAGTATGAATTATATTCGCCGTGAAATAAGGTCACCTCGACCGATAAAAATCCGGTAAAATATAGACTGTATTCTACGTGAAAAATAGTCGAGCAACCGTATTTTACGTGACCAATGGTCGCGCGTGACTGAATTTTACGTGAGAGAAAAAAAAAATGTCGCTGCTACACCTGTAGCTTATTCGTTTAACTGACCTTGTAGCCGTTCTTCATAGAGAACATCTTAGCGATGGCCACTGACTGGGCAAAAGCCACCATGCCGATGATAAGAGCATCCAGGATGTAGTTCTTGGCTAACTTCAAGTCCGGCAAGAATGGTGTTGGTAGCCTGAATTAAAAGATTTACGCCGATTCACTCTTTGCTCAAGTCAAGTAAAGTAAACTGATTTTTTAAAATATCTCATAGCGCACTTACCAGCAGGTAAGAAAGACGAGACAGAGGGAAGAATGCTGAAGGATATAAAACACACCAAAATAATAGGTTCTCTAGACATGAGGAGTTAAAAGGTAACTCATTTGCTAAGTACACCATGAAGGTCCTCGATGACGCTATTAGCAATCACGTCAAAGAATGTAGGCTTAAAACCAAGCAAAACTCAAGGGTGCAGTGAAGCAATTAAAACACATTTCTTAAGTTGTATAACGCCATCACCTTCAGCAATATAAATGTGAAGTATCATTTGGACAGCAATACAATACAATACAACACATCTTTATTATCGAAAAAATATAAAGAATACACACATATCGACTTCACATGCACCTTAAAAACATCACCCAACACACACCACTTGTAATGCTGAGAATCTCACACTCAACAATTCCCGTTACACACATACACACACACACACACAAACATACACACACATACAGGCACACCTACACAAACACAGATACACACACACACACAACCACACATACACACTTGTTTAGACCGCGTTGTTATGACATTCATGTGGTGTTGACAATGGGTCATCTTTCGTCCCCTACTTTAAGTATTTTAAAGTGATCTAACGCTAACCCTAACCCTTACCCTAACCCAGCCTTAACCCTAACGGATCAGTGGTTTGACGTTAAAACAACGAGGGCACACACACACATACTTGTTTTCACAGTGTTATTATGACTTTCGTGAAACGCCACATACGTTGTGAGATGTCCCCCTTTTTAAGTACTTTTAAGTGTTCTATCACTAACTTTAACCCTTACCCTAACCCTTACCGTAACACAGCCCTAACCCTAACGGTTTGACGTCAAAACAAGTAGGTCTGTCAAAACAAGTTATGTAGATGTTCACTAGTTTTCCAAATAACGCCGTGTAAACACGTCCACACACACACACACCCACCCCACACACACATACGCATGCACGTACAGGCAAGGTTACGCAGTATTATCATGACTTTCCCGAAACGCCACCTACGTTGTGCTGACAATGGGTCATATGTCGTCCCCATTTTTAAGTACTTTGCAGTGTTCGAACCCTAACCCTAACTCAGCCCTAACCCTAACCCTAACGGATCATTGTTCTGACGTCAAAACAAGCAGGCATATCAATACAAGTTATGTAGATGTTCACTGATTTGTCCAGATAATACTGTGTAAACAAGGACGCACGCACACACATTGCAGCTGAACAAGCCAAGCAGTAAGTTACTGTGACGGTGGGTCTATTGTTGCTGGGCTCTGCACAATGGAATGCTATTACCCACTCGTCTATCCTCCGGAACCCCCCCCCCCCAGCCCAAAAAAAAAAAAAAAAGGAAAAAAAGAAGAAGGAGAGAGAGAAAGAGAGAGAGAGAAAAAAAACACTTTAATAATTATATATATATATATATATATATATATATATATATATATATATATATATATATATATATATATATATAATTATAAAAATTAAAATTTCAAAAAAAATTAAAACTAAACATAAAATAAATAAATAAATTATATATATATATATATATATATATATATATATATATATATATATATATATATATATATATATATATATATATATATATATATATATATATATTATATATAGGTGTGGCAAAGCTCAGTACATATTTTGGGAGCAAATGAGGTAATTATTATTTGGATAATTTAATCTTACAAGTAAATAACATATCCTATCCTATCATATCCTATCCCATAATTCGGAGGTCGTAGGGGCACCACAGATGATCGTTTAACCAACGTACTCCATCTTTCCCTGTCCTCAGCAACCCTGATTGTTTCGCTCAGTGTCAAACCAGTCCAGTCTCGAATGTTGTCATCCCACCTCTTTTTCGGTCTCTCTCTTCTTCTACCTCCTTGCACTGTGCCTTGCAGGATAGTTTTGCAAGACCTGATGATCTGGTGACGTGGCCATACCATCGGAGTTTCCGTTTTTTTCACCACTGTGAGCAGGTCATCGTGTTGTCCAATGGCTTGTGTGATGGTCTGTCGGACTTCGTTTGTTGGTGATGTTATGGGTATAGCAAATGCCCAGAAGTCTTCTGAAGCACCTCATCTCCATGCTTTGTATTCTTCGTTGGAGATCTGCTGTGAGGGTCCATGTTTCGCAAGCAAATAGGAAGATGGAGATGACAAGGGAGCGCAGCAGCCTTACCTTGGAATGTAGACTGATGGTCCTGTCTTTCCAAATTGGCTTCAACGTCGCCACGGCAGCAGTTGTTTGTGCGATCCTGGAGAGGACTTCCTGTCGGGACCCATTGTCTGATACAATGGCTCCTAAATATTTGAAGCTATGCACTGTGTTGAGGGATTGGCCTTGGACTTTGATGTCCGTGTTGGTGCCTTGGGTGTTGTTGGTCATCAATGTGGTCTTCGCTGCACTTATTTCCATTCAATAGGCTCTGGAGGTGGTGTCAAGCCTCTGTACCAGCCGTCCAAGTTCTTGTTCCTCTCCAGCCAATCCATCAATGTCGTTCGCAAAACGAAGGTTGGAGATTGCTCTTCCCCCTATGCTGACTGTGCCTTCGTGGTCTGCAAGGGCATCTGATATGATGCGCTCTAGGAAGATGTTGAAGAGTGTTGGAGAGAGTAGGCATCCCTGACGCACAACGATTGTTGTTCTGAACCAGTTTCCGATGGCGCTGTTGTGGAGGACTGCACTGGCAGCCTTGTCATACAGGCTTTTGATGACTTCAACAATTTTAGGGCTGATGTTGTACACTCTCATGGTTGCCCACAGAGCTGCATGCCAGACTCGGTCAAACGCCTTTTTGATGTTCACGAACACATGATATAGATGTTGGTGCTGTAGGTATTTTTCACAGATTATTCTGAGGTTGAAAATCTGTTCAGTGGTACTTTGCGCTGCCTTAAATCCTGCTTGCTCTTCGGTTATGATTTGTTCAGCTTGGGGTTTCAACCTGTTGAGTATTATAGTTCAGGAGGACCTTGCTGGGATGGCTGATGAGGCTGAAGGTGCGGTAATTTTCACATTCCTGAAGGTTACCTTTTTTGGGAAGAGTGATTACAAGCGACTGGGTCCATGGTGTAGGCCACTCCCCACTGTGCCACATTTTGTTACACGTAATGGTGAGTGCGTCGATCATCGCTTCTCCTCCCGCTTGAAGCAGTTCCACTGGTATGTTGTCCACTCCCGCTGACTTCCCATTCTTCAGCGATTGCACTGCTGCCTCAACTTCTCGGAGAATTGGGAGGATTTCTTCTTCTTCTCTGTTCTCTGGACATGCTAGAACTGATGGGTCTCCGTTTGGTTTGTGGTTGTAAAGGTCAGAGCAGTACTCTGTCCATCTGTCCAAGACTTATTGTTCTTCTGTAAGGCATAATTAAAGCCACTTGCTTTGGATCGTGGAGACCTTGGGCTGTTTAACACTTGTCAGCGGCTTCACAGTCTGGTAGGCCTTTTTGCTGTTGTTCTTGTTTAGACTGTTATCTATTTTCTGGCATTGAGCTTCTATCCAGTTCTCCTTTGCTGTGCGCATGCCCTTTCGGATGTCATTGTTGATTTTTCGGTAGGCATCAGCTCCCTGTCAGGTGTTCCTTTTGTTTTTCATCTCTCTTCGTTTATCACACAGGTCCAAAAGTTCAGGTGTTATCCACAGCTTCTTCTTTGACCGGTGCTTTCCAAGGATCTCCGTGGCGGCATCTGTCACAGCTAAGTTCAAGGTGGTGGTCATGGTGTTGAAATCTACTTCACCAGCTCTTAAAATGAGCAGTGGTGCAAATTTCTCTCCAATTGTGGCCTGAAATATTTTTGTCACCTCCGGGTCTTGCAGTTTGTCCAGGTCGAACTTCAGTCTAGTGCACTTTGCTGTGTTTACTCTCTTCAAGTGAAGCCGGAAAGACATCATCACAAGATTGTAGTCACTTCCGATGTCTGCTCCTGGAAAAGTGCGTGTCCTGCCAATGTTGATGCTTGATCTGAAGCGTTTATTGACCATCATTAACATTTACCGAGTAAGTCCCTTTAATAGAATTTTGGAAACCCTCCCCCAAAAACTAACTGATCCACCCCTGCCACGTGTCAGGGTTGCCTCACTGTGGGATTTCTTCCCTGCCGTGGACCAAGATGCCTGCTCGTCTGCAAAATATGAGACAAATTTCTGCAACGCCTTGTTTACAAAGGTTGTGCACAGCATCTCACTGATGGCAGAAACAGCCCTCAGTGATCGCTACACTTGTACAAACAAGGGACGAACATTCTTCTAAGTCCGTGTCTGCTGGAATCTCCAACATAATTCCTATACATATACATACACCGTGGCTAAACTAAACACATGGAGAAGTAATTAACAAGATACACATTCTCCGGTACAGCCACTGGTCTGCAAAAATACACATAGGAGAAACAACAGTTGGACAGTGGAGGCTACCTCGTGGTGCCGAAACCGGGCGCGTGTCCGCCACGTGGTCAGCAAAGTTTTACTAACAATAACAATTCTAAAACATGGCAAAACTTCACAAACATAATACAGCAATAATATCAATAAATGGCGATGAAATAAACAATGGATCATTTACCTTCTTGACAATGTCAGGCTCTGGCTATACTGCGATAAATGATTTTCACCCCTCACCTGCTTCGTCTTTCTGAGAGAGATTTTACAACGTGCGTCCTTTTACCGTGCTGTTCAGACTAAGACTAACTATCCTCCCGCTGTGATCTGCTATCGTGCGAGACTACGAGAATAGTAACGCCACCTAGTGGGGGCTGCGGGTGATTGATCAGCTGGATGAGGTCACGGCTTATCTTAGTGAAACTGTAGCCTACACATGTGTAGAACAACCTAACTTCGGTCGTCTGCTAGTCAGCGACTTAACTTACATAGGTCAAAGCAGACTGAACGTTGGAGGTTTGAAGACTTAGTGCTGGGTTGAACTAGCCTTTCGCGACAGTTACATGACACAAGGTATCTCAGTGCAGTGGAATCACATGACTTGCCAATAATAGATTATCATACTAATAAACATAATCTTCTAAGCATTAACTGATTAAGACATTAACATATAATTACATTTTGCATAAAGACACAGTAGACAAAAAAAAGCTGGAAGGAGTTAAGGGAGAGTGGTGAAGGTGGTGGAGGAGGGTTGTGGAGGGTGAAAGTGGACAGCTAGAGCCAGGAGGGTTGCTGAGGACAGAGAAAGATGGAGTACGCTGGTTAAACGACCATCCGTGGTGCATGCCCCAACGGTCTTCAAGTTACGGGACAGAATAGGATAGGATAGGATAAGATAGGATAGGAGACTTGGGCTAAAAAGACTGCCGCGCTGTTGCCGTTCTGCGCACAGGTGTACGTATAGAGGTAACCAGATCTTTATTTCTATGGACGCGATTGTTTTCCACTAATGTGCCGCTGTCGTTTCGCTTTTCTGTTCCGGACGTGAAACGCTTACGTTTGACTTCATACCCATAAGTAATAGTATAGTTTATATTAATTATATTCAAACTCACCCTTTGGGAATGTCACCAACGACTTTAAGAGAATAGTTGTCATGTAGATGGAGGTACTTGCTGACTACAATGCTTAGAGTCATCTGAAGAAGAAGAAGAAAAAAACCACAACAAAATATCTAATAACAGAGATTGATTTTGATTTTTGATACTTTATTGCCCCCTTTTAATCGGGAATACTGAGCCGCATCCCATGGGGAAGGCGTACTCGAAGCCTGTGGCGCACCCAAATCCAAACTACCTAATATTAGTTTGTTTTTGTTTTTTTTATAAATTGAAATTTTGCTGGGGGAGCAAACCGGAGTACTCGGAGAAACCCCCCGAGACGTTGCAATATATTCGGAGAAATGTGATCGACCCCACACCGGTCAGGCGCCATTGGTTTCTAGCCTGCGAACAAGGCAAGTTAGTCCCGCACCTAGGCCTCTCGGTCACAACGATCGCCATACTAAGAATTATAATAATAGTAATCATATTAAAACACAATCTATTCCAAACCCATCTAGTCGGCCATTACCGTAATTGGCAATCATCTGCCGACATATTTCTCAGAAAACCACATTTCATCGCTATTCTCTCAAAACAGTGTAATAACCTTTCACTCTACAACGAAGAATACAAAGCATGGAGATGAGGTGCTACAGAAGACTTCTGGGCATTTCCTATACCCAGCACATCACCAACGACGAAGTCCGACAGACCATCACACAAGCCATTGGACAACACGATGACAGTGGTGAAGAAACGGAAACTTCGATGGTATGGCCAGGTCACCAGACCATCAGGCCTTGCAAAGACCATCCTGCAAGGCACAGTGCAAGGAGGTAGAAGAAGATGGAAACCGAAAAAGAGGTAAGAGGGCAACATTCGAGAATGGACTGGCTTGACACTGAGCAAAGCCATGAGGGTTGCTGAGGACAGAGAAAGATGGAGTACGCTGGTTAAACGATCATCTGTGGTGCCACAAGGACCTCCGAGTTACGGGACAGGATAGGATAGGATAGGAACCTTTCACTCAAATAAAGTTGTATAAATGTCACAGGGCAAACAGGTATTAAGGGTACAGCAAGATTACAATACCCAAATTGTGCATTTAGGATTATCCCAAGGCAACTCAGTATCCGGATTTACACTGCCTGACTAGTCTACACTAGCTGACTAGTCTACATTCCAAAATAGGGTTTATGCGCTCCCTTGTCATCTCCATCTTTCTATACCCTTGCGAAACATGGACCCTCACAGCAGACCTACAACGAAGAATACAAAGCATGGAGATGAGGTGCTACAGAAGACTTCTGGGCATTTCCTTTACCCAGCACAGCACCAACGACTAAGTCCGACAGACCATCACAAACACAAGCCATTGGACAACACGATGACATGCTCACAGTGGTGAAGCAACAGAAACTCCGATGGTATGGCCATATCACCAGATCATCAGGTCTTGCAAAGACAATCCTGCAAGGCATGATGCAAGGAGGCAGAATAAGAGGGAGACAAAAAAGAGGTGGGAGGACAACATTCGAGAATGGACTGGCTTGACACTGAGCGAAGCCATGAGGATTGCTGAGGACAGAGAAAGATGGAATACGCTGGTTAAACGATCACCTGTGGTGCCCCAACGACCTTCGAGTTACGGGATTTGATAGGTGTCACGTGGGGTTTATGGGCTCTGCACAATGGAATTATGGACCCTCACGTTTATTCGGTGGGAACTGCTAGTAAGTCACCCTATGAATTACTTTAATAAATTTATTTGTTTAGCTCGTTCTGTGTTAAGGTTGGGGTACAGAGATAGATAGAAAAATGGTAAAAGATTACTGTCACACTAGCTTTCACACGGCTATGAATCATATGTAGTCCAGCCACTTGATAACAGTTAAAATCACACATTTATTTCTTCTACTCTATACAAGATTCTCTAAGTACTAATCTAACTTAAAAAGTCTCAGTCAATGCTAATAGTTCGATCGCTGATAGTCTAGGCAGCTGTTATTTCTTCCTCGGGCACTTGCTATTAACTTGCATGTAGATTGGACTACTGTGGTCCGTTTTACAGTTTCTGAAGAGTGGACTACTGTGCTCCGTTTCGATCAGTTTAAGTGCACCTTTGTGTATACACTTAACTTTTGTCTGGTGCGTGCGAAGTCCTTCTGTGAGGTAGCTTCTGGTGCACCTGTGTCGTTGTGTAGTTGGGTTCCCTTGCCACGCTGTGGGGTCTTGTAGGGTGTGATCCAGGGTAGCTCTTTCCGACTTGTGCGGTAGAGGCTATGCAGGCAACTCGTTTCTGGGGAGTTGGGCGCACGGGATAGCTCGCCTGCTCGTCTGTAATATAAGAGACGAAATTCTGCACAACCCTGAATAATCGGTTTGTGCAGAGCGTCTCACTGAAAGCCAAAGTAGCCCTCAGTGATAGCTCCACATCTCTATACATAAGCGACGAACATTCTGCTACTTCCGGGGTCCACTGGAATCTCAACTCTAAATTCCGATACATACATAAATATAAATCGTGGCTAATTATACACATACAGAATTAATAATAATATAAACCTTCAGTGGTACAGCCACTGGTCTGCAAACATACATATAAGTTAAACAACAGTGGTTCCGTATGGTATACAACATGGTGGCGCAACCGGTCGTGATTCGCCTCGTGGTAGGCTCTTCCACGTGGTACGGCAAATTCGGATTAACAATTCACATTTATGCATAGCAAATTCCACAAACATAATTTCAACAATAATATAAATATATCACGATGAAACAGAAGGGTGTTCATTTACCTGTTTGACAAGTTCAGGCCCGTGGCGACTTAATAGAATTCTAAGATTCTTAAGTCCTGCTTCCTGGTCTATGTGTGGAGAGATTTCTCTGCCAGCTCTATAGCTGTTAACACTTCGGTGTCTTACTCTCAACTGACCAAAACTGTCCTAGGTTTGGACCCAGTCAAACTGGCTCCAACCGCTTTGCCTGAGCTCTCATTGGTTAAACTTTCTCGCCTATCGTAATTACGATGATGTCATGGCCTGAGCCAGCGTCAACTACCACTATGTGTGTAGGCGGCAGTATGCTACCGCTACGCTTGATTACTTTCATCGTCTGCTCCTAACTTTGAAATTCTAATATTATATATACCAACCAAGCTAAATATTAAAATAAGCAGAGTTAAAACTAGCCAGTTCGTGACAATAGGATAGGATAGGACTAGGGTTATTATTACGGATAATACTGTATCCTAGATATCCCTATGGAAACCCTGGAGGACCCTAAAACCAAGTTGTTTTTTGTGTGCTATGTTGATGCCCAGCAACCTCTAGACTTTCATAATTATAGCGTATACAAAGGCGTTGCCACAGCTAATGCGACACTCCCGAGTACAATCGACATCGAGGGATGCATGGAGAGGGTTGAAAGAGTTAACGGGTCAAAATAGGTCACATACTACAGTTTCAGGCATGTCAAAACAAGAAAACACAGACTTTGCTAACAAACTCAATGAATTTTATTGCAGATTTGAGCGTAATGACCTTCAATCAGATCTGACCAGTGTCATTTTGGATTTGGAGGGTAGGATTGGAGAGGGGGGAGGGGGGGGGAAGATGGGAGTGCTTCCGCGGGCCTGGAGATCGAGGGCAGTGCAGTCGAGTCGCTATTCAGGCGACTTGAAATCCGCAAAGCTGTTGGCCCTGACCAGATAGGTGGACGACTTCTACACTCCTGTGCCTCTCAACTTTCCTCTGTCTTTGCTCTGCTCTTTTCCTGGTCTCTTCGCTCCTGCACTGTCCCCTCTCTCTGGAAGTCTTCTACAATCTGTCCTGTTCCCAAGTCTAAAAGCCCTTCTGAACTCAACGATTACCGACCCGTTGCTCTGACTCCTATCGTCTTTAAATGCTTTGAGCGAATCGTTCTGGGCCAGCTTAAGCAGCATATACAACATCAACTTGACCCACACCAATTCGCATACAAGCAAAACAGATCCACTGACGACGCAACACTGACCCTACTCAACAATGCATACAATCACCTAGAAAAAGCTGGCTCGTTCGTTCGCATCCTATTCATTGATTTTTCTTCTGCATTTAACACTATTCAACCTCACCTGATGGTAATGAAGCTCCTGGAGCTCCATGTCGACCCTAAACTAATTCTGTGGATCACCAGTTTTCTCACCAATAGAACTCAAGCCGTTTCCTTTCAACACTCTCTCTCTGGCACCCTAAAAACTTCTACTGGCTCTCCTCAAGGTACTGTTCTGTCACCGATTCTGTTCACCCTCTACACTAATGACTGTACTGGCTCTGACTACTCACCTCTCATCAAATACTCCGACGACACCGCTCTCGAAGACCTTTCCAATTCTGACACTGTCTACTTTCAACAAGTTAACCGCTTCTGCACATGGTGCAAAGACAACTTTCTTGACCTTAACGTGACGAAGACAAAAGAAATGACGATCGACTTCCGACGAGACCCCGCCCCCATCCCCGACCTGTACATAGACGGTGCGAAAGTGGAGAGAGTGACAAACTACAAATACCTGGGGACGATTCTCGACAACAAACTGTCCTTTGACCAAAACACAGCTGCGATAGAAAAGAAATGCCGACCTCGACTGTACTGCCTTCAGATACTCCGTTCTTTGAACATCAGCCGACCCATTCTTTCTTCTTTTTATCGCTGTTTTATTGAATCAGTTTTGACTTTTGGTTTTATCTGCTGGTTTGGAGGGCTAAGTGTAAAGAACAAGAGGGTACTTGACAGATTGGTGAGAGTGTGTGGGAGAGTGACGGGTGAAAGAACAAACAGTTTGAGAGAACTGCATGAATACCGTGTGGTGAGGAAGGCGGGAGTGGTTATGAAAGACACTTCACATGTTTTAGCAAAGCATTATGAAATGTTGCCCTCTGGTCGCAGACTGCGTGTGCCTAAATGTTCTCTTGTAAGAACAAAAAACAGTTTTATTCCAAAATCTATTGAGTTTTTAAATAAGCGCTAAGTAATATTTTTGTATATAAGATTTTGATGTTTGTGATGATGTTTGAGATGTCATTTCATACTGGAAATTTACTAAAGATGTAGTCTACTGTGTACTTGTTTTATCTATGTATGTATTGTTTTAATGTTTCATACCGATCAGCAATTGTATGTCATAATTTCTCTGTTGAGATAATAAAGTATTCTTGAACTTGAACTTGAACTAATCCATTCTTCATATACAGCGCGCGACTCACCACGATGAGCTCAATGGGTATGGGGAACTTGATCCTCTTGCTGAATCTTTGGTTGATGTGAATCCTGACGACGTACATGATGGCCATGGAAATAAGGGAGATCACCAGAGGCACCCAGTTGGTATTGGGCAGATGCTTGCAGAGATCTACTACTGTCTGCCAACATAACACAAGGCACAGATGATGACGACCATTTTATAGAGATGATAGAAACTACAGTGTGTATGAATGAAGCAATTAATAAAATAATGGACGTATAAATGAATGGATAGATGAGTAGTAAATAAATGGTTGGATGGGTGTGTTATATGGTAAGAACTTCAATGTCCTAGTTTATTTTTGTTATTATTTTAAATGCTAAAATTGCTTGATTATGATTATAATATTAATAATAATGATGATGATGATGATGATGATGATGATCATAATAATAATAATAATAATAATAATAATAATAATAATAATAATAATAATAATAATATAATTATTATTATTATTATTATTATTATTATTATTATTATTATTATTATTATACTCCTTCTTGTTCTTCATTGTATAGTTCTTCTTGTTCTTGTTCTTCTTATGGGTTTCGTTCAGTGTCAAGCCAGTTCATTCTCGAATGTTGTCCTCCCACCTCATTTTTTTGTCTCCCTCTCCCTCTGCCTCCTTGCACCGTGCCTTGCAGGATGGTCTTTGCAAGGTCTGATGATCTGGTACCATCGGAGTTTCCGTTTCTTCACCAATGTGAGCATGTCATTGTGTTGTCCAATGGCTTGTGTGATGGTCTGTCGGACTTCGTCGTTGGTGCTGTGCTGGGTATAGGAAATGCCCAGAAGTCTTCTGTAGCGCCTCATCACCATGCTTTGTATTCTCCGTTGTAGATCTGCTGTGAGGGTCCATGTTTCGCAAGCATATAGGAAGATGGAGATGACAAGGGAGCGCAGCAGCCTTATTTTGGAATGTAGACTGATGGTCCTGTCTGTCCAAATGGGCTTCAACCTTGTCAGGGCAGCAGTTGTTTGTGCGATCCTGTCGAGACCCATTGTCTGATACAATTGCTCCTAAATATTTGAAGCTATGCACTGTGTTGAGAGATTGGCCTTGGGCTTTGATGTCCATGTTGATGCAATTGGTGTTGGTCATCATTTTGGTCTTCTCTGCACTTGTTTTCATTCCACAGGCTCTGGAGGTGGTGTCAAGCCTCTGTACCAGCTGTTCAAGTTCTTGTTCCTCTCCAGCCAATCCATCAATGTCATCCGCAAAACCGAGTTTGGAGATTGCTCTACCCCCTGTGCTCACTGTGCCTTCGTGAGCTGCAACGGCATCTGATACGATGCGCTCTATGAAGATGTTAAAGAGTGCTGGAGAGAGTAGGCATCCTTGACACACACCGATTGTTGTTCTGAACCAGTTTCCGATGGCACTGTTGTGGAGGACTGAACTAGTAACCTTGTCATACAGGCTTTTGATTACTTCAATAATTTTAGGGCTGATGTTGTAAACTCTTATGGTTACCCACAGACCTGAATGCCAGACTTTCTTGAAGTCTACAAACACATTATAGAGATGATAGGGCTTTCTATGGTAGGTAAGCGATTTGTTTATATTTTATAATGATGTTTATATTCTATTTTGTTCTTGTAAACGGGGGTTCAATAAATTAGAGTAAAGCCTCAGCGTCCCCTGCATAGGATGCTTTTATTGTAAAGTGGCCGGCTGGTGGAGTGCCTTCAGTGTTACCGTTAGAGTTGTTTCAGCAGAACTTTTAGACAGATCTGGGGTGGGTTTCCTTTGAACCAAGTTGTGGTCCTGATTCGGCTCTTTGCAGTCCGCTGGACACTATAAACAATGACTAACTAACTAACTAACTAATCTCTGCCTTATGCTATGTAATCTTATCTATACGACAGAAAATTGCGCGGAGTGGCAGCGAGTCGCGATGTCCGTAGGAGTATGGCAATGTCTCACCACATTGTAGTGCTTGTTTATAACCATTACAAAACCCCCTCCCCTCACGAATTCGTACCCTAACGCGGCCACGATTACGCTGCCGCTCCCCGCATGGTTTTCCTTCGTATGAATACAAAGCCTCCAAGCGAAACTCAATAGTTCATGTATTGTCTACTCATCCACTCAGGTGATAATTAGTAGACATTAAAAACACCAATGAACCTTAGAACAAAATGAAGAAACGGAGGAAGAGGGATGGAAACACCACGTTATAATAACATAATGTAATAGACATTCGATCGCTACAATGACGCTCTTACCATAATGGCTTTCAAAGCTCCGTTATGACGTGCTATCTTGAGGCCCAGCACGCTGCTCATCTGGCTGATGGCCACGTGAGTTGCCACCCCTGTTGTGAAGCCCCGGATCAAAGCGTCAGGCATGTAGGTGGTCACAAATCCGAACCCCAGCTTCCCAAGTACCATCTGCAAGTAATAAAGCAGACGCACTGAATATTGATGTTTCTGAAGCGCCGTGAGCAGTTCTTTGAGCTGGTAAGAAAGTGTGTATACGAGAGAGGACATGTCTATGTCCTTCCATGTCCATGTACCATAAAGGCTTTCCAGATCTGTGTCCCTTCCCCCTTCCCCTCTCACCACACACACACATTATTTTATGACAGACCTTGGGAAACACAGGCATGAGAGAACATAGGTCTGGTTAATGTTCAATACCGATTTGAGAGAACGTAGGCCTGTGTGAATCTAGACTTGAAATACAGGCGCTTGTATCTGGACAAGCGGGCGCCTAGGCCTGTACATTACATTACATGATTATTGCTTTAGGTCTAGCGGACTCTTCCGAGCCAAATCAGGACCGGACAAACCCTGATCCGCATAAAAGATCTGCTGAAACAACCCTAGTGGTAAAACTGAAAGCTCTCCACCAGCCAGTCACTTTACAATAAAGACATCCCACGCAGGGGACGCTGAAGCTGTACTCTAACTTATCGAACCCCCGTTTACAAAAACAAAATAGAATACAAACATCATTATAAATTATCAACAAAACATATACATATAAAATGCATACATTGCTAAATAATATCATAGGAAGCCCTAGTGACCACCTTGCAGAAAGCGTCCAATATTCCCAAGCTGATCCAACAGACCCCATACACAAATAAGAAGTGTTGTCCCGGAAGAGTTTTCAAGAAAAAAGTTAGGTGACTGGTCTAGCGAAGAAGAAGATAGTATAACAGATTGATAGAACAGAGCAGGAATGAGAAAGAGCAAATAAGAAAGACTGATTGATTGATTGATTGATTGATTGATTGATTGTTGCTTTAGGTCCAGCGGACTCTTCCGAGCCAAATCAGGACCGGACAACCCCCAATCCGCATAAAAGATCTGCCGAAACAACCCTAGTGGGAAAATTGAATGCCCTCCACCGGCCAGTCACTTTACAATAAAGACATCCCACGCAGGGGACGGCTGAGGCTTTACCCCAACTACTCGAACCCCCGGTTACAAAAACAAAATAGAATACAAACATCATTATAAATCATCAACAAAACACATACATATAAAATGCCTATAGTGCTAAATAATAACATCATAGGAAGCCCTAGTGACCACCCGGCAGAAAGCGTCCAACACTCCCAAGCTGATCCAACAGACCTCATACACAAACAAGGAGTCTTGTCCAGGAAGAGTTTTCAAGAAAAAAGGTAGGTCATTGATCTAGCGAAGAAGAAGATAGTATAGCAGAGTGATAGGACAGATCAGGAATGGGAAAGAGCAAATGAGGAAGACAGCGACAGTGGGAATTTAAAGCACTAAATTTCCAGAAAGTGGGGATACTATTTATACTGAAACCCCCGGCACTCCAACGGGGGTACTGTTGCCGCAGTGAATCAGTCATGCCTACAAAGGCAAGACAGGTTTTCAACTGGGGCTTTCACTTTTCCCTTTATAGGTTAGAACAATCTACAGTGGCAAGATTGCTCAGGACCCCAAGGGGTAATAAGAAAGACAGCGACAGTGGGAATTTAAAGCACTAAATTTCCAGAAAGTGGGGATACTATTTATACTGAAACCCCCGGCACCCCAACGGAGGTGCCTATGCCTGTGACGGGTCTCACTCTGGGTATCTGTGTTATAGATACCCAGAGAGAAAGAGAAAGAGAGAGAGAAAAAAACACTTTTTTATTTTTTATTTTTAAATTAGGGATAAAGATGTTAGATTAATTAATAAGTCTAATCTTCCAATCTGTCCCTTAACAAATAACACAGTAAAGAACCTTTAACAGTAACTTAGAAATCATATAAATTACACACACACGCATGCACACACAATCACACCAACAACAAGAGAGAGAGAGAGAGAGAGAGAGAGAGAGAGAGAGAGAGAGAGAGAGAGAGAGAGAGAGAGAGAGAGAGAGAGAGAGAGAGACGGGTCACAGGCATAGGCTCTCGCGTATCTAGATACAAGCGCCAGATATAAGCGCCCGTGACTTGAAAAGCATTGAGGGACCATAGACCTGAGGGAACATAGAAATGGGGGAACGCTAGGCTGACCCCCCCATAAGACGGTCTGATCGGTCCAGAACTGACAGTTGAAGTGTACTATAATTCTGACCAAGGAAGAACAACGCTCTTGATTACATAGTTTATATAATAGAAAATGAAAATTATATACTGCTCAAAACAATTGAAGAGCCAGAGGAATAAATTAAATGTATAACTTACTGGAACAAAATAACTTGCCAAAAATGGTTTAGATGGAAACATTTATTATTGAACAACATTACATTACTAAAATGAAAAAGAAAAAATCATTTCATTTACATCTTTTTGGGGCTTAAAACAAATAACCCCAGTTTTCACAATTCTATACATTTGGATAATGAAGAAAACAGTCAATATTGCGTGTGTCCACCGTGTGCTCGAATACAATCCAGGCATCTTTGTCTCATGGACTCCCCAAGCCTTCTCAGAGTCATTTGAGGGATGTTGTGCCACTCTTGTTCGAGCATCCCGAAGAGGTGATCCAGGTTCAAGGCTGGGGGATGGTTTGCCCGAATTCGGCGGCCCAGCTCGTCCCAGAGGTGCTCTACTGGGTTGAGGTCAGGTGAGCATGCTGGCCACTGCAGGCGGTTGACCCTCTGCTGCTGGAGGAACTCGTTAACCACCCTGGCTCGGTGCGGCCGCGCATTGTCATCCTGGAAGATGGCGCCGGCGCCCATGGCTTGCAAAGCGGGGATGACGATGGGCTCCAGGATGTTGTCCCTGTAGCCGACGCCAGTCAGGTTGCCCTCAACTCTGTGAAGAGGTGTTCTGTGGGCCCTTTCCATTCCACCCCACACCATGATGGACCCTCCACCGTATCTGTCGCGCTCCATAACAGTCGCGTCGTGGTAGCGCTCGCCTTCTCGCCTCCAAACCCGAATTCTGCCGTCATGGAAGGACCTAGTGAAGCGCGATTCGTCAGAAAAGAGGACCGCCACCCACTGCTGTCTGGTCCACCCCACGTGAGCCCTGGCCCATGCCAGGCGCGCTGCGCGGTGGGCAGGCGTCAGGATTGGTCGTACTGCTGGACGCCTGGCGCGGAGGTTCGCTTCTCTCAGGCGGTTCCGTACTGTCTGGTCTGAAACAGTAATGTTAGCGGTTAAACGCAGCTGGCCCCGGAGGTTGTTGGCAGTGGCTCTTCTTTCCCGTAGGACGGACACAACCAGATATCTGTCCTGCTGTCTGGTGGTGCATCGAGGACGTCCAGGCCTTTCTCGTTCGGCGGTCGTTCCCGTGTCGTTGAAACGATTTCTCAGCCTTTGTATGACTGCATGGTGTGCTCCTAGTCGGCGGCCAGTCTCTCGCACCCCAACACCTTCTTCAAGCCAGGCAAGAGCCCTACCCCTGTCTGCTTCACTCAGACGTCGTCTTGGGGGCATGGTTAACCAAGTTGGAAAAATTGTAACATTTATACCCATTACACTGACGACAATCACTGATTTGTGTTCTCTACTGGCATGGCTTTACTGTGCAAAGCAGGGTTTGTGTCCATTATTTCTGCTAATTCATATGGAAACGCTTAAACTGGCAGCATTTTTCACGTGCCTGAAGTGCTAATTTACCTGATAAAAGAAGGTTGCTGACAACAAATTCAACTCTTTTTTTTCACTTTCACGTTGACTCTTCAATGCTGCATGCAAACAGACCAAAAAGATATTTTGAACAATTCAAAATACTTCGATATTTTACCAAGTTCATAAGTGACCAAAAAACAAAGGTGGCTCTTCAATTGTTTTGAGCAGTATATTTGAGTTGATACTCAACGATACTATACTATTGATACTGTACTGCTACGAATAAACTAGTCTAGATGTATTATCTGAGATACTTTTTTTATTTTTTTAAAACGGGATGATTCCGTGAAATATAACTAACGTAGAAATTAATTACAGAAAGAATAAAGTGATTATACATTCTGATTTTGTAGCTTGGAGTAGGACTAATTAAATTGTGTGCAGGTTGAATGAACACTGCACCAAATTCTTTGACGTGCTGCTGGGTCGACACTGGAACACCGTACCTAGGATAATGAAAGAACATTCCCCCTCACCATCCAGGATCGAATTGATACTAGTCGTCGTCGTCGTTGTCATCGTCGTCGTCGTCGTCGTCGTAGTAGTAGTAGTAGTAGTAGTGGTAGGAGTAGAGAAAACATAATCTGCTTTATTTTTAAAAAAAACAAAACAACACAACAACAACAGAATCTCACCAAAAACAGTCCACAGATGAAGGAAACAGCAGCGGCCAGCTGAATTTTCTTCGTGTCAAGTTCATCTTGTGTAATCAGAGATGGTTGCGTCACCACCGGTGTCAATGATGTCGATGACGTCACAGTGTTGTTTACGTCACTATGTTTGGTGACGTCAGGGAAATTCTCTCTGCCCATAATTGACCCCATCATCAAACACACCACGGCGATCAAACCTGCAAAGAAATTAAGGTAACATCTTTATTGCCACCACCATCGCTTTCGTCGGCGTTGTCATCATCATCTTCATCATCCTCCTCCTCATTGTCATCCTCCTCCTCCTCATAATCATGATCGTCATCATCATCATCCATCGTTGTCGTCCGGCCATCAATCTTCTTCTTCTTCCTCCTCCACCTCCTCCTCCTCCTCCTCATCATCCTCCTCCTCCTCATCCTCATCCTCATCATCCTCCTCCTCATCATAGTCATCCTCGTCTTTTTTGCATCAATCAATCAATTATTCTCTCTCGCGCTCTCTCTCTCTCTCTCTCTCTCTCTCTCTCTCTCTCTCTCTCTCTCTCTCTCTCTCTCTCTCTCTCTTCATCTCACTCTAATCTTGAATCAATGTATTATGTAATATAAAATTGTATTACCCATAGACGATTGTCTGCAACCGCCGATGAAGAAGTAAACGAGGCAGGAGATGAAAGACACGTACAGCCCCACTATGGGCGGCAAGTCCGCCAAGGCCGCGAACGCCATTCCTGCAGAAGGTCAAATTTCATGAAATCGATCAATAAATCAATGAATAAAACAATCACTGAATAAACAAAAGAATCAATAAGTCAATAATGGTAAAGTTTACGTCAACCTCTTACTTTCTGCATTTAGTTTGATTTGAAATAAATGTATTAACACTTGGAAAACATTTACATTAGCTGTCCACAGTGCTGACATGGACCTCAGAAAAAGTGTAGGCGAGCGTTGTGTCCAAGTGGTCAAAAGAGGTACTAAGTTGCCTTGTCCACAAGCCAGAAACCAATGGCGCCGACAGGTGTGGGATCGATCCGGCATCTGGGCGTTATGTTTCTCTGAATATTATTTACTTTCGACTCGGGCAACGTCTCGGGGGTTTTCTCCCGGGTACTCCGGTTTGCTCCCCCAGCAAAATTTCAAAATCACAAATAATGTTAGGTAGGTTGGGTTTGGGCGCGCCACATGCTGCGACTACGCCTTCCCCAGGGGAGGCGGCCCAGAATTTCCCGAGGGAAAGGGATAATAAACTGTCACCAAACCCCAAAAGGTCTAGCTTTCAATGATGATGATGATAATGATGACGACGACGATGAATACGAAGAAGATGATTGGTGATGATGATGATGATGATGATGATGATGATGATGATGATGATGATGATGATGATGATGTACCAAACTGACCTTGCGGGATGTGCATGACGCCAACGGTTAATCCGGAAACAACATCACTAAGCAGATCTTTGGAAGGCCGATAGCCTCGGAAGCTAGTGATGATGGGGAAATTGTGAAGCAGCACCTTCTTGAAAGTGAGCTTTGACCTCTTCCTTCTGAACCATGACTTGAACTCTGACCTCAAACCCTTGTCCTCACGTGAGATTGCGTAGGCTTTGTCAAACTCGTCCACCTTGCTAAAGTTTTTGGGCTGTGTTTCTGGAGAGTTCATTTCCATTTTGTTCTACTGGCTTGTCTTCCTTGAAAGAGGCAAGAATTCCCCACACACATTCACTGTTTTTGGAGAATAATTTGCGGAGCTATAATTATAGCCTCTTGGTGTCAGATGTTCTTTTCTTTTCAGTTTTGTTTTCTTCTCTAATGGTATGGTAATGTTCGAACGAAAAACAAAATAAAACGGTTGCTGTTTGCTATTTAAGGAACGAAGTTACTGAATGTCACGGACCGGGTTTATAATATTTCGGTCCGATGACTGTTGTAGTATCTTCCTGTGAGAAGATAAAAATGTAATATTTTTTTTTTATAAATTGAAAACTGAATGCTGATTGGCTGAGCTAGTCATGTGACGACTGGCCAATCACATTCAAACTGGGGGCAGTCTCTTCTTGTGTATACCACGGTGTGGTTGTGTTGTACTTCTAGCAGCTGTTGACTGCAGGTATATATATTGTTTATCATTGAAATATTGTATTATGAACATAATAATATTGAACCATGATTATATTCTACTTATTGTGGAATAAGAATTGGTAATAAATAATTTTTGTTATTAGTATGAAGGATGGATTAGGGAGTTGATGGAGATAGTGGATCGTTGTATATTTCTGATTAATGAACTGAAGCTGGATTAGTATTTGGTTTGTAGTTGAAACCTCAACTCGCAATGTATAGCATTATATTTATTTGTGTGAATGAAAGTAGTCAGCGTCAAGATGTAATAATTAGTGTTATAATTAGAGTTACAATTTTTGCGTATGTGTGAACTGTGTTCGACACATATGAGATTTGAATTATTATACTGCTGGTCTGGTCCCGTCACAGAGAGGAGAGAAAGGTATATGTGGAAATACAGAGGAGTTTATGTATCAAGATATTTAGTGGGCGAAAACTTGTATGTTTTCAGAAGTTTCCGGCTGGGGCCTCGAGCGGAAGGAAAAGAAGAAGAAGAAAGAAGAAGTAAAGGAGAAGGTGAAGAAGAAGAAGAAGAAGAAGAAGAAGAAGAAGAAGAAGAAGAAGAAGAAGAAACTCCGAGAGAAGAGAAAGAAGCTCACGAAGAAAGAAGAAGAGGATATCACAAGAGAAGAGCCAAAAAAAAGAAGAAGACGAGAAGGCGAAGAAGAGGGAGAAGAAGAAGGAGAAGAAGAAGGGGCCAGAGAAGAGCCAAAGAAGAAGACGAGAAGGCGAAGAAGAGGGAGAAGAAGAAGGAGAAGAAGTGGCCAGAGAAGAGGCCAAAGAAGAAGACGAGGAAGAAAGACGAGCAGCAGCGGCAACCGCTACCACATCAGCAGTAGTAGCAACCGCTACCGCATCAGCAGTAGTAGCAACCGCTACCACATCGGCAGCAGTAGTAACCGCTACCGCATCGGCAGCAGCAGCAGCAACAGCGGCGGCGACCACAGCAGCAGCAGGGGAGGATTATTGGGAAGGCGAAGAGGACGATAGGGAGAGGAGAAAACCCAGGATAGATAGAGAGAAGGACAAGGATAAGGAGAAGGAGGATAGCATAAAGACAGAGACAGATATTAGAGACAAAGAAAGACACTGTGAATCCTAACCTCCATGAGACTATTGGGGGGAATTTCTCTCTGTCGACGGTGACCAGATCGTTATTGGTGTATTATGGTGACTGGTGATACTTGGATTATTTGACCGGGGTTTTGTGGTGGTTTTTGGTGATTGGTGTCTTTATTCCCCGGATTGTCTGACTGGGACTCATTTGTGGTTTTTGTGAAAGTGTGTTTTCACGGATTATCGCCTCAAAGTACGTGAGTACAAAACTATATATATACATTTTGTCCATATTATTGATTGAGTTGTTTTGTACTTATGTGAACGTCGTTGATTATTGTTTATTTTCTAGTAATAGAAAGGGGGAGTGACAACAAAAGAATTCTTGAGAGTTAGAAAGTGTGAGACGGGAGAACACGCAGAATATTCACGCACGCATACACGCAATTTCTTGATATAACCCCTTTCGTTACACTGAATAATGACAGATTATGCGAAAGTGATCAAATAGGAGTTTACAGTCTTTTCTAGGACGTGTTTCCTCAACGGTAATCTGATGTTTAATCTTGATGCAAGACTACAGTCTAGGTGTTTCATTGTTTTTCGTTTTCTTATCATTAGCGTTCGTCAAATGAATCAACTGAATTGGACTAACTAAACAATACTGCATGTGCGTCAGGCCAGACTCCGCCTCCACATTCAAACTGACGAAAGTGACAACACTGAACGCTCTTGCTACTTAAAGATTCTGAGGTCAGCCAACCTCTTGGGGGCCGGGTAGCTCAGTTGGTGAAGCGTCTTACTAGTAACCGAAAGGTACCTGGTTCGAATCCCGGATTGGCCAATGTGTGACCATATTATTTTCCCCTTACCATCAACTGGTTCGCTGGTGTCAGAATAATGTGACCAGTAGTCGCCTATACGCTTCGGTGTCGTGTGACTATAATCTACAATTACCAACCTCTTATATTTAGTTATCAGTGGCGTCTGACCCTGTGGATGGCTGGAGGAGGGAGGGGAAGGGGGAGAGAGGGTAGAGAGGGAGAAATGGGCAGGTGGAAAAGCTCCCCCCTCCTCCCCCACTGTACCTATAGTGTGGGGGATGTGGGGGGTGGGGGCGACCGTATCTATTTCCCCCTCCAACTTTTCGGACAATGACAAAGAGAGCGAGAGAGAGAGAGAGAGAGAGAGAGAGAGAGAGAGAGAGAGAGAGAGAGAGAGAGAGAGAGAGAGAGAGAGTTTATTTGATAGCTTCGGTAATCAAGCAAGAAACCGTGAATTGTCTGAAGTTTTTAGTAAAATAGCCACACGTTAACGAAATGAATAGACATTGTAGCGGAGACTCTTTCTCTCAATGATGCGAGAATTTACCGCGGTCTAATTTGCGTTGTAACGGTGATTTTTCTTTAAATAAACAAGCATTATTTTTTTCTTTATCAATCACATTTGAGACGCGGATCTGATTTTGATCGGCATGGCACACACACACACACACACACACACCTCCCTCCCCCCACACACACCCCTCCCTCCCCCCCCACACACCGCCTCTCTCACGCACACATACACACGCCCTCTCTCTCTCTCACACACAAACACACGGATTGCAAGTGAAACTTGAGAATTGTTACTCTCCAGTTAACATCCTATTATTAATTATTATGTTCTTCAAGGGGCAATCCGGTGGTTTTGAGAACGAGCGTTTTTAGAGCCTTTTATACAACTATTAATTCAGTAGTCATAGGTAAAAGTACACCTGGTCTGCTAGCTTCATTTCCGCCCTTGACGGTTCATGCGTATACAGCATGACTTCGTACGACCATTTGCGGGAAACAGATATGTGGTCACATACATTTTGAAAGGTCATGATTCATCAGTAAAATTAGCACTGGAAGGCCCCTTTAATAATAATTTCAAAACAAAATAGATAAAGGTACGAACGAGCTCAAATGTGTTCTGGTTTACTTTAATTACACCATGTTAGGTAAGCTTACTTGAGGGAAAAAAACAAACAACAACTGAATTCTCTAATGCACTTCTTCGTTAAACACACACACACACAAACACACGCACACACATACACAAACACACACATTCTAAAGCATACTACGAATCGATACTGTCAGCAGAACTTGTGCAAATAACCTTTACAAAAATATTATATCAATAATTTCTCCTTTCACTATAAACTTCCTCTTCCTCCCCCCCCCTCCATCCCCGTTCTCCCCCCCCCCACCTCCCAGAAAAATATTTGCTCCCCCCACCCCCGACCGCCGAACATCTTCCAATTCGTGCTTCTTGCAAAGTCATGATACTACTGAATTACATTACATATATTTTATGCCGTAGGTATACTGTTTATACCTCAAAAACAGATGTAGAACACACCATTGTTAAAACAGGACAAAACGCAAAGCACAAAATTACGCACAAATCACAAAATGAACTTGGCCCCGGTGTGGCGTCATTGGCCAGTCATGGCGACGCAGTGTGAGTTAACCAACCACTGGCTGTATTGGGTTCGAGCCATTTGAAGTAAGAACAGTGAACATTTGAGGAAATGAATGTGAATAAACATCGTTATTAGGGCTTCTACACACTTGATTCACTGCATGAAGATGAACTTCAAATGTAATGGAGGTTGTTTGGCTTGGTTTGGTTGTTTTATTAACGGCTTCTTCATCGAGATGTTAACACATAAGCTTACACAAACACACACGCACGCATGTACACACACACGCAAACAAACACCACCCCCACCTTCCCACACACACAAATACACATACACAGAGTACGCTTTAGATCACACAAAAATAGGTAGACCAAATATTTCTTTATCGGTGTTAAACAGGGCAGCTTATCTACTACGCGATGGTCTAGATCTTTTTTTGGTTCCTTTAAAAAAAAAAAACTAAACAGTAACCTACATTGCTTGAGCCAATGTGGGCTGTTTTGCATGGAGCTAATGTGGACTATATTGCAATAGATGAATCACTTCATGTAGATGTCTGTAGGTCGAAAGAAGAAAGAGCCTACAGTAATTAAGACCGCAGAGTGATAAAGCACAGTGTGTAAATACAAATCCACAAAGAAATCCACAATGCCACAAAGAATCCACAATGCTACACAGAAAAAAAATTGATCACATTTGGTAACACATTCACACAAGCGTTCAAAATCTAGGTTCATAATCACTGTGCTGTAATGTATTGTATTGCGTATGAACTTATAACCTATATTGTGATGTATTCCCATATGCGCAAAACAAATTCTTCACATGAAGACAATAAATCTTGAATCTTGAATCTATCTCCAAATGATCTGCACAATGTCTTTTTTTAATGTTTAAAGAGGTATCTATATATATAAATTGCTTAGCCGGAAGTCCTTCTTCGCCTCTACTATAAAGTTTGTCCGGTATGGACGCTGATCTGGGCAGGTGCTGGGCGCTGCGGATCGGCCTGCTGTGTGCTCAAAACCAGCGAAATCGTTATAGCCGACATTTCCTTACCGAAAGTTTAACCGTTTCTGAGATAAATAAATAAACAAAATGTCCACAAACTGCAATAGCCTCATTCCGCGCGCTTCCATTAAAAATCAAATTGAGGTTTCAGCATGTTTTCCCATATAGACCAAAAAATTGATGGTCTTTCTAGGAAGCCTTGGTAGCTTACTTAGTAAAACATTCGCCTACCGTGCAGGGCGACCCAAGTTCAAATCTCACGCGGGCCATATATATTTTTATTATTTTATATATATATTTTTACACTACAATATGGATATATATATTTTCTTTTTATATATAGGCTTTTTACCTTTAATATATATTATTATTATTATTATTATTATTATTAATTATTATTATTATTATTATTATTATTATTATTATTTATAAACTAATAATAATAATAAATTATTATTATTATTATTATTATTATTATTATTATTATTATTATTATTATTATTATTATATCTTATATCAAATTTTCTTTTAAAACCTTGGTGTTTTTTTATGATTTCTATTTGTATTATTCTATATTCAATATTATTATTATTATTATTATTATTATTATTTATTATTATTATTATTATTATTATTATTACCAAGGATCGGGATGGGGGTGGTACGTGTAGGTAAAAGGGGGCTACGGGTAGGTTTAAAGGGGCATGGGTAGGCATAACGGGGATACGGGTATATATAAGGGGGTATGGTGATGGTCGATTCCTTTCATCCATACCTGCGAAACGATCAACGGGGAAGTATCAAGGAGGGTACAGGTAGGTTACAAGGGGGGTACGGAAGGTATCAAGGGGGTATGGGGAGGTATCAAGTGGGTTCGGGAGGTATCAAGGGGGTATGGTGAGGCATCATGGGGGGGGGACGGGGAGATATCAGGGGGGGGGGTATGGGGAGGTATCAAGGGGGATATGGGGAGGTATCATCGTCCAAATGAAACTCGCAGACAACAGTTGTCTCTCTGTCTACATTTTAAACAGCAACCTGTGCACCCTGGCTTGCCAGGGTACAAAACCACTAGTTTTTCATAAGTTTGAGAACTTGATGAGCACACGAGTAGGAGTAGTATACAAGCATCCAGATCCACAATGTTCACAGTACCACTGTCATCATAATGTGCAAACTGACTTTCGTAATTAAAGGGGGAAAAAGGGGAGGGAGGAGGGGTGTTATTTATTGGGTCACAAAGACAGACTTTTCTTATAGATATCATTCAATCAACAAGAACTGTTTCTGCGTTTTTCCCATATTTACAAAGAAATAATAATAAAAAAATGAGTCTCCAAGAGTTGCAGAGATGTTAAAATTTTTACTCACTGAGTGCAATGGTTATACGGGAGAGTCCACAAATATGGCCAGCGACAAATGCGGACCACCCAGTTTTTAACAAAGGGGGGTCAACTGAACAACAAGGCTCAGTGTACTCAAATTTCAGGCAACAACATTGCTACCTGTACCGCATGGACTTTAAAGATCCTGACGCTCATGTCATGCGGGCTACACAAATACACCCAGCACGCACTAGGTCCCTTCTCCCCATACCCGGCCGCCCAGAGTTGTGCCCAGTGGTCTGAGAGTCAGACTAGTCGACCAATGGTTGCAGGTGAGCGCCTATATCCTATAGATCCTGTATCGATCAGCGCCTTGAGGAGTTCTTGAACTGATAGAATAAATAAAATAAATCAATATTGTGATTGATAATGTTGATGTAATATTGTAGTTGTGTCCGTTTCGTTCTGTATGTGTCAACTTGGTACGTCATTTTGCATTAAAACAGCCATTAATGACAACACCGTGTGTCATGGCTGTTTTGATTGAACAGCGTTGTAAGGAACCAAATTCAGATGTGCAGAAGCAAACACTGCGGTGATGGCCAAAATCAAAAGAAGGGACCCTACGGTTGTTTAGCATTTCCTGGAAGAAGTTAGTTAGTTAGTTTTTTCATTGCTTACAGGGTCCAGCGGACTGCAAAGAGTCGAATCAGGACCACAAAATCAAGACCACAACTTGGCTGAAAGAGGACTCACTGCTGATTAGCATAAAAAAATCTGCTGAAACAACCCCAGTGGTAACACTGAAGGCACTCTACCAACCGGTCATTGTACAATAAAGGCATCCCACGCAGGGGACGCTGAGGCTATACTCTAATTTATCTAACCCCCGTTTACAAAAACAAAATAGAATACAAACATCATATTAAAATATCAACAAAACACATACATATAAAATGCCTACATTGCTAAAAAAAATAGTATCCTAGGAAGCCCTAGTGACCATTTGGCAGAAAACGTCCAATATTCCCAAGCTAATCCAACAGACCTCACACACAAATGAGGAGTTTTGTTCCGGAAGAGTTTTCAATTAAAAAAAAAAGGGGTAGGCGACTGGTCTAGCAAAGAAGAATACAGTATTGTAGATTGATAGAACAGAGTAGGAATGAGGAAGAACAAACGAGAAAAATAGCGACAGTGGGAATTTAAAGCACAAAATTTCCAGAAAGTGGGGATACTATTGGTGAGTGAGAGAGAGAGAAAGAGAGAGAGAGAGAGAGAGAGAGAGAGAGAGAGAGAGAGAGAGAGAGAGAGAGAGAGAGGGAGAGAGTCGACATACATAAGAAGAAGAAGATAACTGTGAAGGAACTTAACGCATGGGGTTACGTCTTGTACAGAGAACACTTTGAACTTTTTATCACAATGAATTCAAACGTGTAGAATACAAGGAGTGAGCAACTAAAAATTGTGTATTTCTCAGAGCTTTTTATTGTTATTTTTTAAAAAGAATTCTCTCTCTCTCTCTCTCTCTCTCTCTCTCTCTCTCTCTCTCTCTCTCTCTCTCTCTCTCTCTCTCTCTCTTCTCTTCTCTCTCTTTCTTTCTTTCTCTCTCTCTTTCCCCCTTACCCCTCTCTCATTTTTCTTGTGGTGACAGACAGAGCAGCATGCAAAGAGCTTCTTGCTGAGAATACCCGAGGTTCAACTATAGAAGCCCCATAAGACATTTTCGCCCCCACACCCCCATTCCAACAATTCCCCACTCCACAAGACTGCATACATAAATAATCTTAGTTTCCTTGAATGTTCCCTATCTGGGGAAAAAATCCATAACTACACGTGAATTTCTTTGATAAATAGTGATCGCTTGCTTAAAATAAAAATTAAATACATACAAATTGTCTGGGGTGACAAGTATAAAATGAGGGTTACCAAAGAGCGTATTATAGAAAGAGGGGGAACTTGGTACAGAACCGCGAGACGGAAGATACGAGTTACTCTCCCTTGTCGATATGCTAAAAATGGCTCGTGGCAGAAAGACAAAAGGCGACCGAGTAAAACAGGGCGGTGACTTTTGCACAGACATCAATTGCCGTAATGCCAGATACAAGAAAAGTTGTGATGGCAAGTTCTTTTTCAAGTTTCCAAGAGACAAAGAAAGGTAAATTGCAATCGAAAAACTTCTTTTTTGTGTGTTTATATAGGCCTAAAACCAAGAACGCTGCAGTGTTGTTAAAACAATCGGGGAGAGGCTTCAGTGATTCATGTTAAATCTATTCTATGTGCTAAAACAAAAACTGTTTGCTTGCTGACAGTTTACGTTCAAAAGGTCGCTCACTGTTTACGTTGTTTCTAGGTTGTTTGACTATTATATTTGTGCTTACATTTCAAAAGTAGATGTTGTCAGATTGGCAGTTTGGCTTCGTCAAACTGCTTATGTTAACAAGTTAAATTAGACTAAGTCTGTTTTCTCCTCGTGATCAAATAATGTGCAAGATAACCCCTTACCTAGGCACAAAAATGGTCCTTGATCTGTTGTAATCCCTTTTCGTTTGAGTGTAAACGGGAAAAAAAGTAATGTAGAAACTCAGTCCTTGTTCTGATCTGTGAATTTCTGCGCATTAGATCTATATTGCGTGGAATGTTGTAGCCTAGGTTCACAGGCGATTGTTCTGTCTGAGGCAGGAATTATTTTCCCCTAGAAAAATGTTGGAGGGGGCAGCCTTATATATTGCCCCCTCCAATAATGAGTAGATTTTTTTTAGTTTTTTTTCTTTGCCAGGGCATTAAAGGATTTTTTTTCTTCAAATGGAATCAAGCAAAACAAGTGTTTATCATTATAATCATCATCATCACCCTTTCAGTGAGAGAAGTTCGTCCCTTCGTCATCACTTCCTGTCGACGCGTCATAATCGTTAATCAAAGTGACCGACAGTTTTCGACATCGTGCACGTCACAGTCGCGTTTTGAAAACTTTAATTGTTCTGTCTGATTAATTAATTATTTTCCATGAAGTGACTGATGTTATTAAGCCAGTGATGTGGGAGGTGAGAGGGTTGGAGGACACCTGATATAAATTAAATGCACACTATTAGTGAAACATTTTGTTATTGTGCTTTATTGTGATTAATTGATTGAATGACAGAGCTCTCTCTTCCCCCAACCCCCCTCTCTCTCTCCCTCTCTCTCCCTCTCTCTCTCTCTCTCTCTCTCTCTCTCTCTCTCTCTCTCTCACGATTACGGATTTACACAGTTTCGGATAAATGAAACAGTCTGTCATGCATATTTTAATTTTAAAATACATGTATCTGTCGTTGATTAAAAAATAATAAATTCCAGGGCAGAAAACGAACCTATGACATACACACATAAGCAGCATAAAAGCACCTAATAAATGTCAATAAGTAAACATAAAAAAAAAAAAAAAAAACATAATAATGATGGTTAAAAGTTTGGTTTTTGCAAACGTTGCCATAAAAATGTTCTTTTGCAATGGCATAGGCTCAATACGTTACCACGCACAGATCATTCATATAGCAGATGATGAAATATAGCCAGCCCGAGCAAAGGGAAATAATCCGTGAGAGCGTCTCGCATTTTTGTATATGACATAATGGAAGTTTCCCCTCTTTCCGTAATAAGCTCTTTGGTTAGGGCTAGAAGAAGATCACAGACTCAGGAACGATAACCCATGTCATCGACTACATATGACGTATGAAGGAGTTTCCCCATCTCCCCTTATAAGATCTCTGCATATGTAAAAAACAGTCCACCAATATGGACCACTGGTCCAATATTGAGAACGAGGTGGTCCAAATTACTGAACGTCTCCTAATGTGGACCACATTGGGAAAAAACCCGTTCTAGTTCGTTTTAATCCCTTTTATTTTAAAATAAGTTTATTGGTTGTTTTTATTTTATTCTTTTAGATAAAATTAAGGTAGTTGCCTATTATTATAATGTTTTGTGTTTTCCACATTGTTTTTACAGCGGGGTGAAAAAGGTGGTCCATATTTGTGGACTCTCCCTTAACATGACTAATTATTAGCAGTGGCGTAGACCTCATTCATCACCAACCATCCTAATTAAATAGGCAGATTATATTTATATAATTATGTTCCGCGCTGGTATGTCCAAGAATACACGAGTGATGCGACGAAAATTCGTATTAAAAAAAAAAAAAAAAAATAAAAAAATACATAATATCAACCTACAAAGTTATCTGTATCACACATGATCAGAGGCCCGACGAGGCAAGGTCTTTACCGAGGTATAATCCTGGATTTCAGGAGATTTTTCTCCAAGGCAGTAGACTCTAATGTATTGAACTTTCAGACGGTGTTCCATTTTCCATTTTCAAAACCGTGTTGAACCAAATGAACGCCAAAGAATCCGGTCGGAATACTGCTTGTTGCATTTTACACTGTCATAGGTCTTAGAATATTGTGTTTGTCCATACTCGGTTGTCCCGTACTTTAGTCCGCTATGAAAACAAAAATCATAGGGGTATTTACTTAGCGCTTTTTTTGTAATGACAGATCAGCCCAAATTCTCTATCACAAAACAGACGATGGGCCGGCTCAAATGCACAAGTCGGTCGATCGGGTGTCTCATGGCCTGAAGCAGGCGTGCGTGTTGATTCTGCTGGAGTTAAAGAGTTTAATTTTTACTGCGCCAGTGCCTTGAGTAACTCTCTGAGCAGCAGGCGCGCTAGGTACATATTACATTAATTTTCTTGCTTATATAAATACCCTTATTATTATTATTATTATTATTATTATTATTATTATTATTATTATTATTATTATATTATTATTATTATTATTATTATTATTATTAATCAACCAATGCAATAATAATACTAATAATAATAATAATAATAATATTATAATCATTAGAACAATTACTTCCAATTAATATTCGACTTACTTCCGATATTATGACTGATAAACATTAATTTTTGACTTACCTCCGATATTATGACTTGTCCAATTAATTTTTGACTTAGGCCTACTTCTGACATAAAGACTGTTCACACTTGATTATTTTACTTTAAAATATAATCCATCTCCGAAAAACAAAATATTGCTGCATCTCACTCTTCTGATGTTACACTTGTTAAACTTGATTCAATTTGTTGACCATAGAACCAACTGTGATGATAATATTGCTATCGCAACACCTCAAGATTCACAGTGCAAACACACCTCTACCTACATTTATTCGTAGCTGTGTTCAAGCTTGAACTCAACGGCCTTCGGTTATAGCAGCTGCTGATAAAGAAATGGTGACATTATGACCCTATGTCCGAAGTGTGCACTTAACTTGTTCAGGTGATAAGCTTAAGGCGCTTCGGCGTCAATTTTGTTGTTGTTCAAACCAGGGATAAAGAATGTGCTGATTCACCTTGAATAAAGAAAAGGCTTGCGTTTCCGAACACTGGACGATGCTCATCAAGAAAAAGGAACTATATCTCAATGAAAGAAAGAAAAAGATTATTCTTATATAGCGCACTTATAAGTCAGGATTCGAACCCAAAGCGCTGACGCGCGTACACAAGTCGAGCGCTCTGATCCCAATGAAGGTTTCACCGTCAGTTGACACTATTTACACTGTCTTATGCTTTGAAGTCCTTCTAGAATAAGTGCGGTTAGCACTTGGATGGGTGACCGCAAAACGTGAAGCGACAAATAACAACGCCCCCAGTTGACTCAACTGTGACTGAGTACATATTCTCTTAAGGGTGGGGAAGGTAAAGCAGCGAGGGAGAGAGATGGGCATCACCATCATTACGCTGGCCAAAGATAAGTGTGATCTCCAACATCACGCTCCCCTAAGCCACAAGGCTATGGGACTACCTTTACCTTTTTACCTAGAATAGGATCTACCTTCACTAACTCTTTGAGGCCTGCCTGAATTTGTTGGTGCTGCTGATACAGAAGACCTCCGAACTGTCGCTATAATTCGTATGGACCCTTCATTCGTTGTTGCCAAGATCACTCGCCTCGCACACAATCCAAAACTCTGTAATGTCTCGTGGCGAAAAGGTTTGTGGTGCCCCTGACCAACATCGTCACAAGGTTTATTCAGACTATTTCTGTAGACCGGCTTTTGAAAAACTGCTATAGGATAATGTTTTAGAATAACCCAAAGCTTCTCTAGTGTTCAAACTCTACTCGAATGTTTCCGAATGTTTATTTATATTTACCATATTATTGTTTTAATTTAATAAAAAATGTATGCAACAATGAAGACTTCTACTGTAGTGTCCTTACATTACTTCGTTATCTTTCTATACAGTTAATTTGACTCGTCTTGTAGCCTTTGGTGGTTAAGTGTTGACTTAGATCGTACTTTCATGGGATGTCTTTCCCCGTCTGCCATATCGCAAGTGGTGGGTGTATACGTTAAACTGTCATTTTCGTTCATTCATCTAGTAGACCCATATAGGTGTCACCAACTCCGCTAAAATCAGCAAATAAAGCTGCAAAAAGATGTTGGCGTGTAGTGTACAGTACATGGAAAGGTCCAGTACAATACAGCAAATAAATCCCCTTGAATCTATCTGTACAGACGTATGGGTTTTGGATAACATCTGTCTCCCAAGCTCACATTCTGGTAGCCTTCTCAACCGAAGCGCAGGCTCTCTCTCTCTCTCTCTCTCTCTCTCTCTCTCTCTCTCTCTCTCTCTCTCTCTCTCTCTCTCTCTCCTCTCTCTCTCTCTCTCTCACTCTCTCTCTCTCTCCACGATGCATACAACTGCTACCCTCTGTGTTATCGGGGATCCACTAATTCTTTCCGAGGATCCATTCTTCTTGGTTAATACGCCTGTGAGGGAAGCCAGTCAGCCGAGAACGATTAATGGAATACGATTATATAAAATAAAAATAATATAGCAAAAAATTAAAAAGGCACAAAATCGCAATCATTTTCCATACGCTCCAGTTCCAGTAGCCTACACACATTACAAAATAATTAGGCAACAAACACTCCCAAACAAAAATAAAACATAATGAAATAAACCAAAGATATACAATACAACAAGCAGATATAAAAAAACAACAACATAAATTTAAAAAAGAAAAAAACAAAACATTACGACATATTCTTCAACCACAACTCAGGCACGAGAAAAATCGTTTACCAAAATGTATTTATGTAGTCATTTATTTTCGTCTCATTCCCAGATGGTTACATTCAATTTATATGACTATGCCACATTGATTTATGTATTTAATTTATTTATCTGTCATCATCATCATCATCATCATCATCATCATCATCATCATCATCATCATCATCATCATCATCATCATCATCATCATCATCATCATCATCATCATCTTTCTTATTAGCATATATATATATATATAACTCCTTTTTTTCTGAGAACATGCTAAAACACTGTTTTAAAGTGACGGAAAGAGCGCAATTTTGCTACAAGGGTTCTGGTAAGGGTTAGTTGTAGATCTATCCCATAGCCCTTGCCCTAACCCTTTTCTCTACAAAAATGCGCTTTTTCCGTCCCAAAAACCCATTTGCCTTCTTGGATTCTTTAATTGTATGAAACCAAGTGAGGACACTATCCGACGTCAACAAACGGTTCGAAAACATTCTCAAACGGATCGTAAAAGACAGTTGACCTAGAAATAAATACAGCGTGACCTAATTCGTCGCCTAGAGGAGACGAAACTTACTTTTTCTTGCGTTTTCAAAGTTACCTTGGATCTGGAGACATTCTCATGTTCCCAGATACCAAACTGTGATCACAGATGACCGTACCAAAACAGAGAAACCTTGTTTCTGAGAACATTTTATAAGACTATATATATATATATATATATATATATATATATATATATATATATATATATATATATATATATATATATATATATATATATATATATATATATATATATATATATATATATATATATATATATATATATATATATATACAGATTGGATGGGAGGAGAACGGTAATCCAGAAGAACAGGAGCGGAGTGGGGTGTGTGAGGGCATTAACGTAAGAGAAGGGGACAAGCTTGGCCGAGTGTTAGTAGTGTTGGGGATGAGAGGTAATGCACAACGATCATTTTCCAATCTTTCAAGATCCTTCAAAAGAGTACTTTAAAATCCAAATTTAATAGTAAGGTTGTGGATGAGAGGTAATGAACAATAATCATCTTCCAATCTTTCAAGAACCTTCAATTCAAGAGAGTACTTTTAATCCAGATTTAATGTGTTGAGCTTACGTTTTTCAGGCAACTCTCATTCTTGTTCTTCTTCTGGATGCTCTGGATACTCCAATATTCAAGATTTCCTATTTTTCAAGAAACTGTAATTTGATGCTTCGCTTAAAAGTTACGAAGTTTGAAAACATAAAACAACACAACTTTCATGGATTTAAAGTGACTTTACCTGGAGCTGCATGTGAAATGTTGTCACACCGAAAGTTGATGTAATGGGTTCCACTCGTTGCTCAATTTGACCCATGCATGAGCTTTGATTCTGTTGTTACTTTTCCGTGGTGTGTAAAACGAAACACCTGTGCTGCACTAGATAGAGTTCACTTGCAATGCTAATTTTGAGAGTCAACCCTGCTGCTGTTAATGCACTCATAAACAAATGAATTTATCGATTTAGATAACATATCGTATGCTTGACAGAGGAACATTTAAGGGTTTTAATCTTTTTCTTTTTTTTTTGTTAGTGGGGCAACACTCGTTGCGAATTTGAAAAAGGATCTGTGAGGCAGAAGAGTGTGGAATACTCTGGAAGTAACAGTATTAATATGCACTTTTACTTCGTTTTTGAAGTCGTTTTTTTATAAGGAACCGCGCAAAATAAGAGTTTATTATTATTATTATTATTATTATTATTATTATTTATTATTATTATTATTATTATTATTATTATTATTATTATTGTTATTATTATTATAATTGTTGTTTTTGTTATTGTTTTTATTAATATTATTATTATTATTATTAATATTATTATTATTATTATTATTATTATTATTATCATTATTATTATTATTATTATTATTATTATTATTATTATTTTATATTAAAAGTAGTAGTAGTAGTAGAAATACATTACTTGTTTTTTTAACCACAATATGAAACAACCAATGACCACGCGAGAAAAGGCACAACAATAATAAACCTAAGCACAGACACACACACACAAACCACAATACAGTACACGCTTTAACTCCTAAAAACCAATGCTCAACAATGAATAGAAGCCAGCAATGACATCACGAGCCCATTTGGATAGGAATGTACAATAGAGTGTTAATGACATAGCGCTTTAACAGCTCCAAGAGCTGCTCGAAGGGCTGGCCTAAAACACTTCTCTCTCAATCTCTCAGGCTGCTCAAGGCGCCCACTTACTGCTTAATGCGCCCCAAACAACTGGTCCTGTAACAGTTTGGTGTCTGGGTAGTTGTACACAGGATTTCTGCCACCCGGAGATATATTTTTTTTCTTTCCCGGGTTCTTTGCCGTACAATTTTGTCTGTTAATTTTTCCAATAAAAGAAGCATGCACATGTATAGGTTTATACCTTAACAACGAATCGTAAAACAAACTAAGAAACAAGGAAAGAAAAACTATACAGATATTTGTTGGTCAGTAATACAAAAGTCAATGAATAGAATGCTTATGGCAATCAACGCAACAGAAGCAAACAACTTTAGCTTTATGTTCGAGAATGCAGTGTAATGTTATTTTGGGTCATTACATGACAAGCATTTCTAAGCAGAAGTAGAATTTCCGTTTCGGGACAGTTAGCAAAATAACGTAACGGCTAATATCACGAAGGCGAGAGTTTGAAATAAAGTCAATAAGTAATTGTTATGTCATTGAAAGATATTTTTAAAAACGTTCTAAGAGAGAGAACAAGATAATAGGTACTTGCGTTAGACACATATTGGGAATAATAATTATAACTATGTCAACGACAAAGCATTATACTATAATCAATACAATCCATTAATACAGTGACATTTTTGTATTCTATTTTGAGCATTACAATTGGTCAGATTGCTGGGATAATTTTTTTCCAAGCGATCACCATAATTATGTCCTATGTTCTGACCTTGACATTGACTACTAATTTGAACGAGAACTTCCTGACAATGACAATGTCTGTTTGCCATAACCTTTACATTGTCTACTTCAGCGAAGACTCCCTGACCATGACACTGTCCATTTAACCTGGTCGTGCCGTAGCCTAACGTCTATTTTATCGAGAACTTGACGCCGTTGTGGTTCTCAAACACGTCATCATCTTCTGACGTGGAAGGTCGAGAGTGGTGGGTCATGGTAACAGCGTCCGCTTCTTCCGGTGTCTCCCTTCCACTGGCCGCCATGGTGTCCCTGACCTCCACTCTGACCTTGAAGTCGTCATCGCCATGAGTGGGGCAGAGGTGGCCGGAGATCAGAGGTGACAATTCCTCAAGCGTGATGACGTGTCGGTCTAGCATGTCCTGGACTGCGGCCAGGGCTTCCTGCTTGGACAACGACAGCAGCGAGTCTTCGTGCCCTCCCCCTATCCCTGATCCTCCTACTCCTCCTCCTCCCCACGCTCCTGCCGCTCCTACGCCTCCTCCTGTGCCCGACCCTCCTCCGGTCCCCGCTACCCTGCTTCGTCCGCTACGGGTCCTGGGCAGCATCCTGAAGAAGGCATCAGCGGACGCCAGACTGCAAGAGCTGTGGACTTTTACAAGCGTGCGGATCCGTTCCTTGGCCTCCTTATGCGTTAGCGAGCATTTGGATTTTAGCAGACTGCTGCTGCTATCTCTGTTACCCCTCTCTCCTACTACCCCTCCTGTTTGACCTCCTCCTCCTCCTGCCCCTCCAACCGATCCTCCGGCTCCTCCTCCCCATCCGCCTCCTCCTCCGCCAGCGTTGATGGGGATGAAATCTTCAGAGGCGTAGAGTTCGGCCAGAATCCTCTTTTCCAGGTTGCGCATGAGCTCTAGCTCTGTCGCCCGCCGCCTTCGCTCCATCTGCACAGACAGATAGAGATAGACAAACATCTGCACAGACAGACAGAGATAGACAAACATCTGCACAGACAGAGATAGACAAACATCTGCACAGACAGACAGAGATAGACAAACATGCAAAGAGACAGGCACGCACACCGAGACATACATAGATACATCGCCTACATAAAGCTAATCGTTAGCTACAACGCCAACTAACCAACTACATAATGGAGAGAATTCCAAACAATTCATTCATCCAGTTAAGCAATGAATCAACGAATCATGAACATGCACACTAACAAGCAAACCAGTCAAACAAACAATTCCATTATCCAATCACTAACTCGTCTATCTTGTCACTGTCATTGCTCACTGTCTCGCCATAAAGCAACCAATTAGCAAGCTCTTTCATTCTGCATTTTTGTCTTCTTCACTTATTAATCCCCCCCCCCCCCCCTCTCACTCTCTCTCTCTCTCTGTGTCTCTCTCTCTGTGTCTCTCTCTGTCTCTGTCTCTGTCTCTGTCTCTGTCTCTCTCTCTCTCTCTCTCTCTCTCTCTCTCTCTCTCTCTCTCTCTCTCTCTCTCTCTCTCTCTCTCTCTCTCTCTCTCTCTCTCTCTCCCGCAAACCAACTCAGCATGTCTGTTTGTCTGTGTCTCATGTTTTCTCACTGTCTCAGACCCTGTCATACTAATGTTAATATTATAAACATTCAGCACACTAACCTATCCAGCGTGTCATCCGGGATCCCTTTATTCACTACCTCAACTCCCATATTTTCCTTACGCTTTCTCTCCTACCCACCTTTCCCTTTTCCCCGCCCTCGCACGACTCTCTCACGTCAAACCTGAGTGTTGAAGGTGTAGAGAAAAGGGTTGAGAGCCGAGTTCAGCGGCAGCACGAAGATGGCGATCCCTACGTTGAACTCATCAGGGATGTGCACCCCGAGCCAAGCCAGTAGACCTAACAGGGCGATGGGGAACCAGCACAAAAAATCCGTCAGCACGATCGTAGCCAGGGTTCGCGCGATAGCGATGTCCCGCGTTTGTCGCGTAGGGTCCGCGTGAAACGAGTTACTCTTCACTGACACGAAGATCAGCACCTGCGCAGAAAGAGGAATATAATATATGAACATAAGTACTCACCTTTAAGTTTCGTATTTTCGACTGTTTTTAGTAAAAAGAGGTGGGAGGACAACATTCGAGAATGGACTGGTTTGACACTGAGCGAAGCTATGAGGGTTGCTGAGGACAGAGAAAGATGGAGTACGCTGGTTAAACGATCGTCTGTGGTGTCCCAACGACCTTCGAGTTACGGGATAGGATAGGATCTAGAATAGCACCAATCGACCAATATTTTATTTATAAATGTTCACACATTGGTGATTTTAGACAACAATCCAGAAGAAAATGCACAAATGAAACAGCACGAACAAAGCAAAGAAATAGGTCATTCATCATTGATATAATAAAAGATTAAAAGAAAAAACAAAAACTAATCCGTTTGGTCATTTTGTAGTGTTGACGCATCTTTGTCTGTCAGCATTACGCCGCTCTCAAAATTTAGCGAGAAACTGTACGTTATAAATCAGTGTTTAACAGTAGGCTATATGCCTAACATGGCATCATCAAGCTGTAACGTGTCCCCTTCATGTCATTCAATAATAAAAACATATATTATTTGTTCATTTTGTCTGCTACAAGACCTTGCTAACTAACTAACCTTGATATATTTATCAGTACAACTTATGTTAATCTGATGAATAAAATTTGATACAACAACAACAACCTTGCTAACTTTTGTTTTTTACAAGATGAAAAGTCTGCTCTAAAGCTCTCACCCGCACACTCTCACACAAGCACTCACAGAATTAAGAGATCGCATTATACAATAAAACGTGCGACAATAAAAAAAAAAAATTCTCATACAAAAGTATATAAAAACTGCAAAGAGCTATAATCATCTAAAGGAGAATGACATAGGCCCACCTGTCCCAAAGCGATGAGCAGAAAGAGGAAGAGGTTCAGGACGCTCATGACGGCGAATGAGTACTTTCGGCCGTTAACGATGTTTCTGGTAATGGGCAGGGGGATGCAGATGCCCGTTTGCCCGTAGAAGCGCCAGTGTGACGTCATGGGCAGTAGAGGGATGGCGGCTAACGCGAAGCCTAGTGCCCATGCCAGTCCGCAGGCCACCTAAAGATAGAATAGCGGTTTACTGTTCATGTGGAGAGCGCGTTTACCTGCTGACAACATTATCAGTCTGCTTCTTTTCCGTCGTCTTTATCATCATCATCATCATCATCATCATCATCATCATCATCATCATCATCATCATCATCATCATCATCATCATCATCATCATCATCATCATCATCATCATCATCATCATCACCATCCATCCAACCGCCCATCCATCCATCCATCAATCATTCATCAATCATCAATCAATCATCATCAATCATCATCGTCATCATCGTCGTCGCTTTATCCTATTCTCCTCACTCATTAACCTTCTTCTGTTTCACCCTCCTCCATTAAAAAAAAGTGAATCCAACCAGAAAATTGATCTGTCAATCAAATTAATAACGCATTTCTCTAAATATCCATCTATCTATCTATCTATCTATCTATCTATCTATCTATCTATCTATCTATCTATCTATCTATCTATCTATCTATCTATCTATCTATCTATCTATCTATCTATCTATCTATCTATCTATCTATCTATCTATCTATCTATCTATCTATCTATCTATCTATCTATCTATCTATCTATCTATCTATCTATCTATCTATCTATCTATCTATCTATCTATCTATCTATCTATCTATCTATCTATCTATCTATCTATCTATCTATCTATCTATCTATCTATCTATCTATCTATCCATCTATCCATCTATCCATCTATCCATCTATCCATCTATCTATCTATCTATCTATCTATCTATCTATCTATCTATCTATCTATCTAATCTATCTAATCTATCTAATCTATCTATCTATCTATCTACCTATCTATCGGTCCATCCATCTTCTCTCCACCCCATTCCCTCCCTTCGATCCCTCACCCCAAAATGAACAACAACAACAACAACCACAGCTTGCCTTTGCTGATTTTCGCTTGAAGCGGACGGCGGAGAACGGGTACCGAAAGACCAGCAGTCTATCCAGAGTAATCAGGCAGATGATGAAAGCAGAAACCTCGCTGGACAGCAATGACAGGAATCCGGCCACCTAGAGGATTGCATTACATTACATGATTACTGCTTTAGGTCCAGCGGACTCTTCCGAGCCAAATCAGGACCAGTATAGCCGAATCAGGACCACAAGATCCGCCGAAACAACCCTAGTGGCAACACTGAAGGCACTTCCCCAGCCGCTCACTTTACAATAAAGACATCCCACGCAGGGGACGCTGAGGCTATTCTCTAATTTATCGAACCCCCGTTTACAAAAACAAAATACAATATAAACATCATTATAAAATATCAATAAAACGCATACATATAAAAATGCTTACATTGCCAAATAATAACATCATAGGAAGTCCCAGTAACCACCTGGCGGAAAGTGTCCAATATTTCCAAGCTGATCCAATAGACCTCACACACAAATGAGGAGTTTTGTCCCGGAAGAGTTTTCAAGAAAAAAGGTAGACTACGTGACTGGTCTATCGAAGAAGAAGATAGTATAGTAGGTTGATAAAACAGAGTAGGAATGAGAAAGAACAAAGGAGAAAGACAGCGACAGTGGGAGTTAAAAGCACTAAATTTCCAGAAAGTGGGGATACTATTTACACTGAAACCCCGGCACCCCCACCGGGGGCCCTAGAGGATGATATTAAGTGCAGTTAGCATTGTTATTAAGTAATGGCATATAATTTTTTTATAAATAAAAATTATATCCAATATTGTTAAAATGAATGGAGTGGTTTTTATTGAGTGTACACGAGTGGTTCGTCAGTCACATCAAATGTTCTATAAATATGTTATATGGGTGTGTGCATTATTAGTGAGGGAACTTGTAGAGACTGAAGTAACTGAGTGCGCGCGCTCGTGTATGTGTGTGTGTGTGTGTGTGTGTGTGTGTGTGTGTGTGGGTGTGTGTGTGTACAGAAATTACAATAGTAGAAAATATCATGTATAACTGTTGTGGAAATGTAGTTTCAGTAGTTGTTATCTTGTGATTTTATATGTTATCTTTATTTTAATTTGTTTTAAAACATTCTCATTGTTTATATTGTTGTTGCTAGTTGCTCAGACGCAGTGTGCTGCATGTATAATTTATCCATCGTAAGCGTTACGATTGAGAACCGCACGATAAATCCGATCATTTTGTTTTGCAAAGCATGCAATGATAACCTATTTTGACCTTTTTTTTGCGCTTTTTCTAGAAGTTTTGTATATTGTTCATAATTTTCGTCGGTCGATATTGTTGAGAATTTTCTGTAATTAAGCCTACTTGTTTATTAATTATCGACAGAATTTTCCAGATCTTATGGGTAACAGCTAGTCGAATCATGTAGGTTCGTAAAGATTATGTGACGTAAGTTCCTGTGACGAGTTTATTTTGATTGGGTGCTATTGCGTCATTCACAAATGTTCGAAGTTTCTCTCGATTGGAAAGAGGCTATATAAGTAACGCACTGTCTGCTTGAAAGGCGATTTAAAGTTATTTTTGTAGTAATTTTTCGGAAAGCGATCTTGTATGCAGTTGTTGATGTTTGCTGAATAAAGTTACAAAACTTTATACGACGACTCCTGCCTTGCTGCTGAGTGAACAGGCTGCGTGGATAAACGAATTCGAGTTATGCATATAAAGATTCAAGCGTCGGGGCTGAATCGACTATTGATAAATACCGAGTAACAGTATGCAACAAAGATTTTGTTGACTTCACTTGACATTTTTGAACTACACTGCTGTATAGATGTAATAGTATTTTAGTTACACCAACACACCCAGCAAGCACTAGGTCCCTCATCCCCAATCTCATCCACACCCAGCTGCCTAGGGTAGTGCTCAGCTTTTCGGGTTTGGACGATGCGCCTAAGACAGCCAGCTGGCGCCTGGATCGACTTGAGTTAGATTAGATCCTGTCTGGGTTAGTGCCTTCAGCATCTCCTGAGCAGGAAAAGTGCTAAAATAAGAATGTTAAAATATACGTTTAAATAAATACAGGTACCAATGACAGAGGGTGTGGTGGTCTACGCATCCGTCTCATTACTCCACCAACCCATCCTAAAATAATGAGAATGACGATGAGTATCGTTATTGTCCTCGTAACAACACAAGGAAATTTGTGTGCGGCGTACACATCAAAACAACGGCACACAAGCAATAAAAGACACTCTTGTAAGTAAAAATAATGAATATACTATCAATAACAGAGAAGCACTTCAATACAAACACAATATCAGTAATCATGCATTCAACATTCTAGTCCACAGCAATAAACACACACCTACATACACCACACACACACGCACACACACAGACACACACACACCAGGAACTACATGAGAGAGGTACCAGAACCGAATTTAATGCAGCCTGTAATTGGTCTGTGATCGTGACAAAAACTAGCATGACCAGTAATGACGTCACACTCACTGCCAACCTAGTCCCAGTGCTCTAAATACATAACGGGACACACGAGTCGTGCAAGGTCTGGATATATTTCAGTTCAGTGCAGAGCGAATGCAATTTCTCATAATAGATATTATTGTTTACATACAGCAGGCCCCAAGAAAGACCTGAGTTTCAAATGAATGCGCCTCCGTCGCTACTTTGTAGCAGACGACAGTTGATCAGATTGCCATGAAAGGAGAAACTGGGTCAGTGCTGGATTTTTATGATGGATGAGACTTTGCACTGACACTAAGCATAGTTCTGTATGGCAAACTTAAAAAAACAACTAGACAACTAAAATGCATATCCTTGTGTTCTAAGAGTAAAATACATAGAATAGTGCTAGATCCAGCTGATAATAGAGTCAAAGCTATTAAAAAAATACTAAATGCTTCTATCCTAAAAAGTTAAAGACAACATGTGTAAAATGCAGGATTGTAAAACGGACTGCTAGAGTAAATAGAACTATTAAAACCACTCCCACAGAGGAATCAACTCATGAACACACACACACATACATATCACCGCCACTCCCGTCACTACCACCACCAACACCATCAACAATAACAATTATTGTCCAGTCAGATAGTGACACATAAAATGATAATGCACATCCAATCTAACGTTCATTAAGCTACCTAGCTTAGCTCTTACAAACCAAGCACACGCACCAACCTGACAAACTTCGCTGCTTATCCACGCCTGGTCGTGCCATATATAGGTGCCGTAGTACAGACGATCTGCCCCTCCGATGATGACCAGGTACACGCCCATCAAAAAGTCAGATACATTTAGGTTCGTCACCAAGATGTCGAACCCCACCTTCAAGCATGAGAAAATCACAGACTCAAAGCAGAGATTGTTAAAGAGACTTTTAAAAATTGTTATTTAAGGTCGATGATGATAGAGCACTGTTGGGGCCAGCATTATTTTGTTTACAGGAATGCACAGCCAAATGCTTCCACGGTTAAAAATGGCGCCTCGTATCGATCAGCGCCTTGAGCAGCTCTGGAGCTGGAAAAGCGCTGTTTAAGAACGATTAAATAAATTGACATAATTATTACAATCATAGGTTTTGACGCGCATTTGACAATCATAGACACCGTAGTCAACGTCGAAGTCAACATCAATACTATCATAGTCCCCCCTGATGCTCATTACCAGCACGATCATCATCAACATCAGCACCACTACCCTCCTCCATCTCCTCTTTTTCTTCATCCTCTTCCTTCTCCTCATCATTTGTATACTTCTTTCTTCTTTCTCAACCCTCTTTGCTTTATAACCTCCATGTTTCTGCAAACAATACCCGACAACATATTAACCTACACGGAAGTAGAAGTAGTACCGATGCGCTAACCAATCATTCAATCACCCGATCATTTACTCCATCAACCGATCACATTCATCTTTCCATCCAACAGCTCATTAATCAACCAACGACCTTAAAAGTTAAAAAAAAGGACGAAATATTTATAGCAAAGCCATGCAACTAAGTAAGACCTAAACTCTCTCCATCGAAATCAGTCATAATTTTAAACCACAAAGCCCACAAATTGGCAAATTATTTTGAGAGCAATCAACTACTCAATCATTAAAAAAAAACTAACAAACGCTTCAGTTCAATCAGTCATACTTTAGATACTCTTTCCTGGCTGCACAGCCTGTACACGAAACTGCCCACGTTGCCCAGAGTCGCCATGGTAGCGAAAATCCACAAGAAGAACCGGTACACGTTGGAACGGAGAAGCTCCTCGCAAGACGAGATTTCGTCCGTTGGCGCGAAGCATTTCTTGAGGTCGAAATAAGAGGGCAGAGTGGCCCGGCAACAGAGTTTGTAGTTGTCGGCGTACACGGTGCGGAGGACTTGCAGTTGGCTGAGCAGCGTTCTGCGCACATTGGAAAGAGAAACGACAGTAAAGGTAAGGTTAAGACAGTACTATTCGCGGCTATATCTTCCCTGATTTAAATGAAAGTTACAAGTAGATCTGCAGTGTAAATTAATTTTGCGGGTCCAGAGGGGGAAGTTTTTTCATCATCATCATCATCATCATCATCATCATCATCATCATCATCATCATCATCATCATCATCATCATCATCATCATCATCATCATCATCATTATCATTATCATCATTATTATTATTATTATTATTATTATTATTATTATTATTATTATTATTATTATTATTGAGGATTTTTGTAGCGCACTTATCTCGCCGTACTTGACCAGACTCTAGGCGCTGGCCGATACAGGATCTAACTCAAACCGCCCGAGACGCCCACCCGCAGCCTTTGGCGCATGGTCTGACGACCGGACAACTAAGCACTATCCTGGCCAGCCAGGGATGGGGGAGAAGGACCAAGTGCATGCTGGGTGTGTTCTTGTTACCGGCACTCACCCGTCTAGGACATGAGCGTCAGGATCTTTAAAGTCCCTTATGATGGAATGTATGCGACACACAGACTAGACCCTGGTTTATACTCCCATCCGAAGGAATAGGAAACGGGAGTAAAGTGCCTTTCCCAGGGACACAACACATCATCATCAGTAGCTGCAGCTATAGCAGCAGGGGCTATAACAGCAACAGCGGCAGCACCACCACAAACACCACCACTCCCATCATCATCAACATCATCATCCTCATCATCATCATCCTCCTCCTCCTCCTCCTCCTACTCCTCCTCCTCATCATCATCATCATCATCATCATCATCATCATCATCATCCTTATAATCATCTTGAGTCTGCATTAGATAAGAGTTGACCTGGGGAAGTTGGTCAAAGGAGCGCTCCTTAAATCCAGCAGAGTTAGGTGTGGGGTCTCTCGGAATCCAATCTCTCCCACAGTATGCAGAGGGTTGAAGGACAAATTCAAAAGTTTGATGTGCGAAAAATTGATCAAAGGCTGGGTGTCAAATTCCGTCAGCTGGTTCAGACTCAAATCCACATCCTGAATCAAAACAATAATTGCAATTCCATAAAATCAAATAAAAAATGCCCAATCAAATTTTCGTGTTTTTATTTTATTTTATGGGAACAATAAACTTCTGATTCCGATCCTAAAATAAACTCGAATTAGTCTTTCCCAAATACTGTGGATTTCCCATCAAACAATCCTGGAAAACTGAGTTCGCTCAATTATCACATGAAGCTCCAAGTTCCGTATCTACAAGATTTAAGTCTCAAAATGGCTGGTTTTCGTTTTCGCAATGTCTTTTTGGGAGTTTAGTGGTGTTGGTCAGGGGAAGTAATTCATATTCTGTTAACGCCGTTGCAGTAGCTCGATATACATTGTTTGGGCAACTAGATTATAACCTACATGAGCAAGCCACATTACATCATGTAACACTTTAATGCAACGCAACACAGACAGACAGATACATTCCACATTACAGCAAGCCACCCACATTTACTCTTGATCTACCACGGATACCAGAAGCTATATAACATAAATCATCAACAATCTTCCCGACTTTTAGAGCACCTAGATTAACCCAATCCTCATATTAGCATAAAACTATGTAACGAACTTAGTCTAACCGCTAATGGTTGACAAGTAACCCAAAAAGGGCCACCAAACACTGTTGGTGGTCGGCAAATTTCCTCAAAGGCTTATCAGGGCAACTATCTGCTAGCATACGTTTCTACACAAATGTTGCCTACCTGCAGAAACATATGGTCATAGGTGCAGACCTCACAGGTGACGATATGAATGAGGTTGTCCGATAGAATGAGCCTCCTTAGGTTCTTCATCTGCTGGAAAACGGCCATGTCCACACTGACCAGAAGATTGCTACTGAGGTCAAGGACGCGCATGTTGGGAAAGGTCATGTTGGGGAACTCGGTCAGACCGCAGTTTGCCAGGTTAAGATGCATCAGATAGAAGTTCTGGGACAACTGCAGCGGGTAAATACCTATGAAAAGGTAAATATTTTTTATAAAATTTGTAATATATAAAAGAAGAAAGATATTTGGCGATTGCTCATTACCTCCAGCAAAAAAATAAAATTCTGAAACAACAATATTACAAACTAGTTTCTATGTAACGCTATTATTTTTATATTTAAAACGAAAGAAAACATTTAAGCCTACACTAGTTTTTACAAAACACAAATTCAGAATTCAGATACATATTTTGATTCTGACATTGAATGCCGGTGTGCTTGCTGCAGAAAATTTTTAAAATGTACACTACAGCTGCTTTGCCTAAAACCGATTTTTGTAAGTTGCGATCCATAGGGAAATAATTAAACATCAATTGTTCTTCGTTCACACTGTTAAATCACGAAACCACTCTACCTGAGCCATGGGCATCCAGGTACCTCAGCTGGGGATGCAGGTGTGCCGGGAAAGGCTGCGAGCAGACGAAGGACAGACCCTGACATCGACACGCGTCTGGACAGGTGAGAGAGCAGAAGGCCTCGTCATCGTGTTGTGGACAGTGGAAGACGCCATCACACAGATGGTTCACGTGAACACAGACTGGAGAATCTCTACAGCGGTAGAACCCTGGACATTCGACTGAGTGACAGTCCTCTTCATCCTGAGAACACACACACACACCCACACACACAAACACAAACACACACACAAATCCAAACTATACATTAGTTGGGATCCATTGGTTTGTGAATGTTGGTGTGCTTGCTGCAGAAAATCTTCAACTTTACCCTTTAGTAACTCTGCCCAATACTTCATGAAATGTTGGGCTATATCGTGTGATGTTTAAACGCCAGTCGTGTTCCTTTCACACCTAAACACACAAAACAATTCATTTAGTGAATCAAGAACGAGCTTACCAGCTCAAAGAAAAGCTCGTCCCGGCGCTGGCGAAGGACAATCCAACATGCACAAGACTTAAATATTTGACCTCGAGACTTGACGCCATTTTGCCTGGATAAATTTCTTGATCTTGATTGCAACCTAAAATGGAGTTGAAGATCTCCTCTTTCATCGCTGTTTTGTCTACCTTGTTTCTCAAGAAATCCAGGTAGAATACCCACCCATTCACAACTAACATTAGTCTAATCGTATTCATTGCTCTCACCTCATGGTTGGGACAGTCAAAGAAGTCGTTGCATCGAAGGTAGACAGGGAGACAGTATGCAGTGTCATCACCCGGCCAACAACGAAAATGTGTATCTGGACATTCTGTGTCAGGTGCCCACGGTTCCTGAGAAGAAACACACACACACACACACACACACACCCACGCACACACACGCGCGCACACACACGTTTGTTTGGGGATAATAATTGTCACTTAAAGCAAATACATTCCTAAGTCAGGTTCACATCAAAAGCACGTTAGCAACAGCACTGTGCCACCCACAGGAACCATGCGCTGAAAAAGTTATAAGAATGATAGAAGCACTAATCGATGACCTGAGCCAATAGAAATTAGTTTAAATCACAATCAGGATCAGACATGTCTTTAGGTTCCCAAGAGGCAAAGTGAATTTCACTTTTACAGTATACACAAAGAAAAAAACATATGGACAATGAAACAAAGCCCATAGTAAACAGCAGGCAGCAACATTCTGAATTCTTCTTCTTTTTCGTCTGACGATTGTGTCAGCTCTGCAATCCGGAAGCTGATAAGAGCTACCTGTTCTCCACATTTCTTCTGTAAATTCGAACCCGTGTCATTTGGAAACACACTCTGTGCTCTAATGACTGAGCAATACTGCAACCCACAGTCCTATCGAGAATCTACTATTAAAAAATTTTACCTACCTGGGAAAAGTTGCCATGACCATCCAAGACGATGAGTGCAGGTGGAGGTAAGCGAGAAACGGCTTTCTGTGGTTGAATGAAGCATTTTTCTTCGTCCAATCCGTCCTCGCAATGTTGCATTCCATCGCACCAATTGCTGCTAACAAAATCAATCAGTGAGCCATTAATGAATAATTTAAGAAATAAATAAATACAAAAAGTAATTAATCGAGCAGTTAATGAAGGGTGTATAACACGGGTCCCTGGATCACACCAATGCGTCGGAGTTGTTTCAATGTTGAAATGGTTAGTTATATGAAATAACATAATTGTTTTCTACTGGACGAGGAAGACTTAAATTATTGTATAGCTGTGTCCCAGATGGCAGCGTGTGGTAAGATGAAAGCGAGAGAAAATAATTTTGTAACCCAGGGAACCGAATGCGGTCAAAAGAAAGAGGAAAAACAGAACAGACAAGGGAGATCAATATGTTGTCAAGAATACTGAGGATATCGGTCTCTGTGCTGTGGTTTTCGTGGTAAACACTCTGATATGTGTTGAGAGACAGACAGAAAGAAGACAGGACATGGTAAATCTAGGACTTTGGTCAGAAAAGGAAGATTTGCTGAGACTCTTTATGATCTGCTATTATCCTTAATGTAAGGGCAGACAGACAGAGATAGATAGATAGATAGATAGATAGATAGATAGATAGATAGATAGATAGATAGATAGATAGATAGATAGATAGATAGGATAACCATCATACCTGATAGATAGATAGATAGATAGACAGATAGATAGATAGATAGATAGATAGATAGATAGATAGATAGATAGATAGATAGATAGACAGATAGATTGATTGATTGATTGATTGTTGCTTTAGGTCCAGCGGACTCTTCCGAGCCAAATCAGGACCGGAGATAGATAGATAGATAGATAGATAGATACATAGATAGATACATAGATAGATACATAGATAGACAGATAGTTGGTTGTTGGTTGGTTGTTTTATTTACGTCTTTTCCACCAAAGATAATAAGACAGGAGAAAAAAAAATTATTAAAAAAAATAAATAAATAAAAAATAAATAAATAAATAAATAAAATAAAATTATTTACACAAATCTAGCCACAGGAGAATCCATCAAAAGTTTTGCTAACAATGCACTTTGATGAAAATTAATATCATTTAATGTTTTTATGTCATGCAGATGCACAGTTATTAGAGGCAGAAAATGACGGCAACCAAAAAGTAAATGATATAATGAAAAAGTCTCATTGCATACACAATGGACATCTGGACAATTCTTTGTTTTTATAGCATTCAACATTATTCTGTTAGCCATAGTAAAAACTGTTCTCGAAAGTCTACAGTCTACAGGAAAAAGTGTATTAAATACAACATGTTTCGTTGACCTCTCTTCGATCATACGTTTAATTTCCTTAGGGGATTTTTTTAGTTGAATACTCTGAGCATTGATATTTTTAGCTCCTTTCTTTGCTGCTTTGTCCGCACTATCATTAAACAGAAAACCACAATGTGAAGGTAGCCAACAGAAGCTTACCTTTGTACCACTAATAATGAGATTGTGGACTAAATGTTGAATTTCTAGAATAATTTCATGCCGTTCAGTATGACCATAAGATTGTAAAGCATCTAAAACTGACATCGAATCAACACATACAACAACTTGAAATGCGTTTAAGCAAAGATCTGAAATTTTAGTTAATGCCATAAGGATTGCGATAAGTTCACACGCAAAAATAGAAGTATTTAAACTCAAAGAGAAACATTTTTGCAATTTTAGAGCTGGAATTACATAGCCTGCTCCAGCTTCCTCTGTCTCTAAAACCGATCCATCAGTATAGATTTGAAGATGTTGAGAATAATTTTTCTCCAAATGACAACGAACATCACTTGATAATAAATTTGCATTTTCATTCTTCTTTTCTAAACTATAATGTATGTCAAAATGAGCAGTTTCAAGCTCCCACATAGGTGTTGGAGAAATAATATTTTTAGGAAAAGATTTTATGTCATTGGATAAATCATCAATTAAATCTTTTGTAAAAGTTGCTATTGATTCTAAGAATGGTATTTTCTGTGCACGTTTTGAAAAAATCAGATCAGACCTAAAATGTATCTCATCATCATTATTATTATATACAGATGCAGCTCGTACAATATATTTTGCACAAGAAATTTTTCTCCATTCTTCAATGGATATGATTCCTGCTAACTTGTAAGCTTTAAGTGTTTGTGTATGTATTGGTACACCTAACGCTAATGTTATGGACTTGCTGTCTAGACTTTGTAATCTCCTAAGATAAGTTTTAGGAGCAGAGAAAAAGACTTCCTGTCCATATGTCAGTTTAGATCTGACTAAGGCTAAAGCTATATGTATGAGGGTTTTGGTATCTTGTCCCCAGGCCTTTCGGCTTATTATTTTTAGTAAATTATAGCTTTTTACTGCCTTTTGACAAGCGTATTCTATATGTCTCTTCCATTTTAATTTTTTAGTTAGATATACACCAAGGAATTTAACTTCATTGACATACTTTATTTCGTCATTATCTATAACAATTTTTGGTAGCATTCTTGGTTCTCTACAATTATTAAAAAGAATCATGTTTGTTTTTTCTTTAGATAAATCTAAACCATTTTGGTTCATAAATATGGCTATTTTATTAACTTCTGTTTGGTATACATGAGATATATATTTTATTTCGAAAAGAGAAGTATTCTGTTTTAAACTTACATTCATCCAGATAGCAATGTCATCGGCATACTGAGCCAAGGTCACTCTGTTACTAATAGTTTTGGGCAAGTCATATATTAAAATATTGAACAGCAGAGGAGAAATTATTGAGCCTTGTGGTATCCCCATATCTGTACTGTAAGTAGAAGAATATGAGTTACCCACTTTAACTGTAATGTTTCTATTGCTTAGAAATGTGTGTATATATGTATACAAATGACCAGATAATCCAATATTTTTCAGCTTATACAGTAAACGAGCATGCCAGACTCGATCATACGCACGGGTAATATCAAAAAATGTAGCCAAACACCCTTCCTCTTAGCAAACTGCTGCTTAATATGTGTCGTGAGTTTAACCAAGTGATCTGTTGTGGATCGACCTTTTTGAAAAGCAGCTTGGTTTACAGGGATAATTTTATTTTTTGAGCAATAATAGGTCAATCTGTCTAATACCACCTTTTCCATGATTTTGCAAGAATGTGAAGTCAAGGCTATGGGTCTGTAGCTAGAAGCAACTGTCCTGGGTTTGCCAGATTTTAGAATTGGAATGATTAAAGATGATTTCCACTGATCTGGCATAACACCTGTCGCCCAACATAACTTAATGATTTCATGGAAGAAATGTAACCATTGTTCAGGTAAATGTGCTAATAAGTTATAAGAAATACCATCAAGACCCACTGCGGATTTCTTCCTACCTAATTTTAAAACATTTTTTACTTCTTGATATGTGATATCAGCGTTTATGTACAAATTATTAATAGACTGTGGTTGTTGGTATTCTATGCTATGCTCTTTATTCTGTCTTTCTTCTTGAATGTGAGTAGGTAAGCTAGAAGAGTGGCTGGTGTGAGAAAACGTTTTCCCAAATTCTTCTGCTTTTTCTTTATGAGTTGGAAAAATGTTTTTTTCTAGTTTAATAGGACACTGGGGCAACCTATAAACATTTTGCATTTCAGACATTTTTTTCCAGACTTTGGCAGAATCTTTGCAGGTATTTACCTCATTATTACAATTATCTGACCAAAATTTTAACTTTTCCTCAGCTATTATTTTATTACATTTTATTTTAGACTGTTTCATAATATTGAAACTATTTTCTGTTTTTGATTTTAACCAAGTCTTATACGAAGCCTTTTTTTCATCTACTGCTGCTTTACATCTTTGATTCCACCAGACGTTGCCTCTGCGTAGTATCTTGTTGTACAACCTCTTTTTTGGTATAGAATTTTCTGCCGCTGAGTGGATTAGCTGCATAAAAGAGTTATACATCTCATTTATATTTTCTCTGTGTATAAGACTCACATCATAGGACAAAAGTAATGTCTGAAATGTTTGCCAATTAGCACTGCTGTAGTTGTATGCTGTAGTTATAGACAGATAGATAGATAGGATAACCATCATACCTGATAGATAGATAGATAGATAGATAGATAGATAGATAGATAGATAGATAGATAGATAGATAGATAGATAGATAGATAGATAGATAGATAGATAGATAGATAGATAGATAGATAGGATAACCATCATACCTGATAGATAGATAGATAGATAGATAGATAGATAGATAGATAGATAGATAGATAGATAGATAGATAGATAGATAGATAGATAGATAGATAGATAGATAGATAGATAGATAGATAGATAGATAACCATCATACCTGATAGATAGATAGATAGATAGATAGATAGATAGATAGATAGATAGATAGATAGATAGATAGATAGATAGATAGATAGATAGATAGATAGATAGATAGATAGATAGATAGATAGGATAACCATCATACCTGACAGATAGATAGATAGATAGATAGATAGATAGATAGATAGATAGATAGATAGATAGATAGACAGATAGATAGATAGATAGATAGATAGATAGATAGATAGATAGATAGATAGATAGATAGATAGGATAACCATCATACCTGATAGGTAGATATATATATATATATATATATATATATATATATATATATATATATATATATATAGATAGATAGATAGATAGATAGATAGATAGATAGATAGATAGATAGATAGATAGATAGATAGATAGATAGATAGATAGATAGATAGGATAACCATCATACCTGATAGATAGATAGATAGATAGATAGATAGATAGATAGATAGATAGATAGATAGATAGATAGATAGATAGATAGATAGATAGATAGATAGATAGGATAACCATCATACCTGATAGATAGATAGATAGATAGATAGATAGATAGATAGATAGATAGATAGATAGATAGATAGATAGATAGATAGATAGATAGATAGATAGATAGATAGATAGATAGATAGATAGATAGATAGATAGATAGATAGATAGATAGATAGGATAACCATCATACCTGATAGATAGATAGATAGATAGATAGATAGATAGATAGATAGATAGATAGATAGATAGATAGATAGATAGATAGATAGATAGATAGATAGATAGATAGATAGATAGATAGATAGATAGATAGATAGATAGATAGATAGATAGATAGATAGATAGATAGATAGATAGGATAACCATCATACCTGATAGATAGATCGATCGATCGATAGATAGATAGATAGATAGATAGATAGATAGATAGATAGATAGATAGATAGATCGATAGATAGATAGATAGATAGATAGATAGATAGATAGATAGATAGATAGATAGATAGATAGGATAACCATCATACCTGATAGATAGATAGATAGATATATAGATAGATAGATAGATAGATAGATAGATAGATAGATAGATAGATAGATAGATAGATAGATAGGATAACCATCATACCTGATAGATAGATAGATAGATAGATAGATAGATAGATAGATAGATAGATAGATAGATAGATAGATAGATAGATAGATAGATAGGATAACCATCATAGATAGATAGATAGATAGATAGATAGATAGATAGATAGATAGATAGATAGATAGATAGATAGATAGATAGATAGATAGATAGATAGATAGGATAAGCATCATACCTGATAGATAGATAGATAGATAGATAGATAGATAGATAGATAGATAGATAGATAGATAGATAGATAGATAGATAGATAGATAGATAGATAGATAGATAGATAGATAGGATAACCATCATACCTGATAGATAGATAGATAGATAGATAGATAGATAGATAGATAGATAGATAGATAGATAGATAGATAGATAGATAGATAGATAGATAGATAGATAGATAGATAGATAGATAGATAGGATAACCATCATACCTGAAAGAAATGCATTGGCCACTTCGCCTGCACGTGCTGTCTGCACATTCTTGGTGTTCGCAAAACTCTTCATCCGATTTGTCCATGCAGTCCGGACGGTGGTCGCACACTAACGTAAAGGGTAGGGTTCGAATCCCGTTCTCACACTCAAAGGACGGCATGACGCCTCCGCTTTCCGTTCTACAGGTGGTACTATAGTGATACGCATGGCAATCCGAGCTAGGGTCACATGACAGGAAGTCGTAGGTGAAATGACCTTCAAAATAGACAGGAAGACAGGTCAAAATGTTGAAGAAGACAAAAAAACAGCAGATAAAATGATTGCCAGTACATGTATTTCACTAAAACGATCCGTCTGGAGTTACATTACATTACATTACATTACATTACATTACATTACATTACATTACATTACATGATTATTGCTTTAGGTCCAGCGGATTCTTCCGAGCCAAATCAGGACCGGACAACCCCTGATCCGCATAAAAGATCTGCTGAAACAACCCTAGTGGTAAAACTGAAAGCTCTCCACCAGCCAGTCACTTTAAAATAAAGACATCCCACGCAGGGGACGCTGAGGCTGTACTCTAATTTATCGAACCCCCGTTTACAAAAACAAAATAGAATACAAACATCATTATAAATTATTAACAAAACACATACATATAAAATGCCTACATTGCTAAATAATAACATCATAGGAAGCCCTAGTGACCACCTGGCAGAAAGCGTCCAATATTCCCAAGCTGATCCAACAGACCTCATGCACAAATAAGGAGTCTTGTCCCGGAAGAGTTTTCAAGAAAAAAGGTAGGTGACTGGTCCAGCGAAGAAGAAGATAGTATAGCAGATTGATAGAACAGAGCAGGAATGAGAAAGAGCAAATGAGAAAGACAGCGACAGTGGGAATTTAAAGCACTAAATTTCCAGAAAGTGGGGATACTATTTATACTGAAATCCCCGGCACCCCAACGGCGGAGTCTGGAGTTAAGCCAACCTTAGAAATAATGACCGATATTACAAAGTCTTGCTTCCAGTTCTGCTTTTTATTGTTGCTGTCGTCATTGTCGTCGTCGTTCTTTTTTTTTCTGTCTGCTAGTGCTGCTCTTGTAGTTTTATTGTGATTTTCTTTCTCGTCTGTGTGTCCGTATCTCATTCATTCATTCATTCAAACATTGATTCTCTTTGTCCTTTCTGTTGTCTTTTAAAAACCGATGGCTTATTGTATGTTGTTTGTGTTCAAGGTCGCCGGCACGGCTAGCGCCATATCCATCATCATCATCATCATCATCATCATCATCATCATCATCATCATCATCATCATCATCATCATCATCATCACTGGCATCGTCATCATTGGCATCGTCATCATTCTCATCGGAATCATCATCCTCATCGGCATCATCATTATCATCGGCATCCTCATCACCATAATCATCATCGGCATCATCATTATCATCGGCATCCTCATCACCATAATCATCATCGGCATCATCATCGTCATCCTCCTCCTCATCATCGTAATGAAACATACCATCAGGGCACTCGATAACGGTGAGGTTTTTGTCTAGAAAGGTTTCTTTGGTGGTGTCTGTTGTGGGGAACAGAACGTGCTTCTTGGCTTCGTAGAAGGCGTGTTCGTTGCTGTTGTCGCGATACTCGCAGATAAAGTCTGCGTTGGTGGGCTAGAGTAAAGATAAAATCCAGGCTGGGTTTTGATATTAGTACATTAAAGTCATTACCATACACGGCTCCGTTAGTTCAAGCCACGGGCGCTAGTATCTAAATGCGAGAGCGTATCTCTACAGAGCGCGTGTCCTTCTCTATTCTATTATATCCTATCTTATATCGTAACTCGAAAGTCCTTGGGGCACCACGGATGATCGTTTAACCAGCGTACTCCATCTTTGTCTGTCCTCATGGCTTCGCTCGATGTCAAGCCAGTCCATTCTCGAATGTTGTCCTCCATCTAGTAGGCCTATATATCAACCTTGTATTATATAAGATTCGTAGCGACGACGGGCTTCGTAGAAAGACGCTCTCGGTTCCTAGTGTTAAAACCTTTTTTCCATTAATTGCAGAAAATATTAACAGATCGATAATGACCCTCATTAACAGTTCTAACCTCTCTCAGAAAACAAGGCATTTGTAGGAGAGCAATGCCTGTGGATATATGATACGCACTGTTACGCAGCTTAGCAATCCTACGCTGTATTCTACCTTCATGACATGGACTGGAAAAGATTCCTGAACGGACAAAAGACATGTACATGTTTTGATTTTCCAGCTAACCGTGCAAGAGAAACTTGATTATTGAGTTCTGTTGCTGTTCAGCCAAGGGAGTTGCAATGCTTTACGCCGAGAAAGCGACCCGAATTTTGGCAGCATGGATGACAATATTTAATTCCTCTATTTTCACTCACTCTCACCCTCCCTGTATAAAATAATCTATCTAATCTAATCTAATCTAATCTTATCTTATCTTATCTTATCTTATCTTATCTTATCTTATCTTATCTTATCTTATCTTATCTTATCTTATCTTATCTTATCTTATCTTATCTTATCTTATCTTATCTTATCTTATCTTATCTTATCTTATCTTATCTTATCTTATCTATCTATCTATCTATCTATCTATCTATCTATCTATCTATCTATCTATCTATCTATCTATCTATCTATCTATCTATCTATCTATCTATCTATCTATCGATCTATCTATCTCTCTTTTTAAAAAATAACTCTTTTTTGAGTTTTTTAATTTATTGTCATAATTATTAATTGATCAGTAGTTTGCTTTATCAGTTTATGTAATTTGTATTCAGAATGGTTGTTTTCAACAATTAATTCTGTGATGGATTCCACTTCTTAGTTAGAACCAGGTTGTATGTTCACCTGATGAAGCCCTAGTGTAGGACCAACATGAGTAAGTAAAAATTACAAGGCAAAAATACAAAACTTGTTTTGCATTCTTTATTTTGAATGAATCGTTATATATATATATATATATAAACTAAAACCACTAACCTGGTCGCAAGGGTAAGTGATAGAATAATTATCCCAACCCCAGGGTAGGGCGGCGCAGGACGGAAAGACGTACTCCTCGCCACGCAAGTGGACAAAGTAGGCCAAACTCTGGTCACTCCACTGCCACATCCTGCGTATCACACCAAACACAGGATACAACATTATTACCTGATAAGAAAGAAACTACTAAAAACAGTTAAACTCAAGAAAAAAAATACTGAATACAAATAGGAATCAATGTACTGTTTTTCTCGTCATGATGAAGGATACTATTCTTGCAAGGAACATCAGAGAATTGAAATACAATATAAAATAAAAAATGCTAGTTATGAGAGACTTAAAACGTAGCTTCATGTCTCAAACAAATCCAACTCTCTTGGCTTCGCGGCACTGTTATTATGCTGGCTGATGTGAACTGGTTTTCTGTACCGTAAACACACGACCATGATTTTAATTTCGGTAATGAGACTGAATAAGAGATGCATGGACTGCCAACAGAATGTGCCTCCAAAAGTTTGTATTACCGAATGCTTCTTTCACTAATTGAAAGTACAAGATACAATAACTTGCACGTAAAAGGTAGAGATAAAAGATCAACAAACCCAACATTCAAAACATCAATGTGAACCACTCATATAAAGTCGTCGTCGTCGTATCATCATCATCATCATCATCATCATCATCATCATCATCATCATCATCATCATCATCATCATCATCATCATCATCATCATCATCACACCCTCTTCTTCCTCTTCATTTTCTTATTCGGTTGTTACTTCTACCCTTCGTTCACCATTCTCCTTCCTACTCCTTCTTCGTTATGATGATGATGATGATGATGATGATGATGATGATGATGATGTTGATGATGCTACTACTACTACTAAGCCTACTATTACTAAGAAGAATGGAAGCTACATTCTAAATCGGACTCTGAATGAGGCGATCCGTTTAATTGGAAATTTCCTGGGGAAGGCGTAGTCACGCGCCCAAACCTAACCTACCTAATATTAGTTGTTGTTTTGAGCAAACCGGTGCACCCGGAGAAAACCCCCGAGATGTTGCCTGAGTCGAAAGTAAATAATATTCGGTGCTGGATCGATCCCACACCTGCAAGGCGCCATTGGTTTCTATAGCCTGTGGACAAGGCACGTTAGCCCGCCTTAGAGACCATTCGGCCACAACGCTCGGCTTGTTACATATGTTACTCTAACATACACAACAAGCACATATTCATCTCTCAAACAGTTGGTGTAACGGCAAGGGAAAACGCAGTTCAGACCTTCTGTAGATGGAAGAAAGAGCGGGGTCGGCAGTTCGGAGACCGATGAAGACGACTGATGCCCTGTGACCGTAGTCCAAAGCGTTCTCGATGGCGTTCCACTCCAAGGGTGTGTTCAGACTTGCCAGGTCCCACCCTCTCTTTTTACACTCGTTGAACGCATCCGTCCACGTCATCGTCCTCGACGAATCGAAATACTGGTAGCATTTGTCCTGCAATGCGATGCAGTATTCATGTGACAAAGCTAAAGTTATTTTGGAGAGTGATTAACCAAGGTTACTGCGTTAGGGTGAAAAAGCAACGAAGTTTGGAAGTTTGGGATTTGGGGTTTGGGTTATACAATTCGTCACCTATGCTGAGCGAAACTCGGTTTGATTTCTCAGCGAAAGCGCAGCGGTCGTAGAGCAGCGCCACTCTAGACGATGAGGAATTGGACGCATAAGGGCTTTCTGAGTGTTTTGATTTTTGTTTTGCATCTGGCTTTAGCACGTCTAGAACATGGGATTTTGACTGCTTTCGGTGAGATAGATTGTATACGTGTGCGTTTGCCAGTTGAGTCATCAACTCATCATTATTTTAGTTGGTTGTAGTTTGTATTTATTTATGTTATGTATTTATTTTAAGAATGAACATATGACAATGGCTCAAATCACAAATCTCATCACTGCATCAAGACGTAATTATCATGCAGCTCAATCAAGGTAAAAAAAAGTTTAAAAAAACTCCCAAAGATGGAGCCACAGTCTGCAAGTCCTTACGTGTATATGCAGGGGGCATATGCAGAAGTCCGAGTTACCGAGTTTTACCCCAATCTAACTCTAACCCCAACCTACTTTAGCTCTAGGCTAAACAGTATGCATGCACGAGACCACGTTAGGTCTATCCTCGAGTTAAAGTTAAATGCTAAACTATCCCGCCGTTTTCACGAGGCTAACTCACTTAGCAGGGGTTAGAGCGAGACACAAAATGGCGTCAATCGCGATCTTGAACAATCGCCGGCGCAGATTATTGAGAAGAAATAGAATGTTCCGGGACAGGAAGATCTTTGTGATGACGTAGAAATTGTCAAAAAGTTTAGATTTCACAAAGAAATTCTCGCAATAACGGACACAGCACCAGATGACATTGAATTGTCGAATCGACTACAAGCCCAGAGAGCACTTATTCGTAGGTCTCACTACAATACTCACACAGTAGTAGTGATATTGAAAGCTCCAAAGACGAAAACAAGAGACTTCCGAGACTCGGGTTGAAAGCTGTCATAAGACAATGAACGTAATAACTTCACTCTATGCTGTGGCTAAGTGCTATTGAGACATTTTAAAGAAATGACACACGATTTACACTTTTGTTTGATGTTAATAATATTATATATAGTTATATATACAGTTACTTTTAGTGGGAACGTTGGATACATCCGCGATAGACTGCGATTACCTCGTATGCATTAACTGTTGCAGACTTAGCATACCTTTCTTCACTCTACTTACCTTACTTCTTCACCTCTGCTCTTCATTGTGACCCCCGTTGGGGTGCCGGGGGTTTCAGTATAAATAGTATCCCCACTTTCTGGAAATTTAGTGCTTTAAATTCCCACTGTCGCTGTCTTTCTCATTTGCTCTTTCTCAATCCTGCTCTGTTCTATCAATCTGCTATACTATCGTCTTCTTCGCTAGACCAGTCTCCTACCTTTTTTTCTTGAAAACTCTTCCGGGACAATACTCCTTGTTTGTGTATGAGGTCTATTGGATCAGCTTGGGAGTATTGGACGCTTTCTGCCAGGTGGTCACTAGGGCTTCCTATGATGTTATTATTTAGCAATGTAGGCATTTTATATGTATGTGTTTTGTTGATAATTTATAATGATGTTTGTATTCTATTTTGTTTTTGTAAACGGGGGTTCGATAAGTTGGGGTGAAGCCTCAGCCGTCCCCTGCGTGGGATGTCTTTATTGTAAAGTGACTGGCTGGTGGAGGGCATTCAGTTTTCCCACTAGGGTTGTTTCAGCAGATCTTTTATGCGGATTGGGGGTTGTCCGGTCCTGATTTGGCTCGGAAGAGTCCGCTGGATCTAAAGCAACAATTATGTAATGTAATGTAATGTCTTCATTGTGACGTTGTTTCAACGTGATCGATCGCCCGTCTTCGTCCAAGTCATCGTTTACCCCTTTCTTGGCGACGACTAACTTTGCAGTGCGTGGGTCTCCTCTCCTGAACAGGTGTGTGGCATTTGTCGACATCGGAAGTGGCAAGTTCCGGGCAAGCGGCAAGTTCCGATCATCTTACCACGTGTATCCCAAATCGAACCTCATCTCTCGCAACAGGTGTTGTCGTTCCCATCAACTATCTCTTCCCCTTCCTTCTCCCTCCTCCTTGTGACTTTGACTTTCTCTTTTCTTATGTTGATGCTATGGCGATTGTTCATTGTTTTTCATCCCATCACTTTTATTGAGTTTAGCGCGTGTCAGTCAATGTTAGTTGGTTTAGTTGTATGAATAAAGTGTGATTGGAATTGTGCTCATCAATCTTTATCATTTGTTGCATGTCGTACGTGTTTGTACGTCCTTTCTTTTCTCGTCTCAGCAACTGAAGGACGTCTGGCGGACCAGGAGCGCTTGTGTGAGTGTATGTTTATATGTGAGTGCCTGCGCGTGTGTACTTGTGTCTGATCGGTTCGCGACAACATGTAGGCTTACACGGAGAAAAAAAACACAACAAACATAAAATAATGAATAAATCAAGATTAAATCAACGTGCCCTCACTCAGTCAATTTATAAGTCAATAAAAACAAAACGAAACGAAACAAAAACAAAAACAACAAAAACAAACCTACCTGGAAAGCAATGGACCCGTTGCAGGCGCCCTTGTTGTATTCACACAGATTCTCGTCCTCTCTATTCTGGCACTCGGTGAACAGGTTACAGTGTAAGTGCCTTTGAAAGTCTACGTAGTGGTCCACGGAGCAGTCGAATTTGCCGTTAGGGAATTGCTTGGGAGTGAACTGCGCCGTGTGGATCGTGAACGTCATCCGAAACCCTGTCAGGCAAATGTACCTTCATACTGATTATTTTCCTTCCACAGACTAAAATGAAGGAAAATAAATCTGCAAAGCCATAGATCTATGTCGCGCGTGTGGGTGTGCGCGTGAGTGAATGTGCGTGAGTGTGTTTTTGCGTGCGTGTCTTTATGTGTGTGTGCGTGCGTGTTTTCGTAGGTGTCTGTTTGTGTTTGTGTGTGCCGTTAGATAGAAACGTGAGTTTTTTTATATATGAGTTAATTGTTAATAATTCACGAGTATTCCTCGTTTTAGGTTTATGGTGGTGTTGTCACGAATACATGGTAGCGCCTAGAGCTAAGTCTAGATTGGATGGATAAATAATGATAATAATAATAATAATGATAATAATAATAATACTATTAAAAAAAAAAGCTTATATAAAAACTCAATTGTTCTGACGACTGTTAATGACCAGCTGAACGGGGAAATCAAGGTGCTTGGGCGAATTATGAATAATTTATGAATGAATGTTCTTTTAAAGCGCTTTTCCAGCTCAAGACTTGCTCAAGGTGCTTGCCGAGAACAGGATCAAACTCAAGCCGCCCAAGTCGTCAACTTGCTGCTGGATGCGCTCTGTCTAATACCCAAGACAACTGAGCGATCGTGCTCGGCCGAATGGGAACATGACCTATAAGTAGGCCTACTTGCGGGGTTTGTTTAGTTTTTTTGTCACTCACCCGTCTAGAACATAGGCGTCAGGATCTTTAAAGTTCGTGTGATGAAATGCGTGCGTGTACAGCTTAGATATCGGTTTATTATATTCTCGCCATAAGGTTAAGGTTAAGTAAGATTAGGCTTGATTTTCGCTTCCATATAATAATATCAACGTCCAGCTTTCTTGCCCTGACCTGTTCTGCTCCAGTTTCTGTCACTGAAGAAGACGAGGGTCAGGTTGTGATGGAACACTTGCGGGAAAATGGACTGCAACCCGCACTTCCGCCAGATCAGGCTGGAGTTGCCTATGACCTTGTCCTTGTACAGAGACACGCTGTCACTGTAGCGAGATTCGCAGCCAGTGTTGTTGGAGGGCGGATGAAGGTCAAACTGCTGAAAACTCACCTGAAAATGATACACAGAGGCCAAATTCGAAGGTCAACGTAAGTAGAAAATTCACTTGGAAATAACAAGTTCATGACACTATTTTGTTGACTGAAACAGTTTAGTGTGCTTTTGTGTGTGTGGTGCCTGTTGTTAAAAATACAATAGCAATAAATAAATAAATAGAGAGGAAGGATTGGAATCGCGATGAGGATGGAATGGAGGTGGAGTGGGATTACAATAGCCCTACCATGATGCTGTGTTTCGGGGGCACTTGAAAGAAATGGCTGTCTTGAACGTGGACCGGATAATGAGAGTATTCGTCGAATCCAGGCGAGGTGACAAATCCGGAGGACGACGAAATGTAGGTGACGTTCAGACGCGCTCGTTGATGGTCCGGAATAATCTCGAAGGAAAAGCTCATCTCCAATCTCTCCAAGCCGGCGAACAGCGACAGCTGCAGCTGAACCTGTTAACAGAGAGTATGGCCCCAAGGGCAGTAACCAAATAATAATGGATCCTCCATAGCGAAGTGGTAGAGGGTCCGCGATAGCACAGCACAAAGATATGCCCAAACAAACGTCTTCTCAATGGAGTTTTCTCTTTTGGGTTGGCTTGGTACCACAGTGGATAGGGAGCTGGTTTTATAAGCCGAAGGTGGCGAGTTCGAACCTCGAACGGGTCGAACTTGCGTGATTTAAGTACAAGACTTTTTAGGACACCGAGGGTTTTCTCCGAATACCGGGTTGCTCTCCCTCTCTTCAATAATTAATGGTATTGGGTGCAATCAATCTAAATCCCCCCACACTCACCCACCATCCTCACCCTCCAAAAGAACTGTCTGCCTTCTGTAATATAACAGGGATCTCTCAGATCGCCGCTCTTGGATTTCGATTGAAGAAAAAGCGCGTGATTGAGTCCTGTATTATTGGAAACAAGAAACTCTCAGCCAGCGAAGAGTTAGTTTCCCATCTTGAAAGAAATTGACAGAATCACAGTGCATAGTAACACAGACTACTTCGTTGGATAGGTGACTGCGTGAAAGATCTATGGCGATTGTCTCTGGAATACTCTTCACTCACTATATAGCAAGACCACCTTTGTTGAGAGAAAGAGTGTACTAGCCGTATATCTTTAAAAAAAACAATAAATTAAATTAAAAAATCCAAAACAACAACAAAAAATATGTTGGCCCGATTTGGATGATTTTTGGCCTGTTTCGACTCAAGCTCAATCATTCAGTGGCAGTACTCGAAATGTCTATAGCGCCGTCTAAATGTTAACATGATCTCATAACCAGTTATTTTTTGTCGTAGTAAAGCCTACTCAAGGTAAGCGTTTTTGTTCACGTTTTTTTTTCTCTTCCTTTCTTTCTTTATCATTTTTGGTGCCTTCTGCCACTGTTCCTTGCAAAATGTGTTTGCGTTCAATTCAATTCAAATTCAATAATTTATTTTAACGTCTTTTCACATATATGATTTTAGACCATACAGTCATTCTCACGCATGTACACAAACCTATAATATAACAATTTAAAGTTGAAATGTGTTTGCGTGTGTGCTTACGTGTGTGTATATATGTGCGCGCGTGCGTGTATTGTGTACTTTGCCCTAGCTACGCCAGCTTTGTCATCTTCACAGTGGCCAGGCGTGGTGCAGCCACAGGGTATCTTTACTAATGATTGTATTGCCGTGCTCACCTGGTTTTGATCGGAGGTGACGTCGGGAGGGAGCCCCCACTCACTGTAATCGAACAAGAGAGGGCCTTCGTACCCCGCTCCCTCGTTCGCCCGCAGGTTGCCCTCTGCGCATCGCTTCCCTGACGTCCCTGTACCTAGCCTATATTTATAACCAATCCAAGCCAATCAACACCATGCCATACTATACCATATAAATACCATACCATACCTAGCCTAGAGCAGTCTGTGTCTGTCTGTCTGTCTGTCTGTCTGTCCCTCCCTCACCCCCGTTGGGGTGCCGGGGGTTTCAGTATAAATAGTATCCCCACTTTCTGGAAATTTAGTGCTTTAAATTCCCACTGTCGCTGTCTTTCTCATTTGCTCTTTCTCATTCCTGCTCTGTTCTATCAATCTGTTATACTATCTTCTTCTTCGCTAGACCAGTCACCTACCTGTTTTCTTGAAAACTCTTCCGGGACAAGACTCCTTATTTGTGTATGAGGTCTGTTGGATCAGCTTGGGAATATTGGACGCTATCTGCAAGGTGGTCACTATGGCTTCCTATGATGTTATTATTTAGCAATTATTCTATTTGGTTTTTGTAAACAGGGATTCGATAAATTAGAGTACAGCCTCAGCGTCCCCTGCGTGGGATGTCTTTATTGTAAAGTGACTGGCTGGTGGAGAGCTTTCAGTTTTACCACTAGGGTTTTTCAGCAGATCTGTTATGCGGATCAGGGGTTGTCCGGTCCTGATTTGGCTCGGAAGAGTCCGCTGGACCTAAAGCAATAATCATGTAATGTAATGTAATGTAATGTAATGTAATGTAATGTAATGTCCCTCCCTCACTGTATGCATTTCATCAAATAGTAAAGTCAGCCTAGGCCTAAGCTGAAACTACATCTTCCTGATCACAGGCGCCAGTATCTGAATGTAATATTGTGAGAGATGCTTTGTTGTTGTTGTTGCATCAAGTTTTATTCATCAGATTAACATAGGTTGTACTGATAATGTGAGAGATGCGCTATGATAGATATAACAGTAATAGCCTTCGGCATCTCTCAGGTTGAATGACGGGCGCCTGTGTTCCAGATCGATATGAAATTTACGAATGAACTCATTTTTGTGTGAAAACTATTGGACAGATGTGTGTGCGGGTGTGTGTACGTGCGTGTATGTGTATATGCGCGCGTATAGGCCTATTTGTGCTCCGTGCAATCAAGGGTTGCGTATAACGACTGTAATGCCATTATGGGGCCTTGGGTACAAATCATAGTATAATATCTCTGAGCTTGCAACGTTTACGAGTTCAAAGAAAAATTATTTAAATACAAAAACAGTCCGTAAAACTATACAGCGTCGTTCATATAAGCTGAAAATAAGACCCCTATATCTTGATTTATATATTATCCAATCCAATATGAATTACACTACCATTCAATTTCAAAATCCAAAATCAAATTAAATGCAAACAAGCTTGAAAATCTCTGTATTTCCCCCAAATGCACGGTGGTAGCGAAATTAATTCATTGGCTAATTTACCCAACAACAGCAGTAACAACGCTACCGATTTGTTAATTATACACAAGGAAAATGCTAAGCTCTTAAAGTTAAACCAATATAGGTGAAAGTTTCATAATTGTAGGTACAGTATTTCAAACATCGAAAATTAAACAGGAATGACATGGTCCAATGAGTGACTAACTAAGTATATAATCCTCTAACCAATTAACCATCAATCCAACCAATCAAGAAGAAGCAACATCAACACTTTTGTTTACCAACACAGCCACCAAAAACAACAGCAACATCAACACGAATGACTGCTGCTGCTGCTACTGCTGCTGCTACTGCTATTACTACTACTACTACTACTACTACTACTACTACTACTACTACTACCATTCAAACTAAAGCTCGAATGTGATTCTGACGAAAGGAGAAGTGAGTGACGACGGATGACGACGATGAGGAGGAGGAAAAAGAGTATGACGACGACAATGATGAGGATGATGATGATGATGATGATGATGATGATGATGATGATGATGATGATGATGATGTGATTCTGACGAAAGGAGAAGTGAGTGACGACGGATGACGACGATGAGGAGAAGGAGGAAGAGTATGATGATGATGATGATGATGATGATGATGATGATGATGATGATGATGATGATGATGATGATGATGACGGTGATGATGATGATGTCGATGATGATGATGATGATGATGATGACGACGACGATGATGATGATGCTGATGGTGATGATGATGACCATCACCTCCACTGCCACTAAAACACTCGCTAATGAGCTTCGAACTACAACCAAAAGACTTACTTGAAAGTGTCGAAGGTGATTCTGACGGATCGGGTGGGAGGGGCGGAAATGAGCCAGGAGCAAAAGTGGTTGCGAAGGGTTGTGGTCGCCCGCGTGGCTGTCATGGAAATGGTTCCATTCCTCAGGACCATGCTTACTTCGTTCTGGAATCCTCTGCATTCTTCTTCGCTCGTCAGGATGATGGAAAACTTCTCCAAACTGATGGTGTTGATGGTGGTTGTGGTGGTGATGGTAGAGTTGTTGCTGTTGTTGTTACTGTGGTTATTATTGCTGGTTTCGAAGTAATTGTTGCCGCGGAGCTCGCTGTTGCCGTTGTCGGTGGAAAGATTGTTGTTGATGGTGTTATTGTTATTGCTGCTGTTGTTATTTGGACTGGGATTCGTGTACTTGGATCCGTCTCCTGTTTTGGCATGAAAAATAAATCAATTTTTACAATTGTAATATAAAACAGACTATATCGACGATCCTTTAAAACGAATCCTCTATATATTATATTTCCATTATCCAAGGAATTGCAAAACCAAATTGAAAGGAATAATGGCACAATCCTTTAATACTAAGGCAATGTTCAGTACCGCAGTGATTTACAAAACTTCAAGAGTAATTTATTCTATGTCATATAGAATACTACTAGATGCTGTGCGGACCAAATATTGTAGAAATATTGAATGTGTGTGTAACCAGCCCTTCTCACTTAAACATATTCTTTTTGATTGCAATGTTATTACCCCCTTGTTTATTCCAGTCTTAGACAGGAAAACAAGTCTAGCAGACTTTGATTTAGATTTATGCACCGTCGTGGCAAAAATCTTAATTGATACACCAGTAGCTAGATTTGTTTAACTGTCTTAACCCCCCCCCCTTCTTTTTTGTTTGTTTGTCTTGTCATCTTTGGTGAACAAGACATTAATAAACCAACCAACCAACCAACGAATCCTCTATTTTTTAATAAATCAATTAATCGATCCATTTAAAATAATAATTTTTTGATTAACCGACTTAAATGACTGGTTTGTAGCGCCTTGCCCAGCCCCTGTCTATAGAAAGTGCACTAAACCAGAATACTAGTTTTGTTTTATTGATAGAAGCCATCAAATCAACTACGCACCCTCGCGCTTCACCAACATGGAACCAACGATAGAATAATATTTGTTTTATGTACTAGTTCTTATATAGCGCTTTTATCCAGCTTAAAATCTGCTCCATGCGCTGGGCCCTATTCACACTTTTCTGCTATCCTATGCACCAACGGGAATCCCCTCATGTAAGAGGGGTAACTCTTTCCGTTACCGTGAAACATACTTCCGGTTTCTTTCTCCGCGTATTGTTTATCCGAGTGTTTTGAGTGAGTTATTTCCAAATATTCAAGAAATATTATTTTATTTTGTTTTGCTGCAGTTTATTATCCCTTTTTATCGGGAAACTCTGGGCCCCGGCCGGGGAAGGCGTAGTCGCAGCCAGTGGCACGCCCAAACCCTACCTACCTAACATTATTTGTGATTTTTTTGAAATTTTTGCTGAGGGAGCAAACCGGAGTACCCGGAGAAAACTCCCGAGACGTTGCCCGAGTCGAAAGTAAATAATATTCGGAGAAACATAACGCCCAGGTGCTGGCTCGAACCCACACCTGTCAGGCACCATTGGTTTCTGGCTTGTGGACAAGAGAAGTTAGTCCCGCCTTAGCCCACTTGGCCACAACGCTCGCTATGTCGAATCACATGAGAAAGCGTGGTTCTTTCTCCAATGCATGAAAGAATTATGGCAGAACATGATGAAACATTTAGATATCTTTGTCCCATGGTGTCGTGCCATAGGTTTTCTTTGATTGCAAAACAAAACAAAAACAAAAACAAAAAATATCGTTTTTGAGACTGATTTAATTTTTTTAATAGTGTTTTTTTTGCCAAATTTTTTTTCTAGGGTCGGCCCCAAAAGCTAGGGTCGGTCGGGTGATCGGAAACAGACATTTTTTTTTCGTCTAATGTAAGCAAATGAATTTCATTTCGAGTGTATTTATTATAACGCAGGGGAAAAAACAACAACAGAATCTTGACTCCTGACGTTACGTCCAAATACGCCTAAATAAACAAGTTTCAAAATATGCAGCTGCGAAGTTACTTTTTTGAAACAAAATGTGGAGGTTTGACGTTTCTCTGATAAGTTTAGGTACATTGCCTGCGTTCAGTTGCATTTCGTTAAGTATAAAACAACAATGATAGTAGACAACCCGTCCCCATGACATGCTTCAGTCATTTTTGCGACTTCGTTTTTTTTCGGTTTTGATTTTTTTATTGCCTTGCAAGAAGTCAGATCCCACGTTATCAAAAAGCTTGTTCATTTGTCTTTCATGTAACATGATTTTCGGTGGCATGTTTTTGGCACAACATGGTGAGAAAACACAAGTTATGTTGGTAGGGTACGGAGAATCCCTCTCGACATCTAATTGAATATTACAGGTAGCCTTCCCTGCTGCAAGTTTTCTTGTTCACAAAAACCTTCCTCGCTTGTGCTTGTGGGGGACATTATAATATAAGAGTCTGATTGATATGACTGAATATTGTGCGAATTGCAACTAGAATAAGTATTTTTAGCTTTAGTTACCCTTGCTCAGTTTTTCAATTGTCTGTATCTTTTTCATTTCAAGTGAAAGCCATTCATGTTTGTGCATAAATTTTCTGGCTCTAACAATCGTCGTTTTCGTCAATTTGCCATATTTAAAAGTCACGCATCAAGCTTTGAGAAAAGCAAAACAAGCCAGACCGGAACTTGGTTTCACTCTAACCTCGTTTTGATTTATAATGGCGATACCCACGAGTTTTACTGAGAGGTGCCGGAAAGTTGTGAATACAGGAACTAATATACGCCGCCCGAGGCATCCACTTCCAAACCTTGGGCGCATCGTCGGACGACCGTACGACTGAGCACAGTACCATAGCCCTGTGAAACGAATACTGACCTAAATTGTCGCGCGCGTTTGTACCACCATCTGGCGGCAACGAACTGCCCAGCGTGTCCACGTGCTGGTCGCCATTTCCTCCAATGGTCATCTTGGGATCATCCCTCCCCGCCGATCTGCCCGCACCACGGCCAAGGGTTTTCTGGCTACTGGTCGCTAGTGTCTTGGCGACGGAAGGTTTCAACAGTTTGGAAACTAATTTGCTACCAGAACCACTGGTTTGAGCCGCAGTGTGATTGGAATACGTGCCTGATTCTTTGCGGTCAGTGGTTTTTCGGTCCACATTTCTGTTTACTTCGATGTTGGGTTGCTTATTTTCGCTATCAGTACTTAGCATCTTGCTAATGGAACGACTTGCCGTTTTATCGGAGCTTCCAGCGTCAACAGCATCAATGTCTGTAGGTCTGTGTCTCTCTGACGAACTGTCATTGGAGACGCTTCCTTCTTCTTCATTCAATCTTTCTCCTCTTTCTTCTTCATTCACTGTCTTAGGTGCAAATCTGTCAAAAGGATCGTCTGCTCCTTCCCCGTCGACTGTTTCAGCTGCGCCGTGGTCAAAATGTGGTGGATGCACAATAGCTTCTGAAGTATATGCCACACTAAACTTCGTGCTGGATTCTATCTGAGGATTCTGATCTGCATTCGTTTCCACGTCACTAACGTGTTCTTCAGGTTCCGCAATAAACCTATCAGTAGTCGTGGCGGTAGGAATATTAGTAGTGGCAGTATTGTCAATGCCTTTGAGATACCATATGTAACCAGTGTTATTGGGAAGAACCTTCATAGAAACTGCTCTCATCAGCGTACCCTGAACCGTAGGTAACACAATGAGGGTCCGTAACGTCATCATCATCAGTACTGTTGCACTGACGCCTTCGCTACCCATTGCTTTTCCCTCTTCCATAGCTAACCACACATTGTTTATGTCGATTAAAACCTTACAGGGTCCCTCACTCACGATCACTGGTCCCGCAGACTGTCGAGCTGTTGGGAATTAGACACGAGATTTGCTGATGCGGAGAGTTTTCTCCACTTCCGTTTGTTTGCAGCTGTTGTCAAGGGGCAGTGAAATGCCCAGCGCCGTCCCAAAAGTAATTTGTTACTTAAAAGAAACGCCCTGTTAGTTGTTTGTGATCTTGTATTTTGCCGATGTCCAGACAACAGGTACCACCATAACAATGTTAACCATGACCTTGTTCACTGGAAACCCGTTCAGTGATCAGTTGGCTGTAGCCGGTACTGTCGTTGCGGGGCCTTATAACAGAGTTATGTTTTATCCCACATCCTTTGCCGCAGTCTTCGAGCAAAAGATATACTAGCGCAGAGTACAAAGGCAGCCAGAGCAGCTTGCCCGAGAGGAGACGCTGGCCTAATCTGAGAGACTGTTGAAGCGCATGCTTAAATAGGCCTACAAGCTATGCTTAATATACCCCCTAAAACTCGCGCGGAGCCAAGGGAAAGCTCAACAGTTGCTCTCGTAGGTCCCGGAAAGTTTGCAGAAACAGAGGTCAGAAGAGACGCGAAGATGGTCCGTATCACTGTAGAGATGTTGTGTTGGTGAAACAAACGGTGATTATGTGGGTTCTCAGCGAAATTTTATATTGCTTTCACCACCATCCTTGGTCTTTTCCAATGAGGTTCTGTCCACAGAAAGAAAAAAAGAAGATATTATATACATCATTCATGTAAGTAAACTATCGGTCAAATGTGAGCGGCCTTTTTTTTTATCGTGGAAATGTGTCAGCAAAATTGATGAGCGTACTATTTCCTTCCAACACTTTTATCCCCGCAGAACTGCGTTGAACGCGCCATCCATCGTTGGTCATCTTTGACGACACCATTATTTTAATACCCATTGACAGGCTGTCAATGCACCATCGTTGATATGTGAGTGGACGACTTAAGTAAAAATAGACAAGCTCTTTTCGCACTCTTTGGTGTGACGTAAGGCAAGGAAAGCAACACCAGCATAACTTATTATTATTTTTAAACGTTTTTGTTTTAAAGTTCAATTAATAAAATCACCAAACACCAAACAAGAGTCGCAGAACAAATGTGTTTTGTTTAATTTTTTTTTTAAAAGAAACAAACAAAGAAGAAAGAAAGAAAACAGAAGTGGGAAAAGAGAAGAAAACTTTGCATTTCTTTAAAAGAAGCTACAATGAAAATCGATTTTCATAAATCAATACTGTTTTTTATCTTTCAAAACTAGCAATTCCAGAGTGCTGCTGTAAATCCGGATAGCAGAAGATGAGTGAGGCTGAAAGCGACGAACATTAAATCAACGCGTTGTGTTGTAGTAATTCTCCCTCCTGGGAGGTAAAAGAAAACAGAAAAGAAAGATGGTGTTGACTTGACTTAAATTCACTTGACTCGATCAATAGCCAAGCGTATCAAACGTGTAGCGTACACAACGTTGGCACATAAGTTCTCGACGAAGGTGAAAGCGTAACAAATAATTGCTGCTGGTGCTGCAAAAATACAATTAATTTATTCTTCCACAACGTTTGAGAACGCGAACAGCCCATTTAAGGCAGAAATGGAGATGGCCCAGCGATCTATTTCGTAAATATATATACGGGGTCGGCCCAAAGTAGGTAAGGCTTATGGCAATAGATAGGTATGCGAGGTCTGGCGGCGTAGTGGGTTAGTCGTCGATTTGCTCTGCCGAAGGTTGCGGGTTCGATTCCAGCAGAAGATGAACTTATGTGACTTAAGTACGATACTTTTCAGGCTCCGAGGGGTTTCTCCGGGGACTCCGGTTTCCGCCCTCCTTAATAATGGTTTTTGCTGCAGTTTGTCTAAAATTTGCAAAATAAAAATTGGATCTAATTTCGTCTTCTAAAAGCGAATTTCTTTTACACTTCATGTTTGAGTGATGAATGTGTGTTTGTTGTGTATGTAGGAGTGTCTGTAACATGTGAGCGTGTTTGTTGGCTACAGATCGCCGTGCTTTGATTCTGATTTAGGAACAAGGCGCGTATAACATCCATTCTTCTTCTTCTTCTTCTTCTTCTTCTTCTTCTTCTTCTTCTTCTTCTTCTTCTTCTTCTTCTTCTTCTTCTTCTTATTATTATTATTATTATTATTATTATTATTATTATTATTATTACGCCACGTCACCAGATCATCGGGTCTCGCAAAGACCATCCTGCAAGGCAAAGTGCAAGGAGGTAGAAGAAGAGGGAGACCGAAAAAGAGGTGGGAGGACAACATTCGAGAATGGACTGGTTTGACACTGAGAGAAACCATCAGGATTGCTGAGGACAGGGGAAGATGGAGTACGCTGGTTAAACGACCATCAGATTCTGTGGTGCCCCTACGACCTCCGAGTTACGGGATAAGATAGGATAGGATAAGATAGTATATTATTATTATTATTATTATTATTATTATTATTATTATTATTATTATTATTATTATTATTATTATTGTTGTTGTTGTTGTTGTTGTTGTTGTTGTTGTTGTTGTTGTTGTTGTTCTTCTTCTTCTTCTTCTTCTTCTGCTTCTTCTTCTTCTGCTTCTTCTTCTTCTTCTTCTTCTACCTAAATCTGAGCTGCCCTATAGACCCACGGGCAATTTGGTGGACGTGGTTCGACCTTCCATTTCATAAAGAGATTTAAAGAAAAAAAAATAAAGAGATGGAGATTTATTGTCTTTTCTCAGCGTTTAGTGCGGCCGCCCCAGCGCCGCGCCGCTCGTGCAGGTTAAAGAAGAGAGAAGCCAGTAGCCATTAACCACTCTTAATTAGGAATGCACGGTACACCTTGAAATGCCTGCCAGCTTGCACTGAATAAAACAAATCCAGAATGAAGCAGTATGATCGGGCAGAAAGCCGGTTTTTTAAATGTGTGTGTGTGTGTGTGTGTGTGTGTGTGTGTGTGTGTGTGTGTGTGTGTGTGTGTGTAGGTGTGTGTGTTTGTGTGTGACAATTTGAGGGACAGCAAGGGGTAGTGGGCGGTTGGGGGTTGGGGTGGGGTGGTGGGGTTAGTTAGTTAGTCTTTGTTTATAGAGTCCAGCGGACTGTAAAGAGCCGAGTCAGGACCACAACTTGGTTGAAAGAGGACTTCTTCTTCTTCTTTCGTTGGGGGCTGCCACCCTCAGCTTATTGAGGACTCTGCAGCCAAATGCTGGGTATGTTCTTGTTACCGGCACTCACCCGTCTAGGACATGAGCGTCAGGATCTTTAAAGTCCGTTATGATGGAGTGCATGCGACACAGACTAGACCTCTGTTTATACTCTCATCCGAAGCAGTAGGAAACGGGAGTAAAGTGTCTTTCCCAGGGACACAACACAATGGCCCGGACAGGGTTAGAACCCGGGACCTTCAGATCCGCAAGCCGAAGCACTACCATTAGACCACCGTGCCTCCCTGACTCACCCCTGATCGGTACTAAAGATCTGTTGGTACGACCCTAATGGTATTCCGGGGTCTCCCCGAAGGTTTTCACACTAAAGGACTTGACTCCTCACCGTCCAGAGACAAAAGGCTTGAGAGCTCTTGCTTGCTCTCACCCACTCTTTACCGAAACTTCCAGGATCCCATGTTTTAGAGCCCGGGTGGTTAACACAAAAGAAATTGTACTTCCTTGGGTTCTGGTTGCCTACCTTTCCGGGGAGTTCCCCGATGTCGTTCATTCAAAAGGACTGATCCCCTACCTACCAGAGACAGTTGCATCTTCAGTTGACCCTCTGAGTCCTGGGTGCCCTACCCTTCTGGGGATTTCCCCGATGTAATTCCCTCTAAATGTATATAACATGTATACATCCTAATTAAGAGTATTTTAAGGTTTTCTTAAATTTTTACCTAAGTATAAAGTGAGTGAATGTAATCCAATCTTTTAATCGAGTTCACATGCACACCTTGTGATATGATTGGGGTAATTGGGTAGCCCATCTCCCTCTCCCCCCATCTCTCCTCTCATCTCCCCCTGTCTCTCCCTTTTATTAAGCTATCTTTTCTTAGCCGATTTTCCGACGTTAAGAACCGGTTTTAGTATACTATATTTGTATATCCTCTCCCCACATCCCTATTTTATAGGCCCTCCCAACCCCTAGTTTGAAAGAGTTTAACAACGTTTATGCGAGCTGGTCGCTCGCCATAAATTGAATATGTTTGATTGCCTTTCCTTGTTTCATTTTATAATAAAACTTGTGCTTTATTTGCCTTTGTTATATCTGTGGAAATATGATTATGAAATTATGGAAGATGTTTTGATTTAGACATTTTACTGGTTAGTTTGACCTCTTATATGTTTTAGTTGGGTCTCTGAACTTTGCTTGTGTTTGTAAATGAAAGATTTTTGTTCGATTGTTGCTCAGTTCGCTAAATGAAAACTTAATTAGCTTAGGGAGGCACTGTGGTCTAATGGTAGTGCTTCGGCTTGCGGATCTGAAGGTCCCGGGTTCGAGCCCTGGCCGGGCCATTGTGTTGTGTCCCTGGGAATGACACTTTACTCCTGTTTTCCTACTCCTTCGGATGAGAGTATAAACCGAGGTCTAGTCTGTGTGTCGCATACATTCCATCATAACGGACTTTAAAGATCCTGACGCTCATGTCCTAGACGGGTGAGTGCCGTAACAAGAACACACCCAGCATGCACTTGGTCCTTCTCGCCCTGGCTGCCCAGGATTGTGCTCAGTTGTCCGGGCGTCAAACCATGCGCCTAAAGGCTGCAGGTGGGCGTCTCGGGCGGTTTGAGTTAGATCCTGTATCGGCCAGCGCCTTGATCCTTAGGCTAAGGCGCCTTACAAATGACGAACAGTATTAATATTATCATTATTAATTGTGAAAGTATTTAGGTTGGGGAGTGTTAGTCTACTCGATTATTGCCCCATTTGTCTTACTGTTCGTTATTACTGTTTGTGAGCGTCAATCTAGTTTGTCATTGTTTGGTCCTTTTAGTGTAGACTTCTTACGTGTTGTTCTTGTTTTTTGACAGTTGTACCTGACTCCGCTAAAACTCACCTGACTATGCCAGCAAGGTGAATAAAGTACTCTTTGCTTCGAGTTTATATGAGTCCAAGTTCAATATTAAGTTCAATTAATGTTTGAAAGGGTTTCCCAGACTCCGATAATTCCCCGAGCATCCAAGTCCCTAGAAAACCTGTGGCAGACACAATGTTGTTGGGAGTACCAATATCTGGCTCCGATCACTGAACTAGGCGACCCTTGCTGCTCTACCCATACATGGCGAGGCAAGATAAACAAGCTGACTATAAATGGTAGATATTCGCGCGGCGATACGTCGGTGGTGAGTCCCGCTCGCCTGGTGTCCTCATAACAGTGATAACACATCAAATAAATTGTGCATGCCCACCTACTTCATACATCACCCACCCACTCAGGGGCTTCACATTATATTTTCTCGTGCATCATTGCCAAATTGTATATGTATGTGGAATTGATCTTTCCTTTTTTTTTCTTCTCCCCACTGCAACTTTGGATGCGCCTTTTTTAAAAATGATAGATCTTCCTTTTTACCCAAACAAAATCTGGGCTTTGCCGACCATATCCCTCGTCAGTTCCCATGACTTTTTCAACTGTAGTGTTAACATTTTTCCAATAAACTTGGCCTTTTCGATGGCCTCCTCCCTTCCGTCCATGTGAGATAGGGCCAGACCTGGTATAGTCATTTTACTCCATGTAAGGTCCCTTAGACCTTTTTTTTAATATTGTCACTATCACATTTTATACTGGGACGTAAAGCTTCGCTTCTACCAACCATGGTAACACTGAAGGCAATCCACCAGCCGGTCACTTTACAAAAAAGGCATCCCATGCAGGCCAGGGGACGCTGAGGCTGTACTCTAATTTATTGAATCCCCGTTTACAAAAACAAAATAGAATATAAACATCATTATAAAATATTAACAAAACATATACATGTAAAATGCTCACATTGCTAAATAATAATAATAATACCACAGAAAATCCTAATGGCCATTTGGCAGAAAGCGTCCAATATCCCTAAGCTGAAACAAACACACTTCATAGTTGTCTGAAGCTTGATTATAATTCTTACATAAGAGACAAGTAAGTTTACTGCCAAATGATCGGTTGTGGCATGCATAAAGTCTTGAAAAGCTACAGGGCAACAACATATTTGGTTTATTTCCCTGTTATTATGCAATATTGTATATTTACCTTTGGAGATCATATACAGTCTGACATGCAGCTCTGTGGGCAACCATGAGAGTGTACAACATCAGCCCTAAAAATATTAAAGTCATCAAAAGCCTGTATGACAAGGCTACCAGTGCAGTCCTCCACAACAGCGCCATCGGAAACTGGTTCAGAACAACAATTGGTGTCCGTCAGGGATGCCTACTCTCTCCAACACTCTTCAACATCTTCCTAGAGCGCATCATGTCAGATTTCCTTGCAGATCACGAAGGCACAGTCAGCATAGGGGGAAGAGCAATCTCCAATCTTCGTTTTGCGGATGACATTGATGGATTGGCTGGGGAGGAACAAGAACTTGAACAGATGGTACAGAGGCTTGACACCACCTCCAGAGCCTATGGAATGGAAATAAGTGCAGAGAAGACCAAAATGATGACCAACAACACCAAAGGCATCAAAACTGATATCAAAGTTCAAGGACAATCCCTCAACACAGTGCATAGCTTCAAATATTTAGGAGCGATTGTATCAGACAATGGGTCCCGACAGGAAGTCCTCTCCAGGATCGCACAAACAACTGCTGCCCTGGCGAGGTTGAAGCCAATTTGGAAAGACAGGACCAACAGTCTACATTCCAATGTAAGACAGCTGCGCTCCCTTGTCGTCTCCATCTTCCTATATGCTTGCGAGACATGGACCCTCACAGCAGATCTACAACAAAGAATACAAAGCATGGAGATGAGGTGCTACAGAAGACTTCTGGGCATTTCCTATACCCAACACATCACCAACGACGAAGTCCGGAAGACCATCACACAAGCCATTGGTCAACACGATGACCTGCTCATAGTGGTGGAGAAACGGAAACTCCGATGGTATGGCCACGTCACAAGATCATCATGTTTTGCAAAGACCATCCTGCAAGGCACAGTGCAAGAATGTGGAAGAAGAGGGAGACAGAAAAAGAGGGGGGAGGACAACATTCGAGAATGGACTGGTTTGACACTGAGCGAAACAATCAGGGTTGCTGAGGACAGGGAAAGATGAAGTACGCTGGTTCAACGATCATCTGTGGTGCCCCTACGACCTTCGAGTTACGGGATAAAATACGATAGGATTGGAAATAATAACGATGTGTGTGTGTGTGCGTTTTATGTGAGTGTGTGTTTGTGTGCGCGTGTGTGTACGTTTGTGAGTGTTTTTGAGTGAAAGTGAGTGAGTACGACATAGATTGATACAGACGAACAGAGACAGAACTACGATGTATTTTATTTTATTTCATGTTTACGGTAAATCCCTGTCCACACAAGACGGCGCCGAGCAATGGCGATAAGGTCTGTTGGTGTCTGCCTCGCTCTGACAGCAAGGTTACGGTTACTCCCTTGAGAGAGAGAGAATGTGTATGTGAGAAAGAGAGAGAGAGAGGGGAGAGAGAGAGAGAGAGAGAGAGAGAGAGAAATGGTTAGTAATTAAGGGGGTTCGCGAAAGGGGAAGAGGTGAGACAGAAGGTAAAAGATAGGAGAGGAAGTGGAGAGAGAGAGAGAGACAGAGAGAGAGACAGAGACAGAGAGTGAGAGAGAGAGAGAGGGAGAGAGAGAGAGAGAGAGAAAACGGTCGAGCGAGCTAACAAACGAACGGTACGAACGATCGAACGAACGAGCGAGTTTATTCCGTATAAAGCCATAGCCCCTCTTGGAAGGTGTGTGTTAGCAAAAACAAACAAAACAACACATTAATGAGCGGAAAGAAGGCATCAAAACATCAAGACCTGACAATGTCACGTAATTTAAAGCATTAGTATATATTAAAGAAAGCATAATTTTCGTAAAATAACATCTTTAGTATTAGTGAACAGTAAAGTCAGATGAAACATGCTTGGTGTTCTTTAGTATTTAGCTAAAATAAATTCTTTTCTCAAATCATCAAAGGACGTAGAAGATTATTTGGTGTATGAGACCACATGCCACATGCCCATTAACCAAGAAAAATTGACCCTCGGCTAGAAGTTTGTGGATCCCCGTTAGCGGACGGGTAGCGCAGTAGTACGTATCATATATAGATACGTTGATACGTACTACTGCGCTAAGAGTATATATAGCCTCAGCGTCCCCTGCGTGTGATGCCCTTATTGTAAAGTGACCGGCTGGTGGAGTGCCTTCAGTGTTACCATTAGGGTTGTTTCGGCAGATTTTTTATGCGGATCAGGGATGAGTCCTCTTCCAGCCAAGTTGTGGTCTTGATTTTGTGGTCCTGATTCTGCTCTTTGCAGGACCCTGTAAGCAATGAATAACTAGTTTTTGTTTGTTTGTAGATTATAGTCACACGACACTTTCGCATATAGTTGACTACTGGACCGATTTATACTGACACCAGCGGGCCAGTTGTTGGTAAAGGGGAAAATAATATGATCACACGTTGACCAATCCGGGATTCGAACCAGCGACCTTTCGGTTACTAGCAAGACGCTCTTACCAACTGAGCTACCCGGCCCCCTCGTGAATAACTAACTAACTAACTAGCTAATTAACTGCTGCGCTACCCGTCTGCTATATATAAATATAATAGCATAAAATTCTTCTGCCATCTGGGATCCACAAAATTCTTGTCCATTGTTCTTCGTTAATGCGCCTGTGATGAGGCCTGTACCTATACAAGTGCACAAACAAAAATAAGACATAGGTCTATCAAACCTAAATTTTATCATAATAAAATAATGTCAAATACTTTTTTCTAAACCAAGTTGCAAATACCTAGAAACACAATATGTTGAAGTACAAAACCTTGTGTACATCATTAAAGCGATCACTTTCACTGACATCCTCATTCCAATTTTGCCATCTACAATCAATCAATCAATCTTTCTTTCAACTCACATATAAAAACGTTAAACATTCACGTTTCCAATACCTTGATTATACCATACATCACCGAAACAGTTTTGTAACAAAATTAAACGCACATTAGAAACCCCCCTTCTTTTTGGCAGTAGTAGTAGTAGTAGTAATAGTAGTAGTAATAGTAGTAGTAGTAGTAGTAGTAGTAGTAGTAGTTGTAGTAGTAGTAGTTGTTGTAGTTGTTGTAATAGTAGTAGTAGTAGTAGTAGTAGTAGTAGTAGTAGTAGTAGTAGTAATAGTGGTAGTTGTAGTAGTAGTAATAGTAGTAGTAGTAATAGTAGTAGTAGTAGTAGTTGTTGTTGTTGTAGTAGTAGTAGATCATAAACAACAACAACAACAACAACAACAACAACAAGAAATAGCATTATCTCCCGTCCAACTGTTGCTCGACTTTGATCACATTGTGTTTCTTCGCCCTCTCTCTCTTTCTCCCTCCCTATCCTCTCCTCGCTCTTTCTTCCTCTTTCCCCCTCTCTCCCTCCATCTTCTCTCTCTCTCTCTCTCTCTCTCTCTCTCTCTCTCTCTCTCTCTTTCTCCCTCCATCTCTCTCTCTCCCTCTCTCTCTCCCTCTCTCTCTCTCTCTCTCTCTCTCTCTCTCTCTCCCCACACACACACGTAGTGGCGCTCATTACATCAGTGTGAAACTTGTCACGGGAGTAGTTCACATCCCACTGTCGTTGTTGCTCAGTGGTAGAGCGTTCGCCTGGCACCCCGATGGCTTAGGCTCCAACCCCGTGGCGGACCAGGTAATTAAAAGTGGCCATTGTCACCGTCCAGCTAAGCAGTATGCTTGCTCTGGTGGTTCAGTGTTGATGTCAATGCCTAAGCCCTCTTCCCTGGGATGCTGATCCCCGCCTGCTGTATCGTTAAACTTCAACGCTCATTCATTAACTGTTCCTTCAAAACGCAGTCTTTCCCTTTCCTTCCCCTCCCTAACCGCTTTCGTGGACCTTCTCTCCTCCCTTTCTTCCCATTATTCCCCCCCTCCCCCCTCTTCCCCCTCCCCCCTTTCCCCCAGAGTCCGTCCTTGAGATCTCCGTGACCCGCGCAGCAAACGAACTATTATTCACAACAGATCTGGTTCATAGGAGATAGATTAACCCGAGACAAAACGATTCTGCTTTTAGCACGCATTCAATTTTCAAGCTTTTAAACATTAACTACCTCACTTACGCCATAACGCGAATGCATCTAATTCTTTATTTGTTCAGTAGAACTGAAAAATAAAACGACCAGGACCTCAGAGTATAACTGGTTTAAACCTAAAATACGTACGACGCTGATAGCTTTCAACAACAAACAACCAAAAATATTAAAAAAAAATAATAAAATGAAACATGTACGAAGTAAGTACATTCTGGCATGAACACACTGATGCAACTTACCGTAAAACTTTAATAAATCTCTCCCTTCTCTTTCTTCTTCTTCTTCTTCTTCTTCTTCTTCTTCTTCTTCTTCTTCTCTCTACCTTCGTCCCCCTCTCTCCCTTCCTCCCTCCATCCTCTTCTCTCTCTCCCTCTATCTTTACTACACACTCTCCCTTCAATATCCAATCCTTGTCTCCTGTATTCTTTTAAAAAAAGAAGAAAAAAATACACAAATAGAAAACAAAACCCTGTCAAGTATATTACAATATCTTTCACATGACCAAAAAAAATGGGGGTGGGGTGGAGGGTGGAGGTAAGTGTCGCGAGGGTGAGGGGATAAACTGTTACACAGAAGCAGATCAACATTCTTAAAACTTTGTACATATTCATAATAATTATCTTATTATTATTACCACTACTAGACTATCATAATAATAGTTTTTTTTTAAATGTAATAATCAAACACATAATATAATATAATTATTTTGTTTTAAATTCATTTAAAATTATTTCGGTAAAACGCGAATCATGAAGCCAGTTTCCATTATTGTTTGCCATGGTAAACATTAAACCACATAGTAGCAATTGCTGACAAGCACACTTACCTGCTCAAAAAACCACTCAAGGCGCTAGGTGGACATCAGTCGAACTCCAGTTGCCCAAGACGTCAATTCGCAGCATCCTGTGGTCTTTCTAACATCATCGGCCACTAAAAATGGCAGTAATTACAGCGTTCTTGTTATTGTTGATGTTGTTGTTATGGACGCTGCTGGTGTTTCTACTGCTACTACTGTCACAAACTGCCTTGGGCAGGTGCGCTAAATTTAGTATAAATTAAGATTCCAGACTACAGGCAGTCTGAGCAATAGAAATATTAACCGTCACAACACAAACATAATAATTTGACACCAGTCAGTAACTGAGGGAATCAAAACTACTTTTATTTCATGTATCCAAAATACCCAAAAGCATCTCAAACAATTACTGAAAATTCACATACAAGATTTTGCGTATATAATGTAATAAAATAATAAAGAAATTAGCCCCTTTTATTCACCCCCCAAAATACAAATTCATTTCAAAATAACTCAGGCACACAATATACGGCATTCAGTTCATTCATACTGTACTACACTACGCTAACAAACTACTACCAACCCTCAGTTCCCACACTAGGCCTATTCTACACTATACACCCCCAGAAGACACACACACAGGCATACCTACAAACTATCACTCACTTTGAGACACGACTCCGACCGGTCATTACAAGCATCAATAAACCTTTCAACAACCGGTCGGACCGCCTCCCAAAGATACGCTCTCTCTCTCAGTCATCACACACATCTCCTAGATTCCCTAACCAACTGCCCAGCATCCCTACGTTATATACTCCAGTATACGTCACACAAGAAATCGTTTTGATTGGCTATTCAATCACTACATGCTTAGCACATGCAACACGACTTCTCTATGTTCATAACAACTTACCCACGGTTTCGTGACATCACCCCCTCATCCCCATAAAAAATAAAAATTGAGGAAGCGAAAATTTTTTATTTTTAAATCAAAACGACTCATGTCAACTCCCTTGAAAACCTCACAACCGCTAAGTCACCAAAGTGTGAATACCATAGAGCAAAAATTTAAGAAGTGAAACTTTTTATCTTAAAGCCACCCTTTATAGTAGAAGCGATACCCTTCCAAACTTCTACGTTGCTCAAATAGGAAGCGAATACCATACATGCTCCCATAATTATTTGTAAATGTCAACCTCTAGCATTCACAAACATATATGCTAACCTAGGATATAAGCATATATAAGAACTCACACTGTACTAGCCTGAAGTAAAGTTAACAGGAAAGATTGCATACCGCCGATCTTTATCAGATTTAATAGTTGTAAAAAAAATTAATTAAATACTACTAACTAAATAAACATTGTTAAATATGAGAAGAAGAAAGTGATGCCGCCGCTCCCCGGAGTGTTGTTAAAGTGTCCTCTCACATGTGTAGAAATGTCCTCTCATATGTAGAAATGTCCCCCCTCATAGTTACTGTTGACTGTTCTTGCGCAGTCATATTACACAACTGGTCATAAGGCCGAGTCCACAAATCTCACATTGGCCACACCAGTACATAGTCTTTAGTCACACAGCTGAACACTCGTAATCCTGCAACTGTGAAAGTCTTCAGCAGACACATGCATAAACATATTTAATATACAACAATCCAGAAATGGATTCATTCCACAAGTCGAGAGAGTACGTCAGCCTCATAATTAACACTTCCAGCAATAGGCAAGACAGTAAATGAATAATCTTGAAGAGCAAGAGCCCATCGTAAAACACGACTGTTTGTCTTGCTTGACTTTGTCAAAACAGTAAGAGGCTTATGATCCGTCTCAACAATGAAATGACGTCCAAACAAGTATCGCTGAAACTTTTCAATCGCCCAGACTAAAGCAAGACATTCTCTTTCAATAGTAGAATATCTGACTTCACGATCGAGAAGTTTCCTACTGGCATAAAGAATCGGATGCAAGTGACCATCATTGCCAAGTTGCAAAAGCACCGCGCCAATTCCAACACCAGAAGCATCAGTGCGCACAGTGAATGTTTTTTGGAAGTCTGGCAAAGTCACAACCGGACCACTTGACAAAATGCGTTTTATAGTGTCAAAAGCAACCTGACACTCAGGTGTCCAACGAACTTTGTTCGAACAAAGCTTCTTGGTTAAGTCTGTGAGTGGTGCTGCCAAAGTTGCAAAATTTGGAATATAGCGGCGGTAAAAGCCCGCAAGTCCGAGAAAAGCTCTAACTTGGCGTTTGGTAGATGGCACCGACACAGACAAAACTTGAGAAATCTTGTTCTTTTCAGGACGCATACTGTTTTTGTCAATCACATGAGCAAGGAATTCAATTTCTTGGAACCCTACTTCAACCTTGCTTGGTCTAACAGTCAAACCGTGCCGAGACAATTCACACAACAGACCATGAATAGCATGCAAATGAGTTTGCCAATCCTCTGTTGCTATTAGTATATCATCAAAAAAATTCACAGCGCTAAATCTTTGAAGGTCTAATAACCGCATCATGCGAGCAAATGTACTCGGAGCAGTTGACAATCCAAATGGCATACGACAAAAATGAAAAAGTCCTTGAGACGTTCTAAAAGCTGTCTTTTCTTTGTCCTTGTCTGCCATTTTGATCTGCCAATACCCTTTTGTTAAATCAATTTTTGTGAAATAATGTTTGTTATTTAGAAATGCAAACATAGCTTCAACATCAGGGATTGGTTCTGCATCAAACCTCGTTATACGGTTGAGTTCCCTGAAATCGATGCAAAATCGAACTGACTTATCACTTTTACGCACCAGAACAACTGGAGACGCATATGGAGAGGAAGATCGTTCAATTATGTTCATCGCTAACATCTTTTTAACCTCTTCATTCACTGTTTGTTCTGAGCTAAAAGGAAGTGGGTACTGTTTTACATTAACAGGCTTGTCATCGGTAACAGAGATAGTGTGTGTGCATAAATCTGTACTACCAGGCAAATCTGTAAGCATATGTGCATGCTTCTGAAAAACAGTCTTTGCTTCATTGCGCTTTTCCGTAGGCAATGCATCATCAAATTGAATATCCTTGATTGATTCAGATTGAGTTGTGGGCACAACATTCAATGATATTTTTGATACATCATGAATATCATCCTTGAAATCATCCATGGAAACAACAGCTATCATAGCCGTTTGTACAGGCATTTTCACAGTTCTATCTTTATATTCTCTGAGAATATTGATGTGGAAAAGTTTGTGTACCCCATCCATATCAACCAGGTAGTTGCAATTACCCCTCTTTTTAATGACAGTGAATGGACCTCGCCATTTTAACAACATCTTTTTGGTATCTGTTGGTAAAAGAACCAAGACTTTGGAGCCTAACTCTAAAGTTCTGTTAGCCCCCGGTTTGAGTTTGTAAGTTCTGTTTTTCCTAGCAGCTTCATGTACCGATTTTTGGGCTATGTCCACCATATCACTCAATGAAGATTTCAAATTTTGGACATATTCTGAAATAGGTTGTGATTGTGCATTACCAGTGCCCGTCCAAGACTCATACAAAAGCTGAGTTGGACCCCGTGGTACCCTACCAAATAGGAGTTCGAACGGGGAAAACCCAGTGGTTTCTTGAGGAATTTCACGGTAAGCAAACAATGCCCCATTAAGATACCTATCCCAGTCCTTTGGTTTGTTTGTCATAAGTTTTTTTATCATTGACTTTAGAGTTCCATTGAATCTTTCTACAAGACCGTTTCCTTGAGGATGGTATGGAGTTGTGTGTAGCTGTGATACTGATAGTAGTCTGAGTACTTCTTTCATCATGTCTGAAGTAAACTGAGACCCTTGATCAGACAATACTTCATGAGGTACTCCCAAACGGCAAAAAATTTGGACCAATGCATCAGCAACTGCTTCTGTTGTAATAGTTTTTAATGCAACTGCTTCTGGATAGCGAGTAGCAACATCGACACATGTGAGTACATATCTGTTCCCTGATTCTGAAATAGGCATGGGACCAATAATGTCAACCGCCACACGTGAAAATGGCTCTTCAATTATAGGCATGGGTTGTAACGGCGCATTGGGTACCTTACCTTTAGGGAAGGCTTTCTGGCAAATATCACAAGAACGACAGTAGTCTTTGATAGCTTTGCGATAACCTGGCCAGTAAAAGAATGGCGAAATACGTTTAAACGTGCTATTACTTGCCATGTGTCCCCCAAAAAGTCCATCGTGAGCAGCTATAAGAACTGATTCCTGCAACTGTTGTGGAACGACCAATTGCCAGGACATGTCATTGTTCTTTTGAAGATGAGTTCTGTATAATAAACCATCTCTGAGCGTAAAGTTCTCCCTATTTTGCATCCCCTTCTGCATGACACCCACTTTTGTAAAACACTGCGCCAAAGACGCATCATCGCTTTGCATTTTGCAAAGTACATCTGCAGAGACATCAAGATGAGGAACCCTTGCGGTCAAAAGGGGTCTAAATGGTTTGTCTGCTTTTAGTTTTTGAGCCCTGGTTTGAACTGCATGGGCTAGTTTAAAACAGCCAAATGTACAACCTGGAATGCGACCCAAAATCACATCACAAATAGGCCGTTCTATCACACATGCTTCAACCGTACCTGAAAAGTATGGAGAATCAATGTTAACGCTAGCAAGTGGTAGGTCAATTTTTTCTCCATTAAATTGAATGCAGGAAATAGTGCGATTCAAATACTGATCTTCATGTACAAGACTCTTCTTCACACCCACAGTAGTACACCCTGAATCTAACATGAAAGTAGCTTGCACCCCATTTATTGTACCCTGACATGTTTGAATTTGTTCAGGTAATGCCGAATCAGTTGTCGCTCCCACTAATGTAACCTTGTCTGCAGGTTTTTTAGGACAGTTGTAGATGAGGTGATCAGTACTCTTGCACCAAAAACATGGGCGCCCCCTACCTCTAAATGAACGTCCCCCTGTAACACCCCGAGAACCCGTGTGTTGATCACCCTGAGGTTGGGGTTGGGTACTGGGTTGAGAACTGGTTTGGGATTGTTGTGGAGGGTTTGACCCAGACTGAGATAGAGATCGTGTGTGGTTCACGTTTTTATAGTAGACTCTACCCCCGCGTCTACCACCTTTCTGACTAAACGATCCACTGTATCCCGATCTACTGTATCCCGATCCTCTAGAGGAATCTGATTTTGAGATAGGCACAAAAGAATGAGCTAAATGCGAATCAGATACGTTTTCTCGTGCAATCGGTTCTTCATGATGCACTTCTCTATAACGTTCAGCTAGCTGTACCATTTCTTTCACCGAACTGAAACTTTTTTCTTTCAGAAAAGTAACTAACTTTACAGAACAAGAAGCCAAAAACTGTTCTGAAATGATGAGATCAAAAAGTGACTGAAAATTTTTCTGAATGTTGGACAGTTCGATCCATCGCATAAAATATCGATGTAAACGATCAAAAAACACAGGGACAGTTTCTGACGTCTCTGGTTTGGCAGTTCGGAATTTTTCTCTGAAACCTTCTTTGGTATAACGAAAACGTTCCAACAAATGTTTGGTCAGTTCGTCATAAGTACGGTCAGGTTGGGAAGACATAAGTTCATAATAGTATGTCAAAGCTTTGCCCTTCAAACAGTCTGCTAACAAACAAGCCCAATTTTCCTTTTTCCAACCCACAGATTTTGCGTGCTGTTCAAATCTGAATAGGTAACCTTCGATATCATCAAATCTTTCATCAAAGAATGGAACCTTGGGTCTACAGCGAGCTTGAGCAGCAATTTCAGCATGTTCGTCATCTTTTTTAATCTTGATTTCTTTTAAACGTTTAAGCTCCTCTTGCAAGGCAAGCTCTTTTTGTTTTATAGTCTCATGCAAAGCAAGCTCTTTTTGTTTCATATCAAGTTCCTGCTGCTTCATTTTTTCAGCTTGAGCAAGCTCTTGTTGTTTTAAATCAATTTCTTTTTGCTTTAGATTAATCTCCTGCTGTTTTATTTTCTCAATAGAATCAAGCTCCTTTGTTTTAAATTCTCTCTGCATGACCAAAAATCTTTCGTTTTTCTCTCGTTCAAGATCAGCTTGAGCTTGATAGTCTCTTTCCTTAGCTCTGGCATCTCTGAGACCGTCTTGAACATACTTAGTGAAAGCTGAACCTTGTAACTCCAACATAGTAGCTTCCCGACTAAGTTCATCATACAAAATTTGAAGTGGATCTTTATCCTCAACAGCCATAATGAACAATTGTTTTTTTTTTCTCACAACAGTGAAATATTAACTGACAAATAACAGAGCAGACGAATATAACAAAATATATACAAAAATGAATGCTAATGAAATAGACTTTGTATTTACAATACTACAACAAATTAACCGGCTGTGACACTGCCAGACTATTGGCAAAAAATATAAATAAACAGTAGGCCACTCACATCAAATTCCGCAGTGTTTCGTAGTGCTCTAACTGGAATGCAGCACGTGAAATCTACCCGGAATGTAGCACGTGAAATCCAGTCCACACGATAATATAACCACAGACTGTGCAACCCTCCAGTCAGCTCAGGTTACAAAGGCCACAGCAATGCAACAAATACAAAATCCCAATTAGAAATTATACCAACCTTATATATTATAAATATAACTTAAAACTACTCTTAAAATAACAGTACACTGAAATTTTAAATGTACTTATTAATATGCAGGCTCGCCAAATTGTCACAAACTGCCTTGGGCAGGTGCGCTAAATTTAGTATAAATTAAGATTCCAGACTACAGGCAGTCTGAGCAATAGAAATATTAACCGTCACAACACAAACATAATAATTTGACACCAGTCAGTAACTGAGGGAATCAAAACTACTTTTATTTCATGTATCCAAAATACCCAAAAGCATCTCAAACAATTACTGAAAATTCACATACAAGATTTTGCGTATATAATGTAATAAAATAATAAAGAAATTAGCCCCTTTTATTCACCCCCCAAAATACAAATTCATTTCAAAATAACTCAGGCACACAATATACGGCATTCAGTTCATTCATACTGTACTACACTACGCTAACAAACTACTACCAACCCTCAGTTCCCACACTAGGCCTATTCTACACTATACACCCCCAGAAGACACACACACAGGCATACCTACAAACTATCACTCACTTTGAGACACGACTCCGACCGGTCATTACAAGCATCAATAAACCTTTCAACAACCGGTCGGACCGCCTCCCAAAGATACGCTCTCTCTCTCAGTCATCACACACATCTCCTAGATTCCCTAACCAACTGCCCAGCATCCCTACGTTATATACTCCAGTATACGTCACACAAGAAATCGTTTTGATTGGCTATTCAATCACTA
>CM072518.1:54097418-54102418 GCA_036898135.1 Oncomelania hupensis | reverse complement strand
TGCAAAGTCGAGTTAAAACTCACTCAGCCACCCAGAAACGTACGCTTGCTGCTTTTTGCGCACTGTACAACGCCATGATGTTGAGGTTTGTACTGGTTGAAATCAAAGCCAAAAGCCACGTCACCGAAGATGACCATTTGCTGAAAGATTGCGCTAAGTGTTTCGCCACAAACCACTAGGCTTGAACTACCCTGATCGGCTTCCATTGAGCGGGCTGGTACTTCGAAGATGGTCAGTGACAGAAAGGGTACCGTAGTGATTGACTCCTTGAGCAATTTGTTTGCTTGCTAGGCAAGCGACTTGGGTTTGATTATCTGAAAGCAAATGGCTGAAGAATTTATTTTCCGAACAAAATATTATAAAAATGTGAATTGTATATGTATTGAAACTGTATATTTAAATATAAAAATTAGGAAAATGAACGGATTAAACACTAAATACTCAGCTGATGTTAAATGTATTATGTAATACAAGTCTATCAGTACATCACCTTCTATTTGAATGCTCGTAGTAAGTTTTAAGTACGTTTTAAAAGACATACTTAAAGTAAATGGACATAACATAACTCAATATGGACATTCTGTAGACATGGTTCTATATCATCCAACTGTTACAGACGTTGTGAAAGTTATTGCTAAATCTTCTGTTCGTAGACTTTTAAAGAATGTTTTGAAATTATGTTTTAAAATAGTTATAAAATGTTTTAAAAGTTAAATTTTCAATGTTTAATATCACCTAAATGTGTGAACTGACATTAAATTAAAGATTGATTGTATATTTAAAGCATGTATTACATGAATGCAGTCATATTTGTCTGTTTGTGCTAACTGGTTTACAAATGATGAGTTCTACTGATAACATAAAAATTATAGTTTTGATGTGAGAGTTAGCAAAAGCTTTAATTGATTCTCCAGTAACTCGCTTTATTTGATTAGTTAATTTAAGGTGGTGTGTGCGTGCGCGAGTATGTGTGCGTGTATGAGTGCGTGCGTACGTACGAGTGTGCGTCTGATCATTTGGATTAAAAAGACGTTAATAAAACAACAACAACAATTTATTTTCCACACAGAAGTAGTTCTCTTAGTAATGCAGATCTTAAAAATAAATAAATAAATATATAAAATTATTAATAACCAGCAATCAAGCAAAACAAACAAATAACATAAAATTCAATAAACTAAAATAAAACAAATTTAATAATCAACTTAAGTTACCTTCAATTACACTAAATTAAATTAATCAAAATAAATAAGTTTCAAAAACAGAAGACATACACATAAAATAAAAAGAAAGAAAGAAAGAAAAGAGGTGGAAAATATACGAAAATAAATACTAGAATTAAAAAAAAATCCAGTGAAAAAAGCCAGTTTGTAAAGAGAAACTGTAGCTTACTATATCTATCTATTCCTACATACAAAACTAAAAGACCGCAGCCGTTACATAGCCAAGAATTCTGTATATACACACATTCAGCATCAGTTGTTCAGACATTACACGTTGTGTGGACGTAAAACGCCTCTGTAACACGCGATTACATCATAGAAATCTCCCCTTGACTCCCCCAATTCGCTTTCCACATCTAAACCACAAACACACTAAATAGTACAACTTGGTGATGAAAGACAACATGAGGATGAGGATGAAAAGTCAGTGATACTGCTGCTGATGATGATGACGATGATGATGATGATGATGATGATGATTATGATGACGATGATTTCACAGCAAAACCATATACACTAAAAAGTTCAACTTGGCGATAGAAAAAAGACTTGATAGTGGTTGTGTGGTGTTAATGACGATGATGATGATGATGATGATGATGAAGATGATGATGAAGACGATGATGATGATGAAGAAGAAGAAGATGATGATGTCAACAAAGTCAGTGCGCACACGGGAGAACAGAGGGCTGGAGGGTGTGTGCGTGGTGAGGGGGGAGAGTGGGATGGGTCCGTGGGTTGCAAAGGGAAGATGTGGTAGAAGCAAAGAATACCACACTAGCACAGTGCGTTTTCGCCAATCTCGCTTTCCTAGGCTCAAGATCCTGACGATCATGTCTTAGACGTGTGAGTAAGCTACCCGTTTAAAAAACAAACAAACCAAAAAACATCCAGCAAGTAATTTTAGGTCCCATTTCCCCTCGATCATTCTAGATTGCTCAGTTGGCTGGATCGTTACAAGGTGCGCAATCAGATAGCAAGTTGACGACGCTTTGGGCGACTTGAATTACACCTTCTTTTCTACCAACGCCTTGAGCAGCTCTTGAGCTGGTAAAGCGCTATATAGGAATAATTCAATTAAAGTCTATTTAATCCCCAGCTAAATACCACAGACGCGGACTAAACCGTTCAATTGTGCGAACAAGACAACGAATCCCGCGAATACGTTTTCCTGGCCAATTCGTTTTCACCTGCTATAATCACACAAACAGGTCAACTCGATGAAAAGACAACTTCTATGTAGCACGCGAGTACAACATACGTTTTGGCCATTTCGCCTTCGGCTTCTGAAGCCAAGACGCACACAAACAGTTCAACTTGATCAAAATACAACTCCTGTGGAACACGCGAGTACAACATACGTTTTGGCCATTTCGCTCTCCAAGCTAAAACCACACACACATACACAAGGTTGCACTCTAGGAAAACAAATGCGACGGTGGAGAACAAACGCTGACAATTTTATACACGGTCGATCTCGAAAACGCTAACAACGGGCCTGCCAGTCCGCAGAGAAATTGATTTTACCTGACAGAACTTTGGAGATCAAGAAGCAACATATTATCGCGATTCCATCAAATAATAAATGATACACGTTTTGTTTCTCTATATAGAAGAAGCTAGCTAACAGGGGATGCTGGTTACAGAGATACATTGAATTTATATGGTAAAACTTTGTAGTTCAAGAAACAATACTTAGCGACTTAACCAAATCCAAGTACACAAGCAATCACTTAAGGCTTGGCGGTCTGCAGAGCAATTAATTTGACAGAACTTTGGAGAACGAGCAACATGCCACTGTGACAACCAAATTACGGCAAATTGTTCACACACACACACACACACACACACACACACGCACACACCCACACACACACGCACCCACCCACCCACCCCCCACACACAGACAATGTCGGATTTATTGTAATTAGTTGGAAGAACATTGGGGATCAAACAACACACGGATTCACCTTTATGACAAATGTAATTACACATGGCTACATTATAATATTTAACCTAATAACAGGCCTGTAATCTCCAAAGACAAAATTATACTGAATTTAACTGGAAGAACTGTGAAGATCAAGCAACACACATTTGGATCTCTGCCAACTGACAAAACTATACACTTATTCGTTGAGAGAGAGAGAGAGAGAGAGAGAGAGAGAGAGAGAGAGAGAGAGAGAGAGAGAGGGAGAGAGAGAGAGATTTGGCAAAGAATGCCAGATGTTCCTAAGGATATATACAGATGCAACATTTCCCTAGAGGAAACCAGGAGTTTACTGAGAACTATTTTGCCCCATGAAATTTATCTTCGACCGCCAACCTAATCCAATGCAATCCCATCCAATCCAATGTCACTTGAATAGGGTACAACTCCAAGACGAAAAGACGTAGCTGGAGTACAGGGACTTACATACTGAATTTAATTGCGTTAAGGCTCTGTACCAGCTGTTCAAGTTCTTGTTCCTCTCCAGCCAATCCATCAATGTCATCCGCAAAACGGTGGTTGAAGATAGCTCTATCCCCTTTGCTGATTGTGCCTTCGTGATCTGCAAGGGCATCTGGCATGGTGCGCTCTAGGAAGATGTTGAAGAGTGTTGGAGAGAAATCGTTTTGAAAGCACCAAATTAGTGCACAAAACATTCTTTCGGCAGATATTTATCAGTATTTGTGTAAATGTCAACACGTAAACTCGCGATTATGACATGCCAAAATCGGAGTTCATGATTGTGAATATGCCTATGTGAAACAATCGTGAACGATCGGTGACTTTCAAATTCTGTCTAAATTATTTGCCCAGAAAAATGCAATATATTAAATCTTTCATGAAGTTATTAAGCAAAGCATGCCTGACGTCATCCAAAAAACTGATTTGTGATAGTAGGCTAGCATCGACCAAGAAGAAAAAGAAGAAAATGTCTTTTAGTAGGAGTAAAATCATCATCTTATTCTTATCTTTTTCGAATTGCTTTCTTTACACAGATGCTAAGTACTAATATGATTGGTGAAGTTGTGACGGCATTTGTTTGTGAAGAAACAAAGAGTGAAAAATGGCAAAATTGTTTCTGTCTTGTGTATTCCATGACATCCAGATCAATGCAAATGACGATGATGTAAAAATACAAAAGCTGCCTCATTTCTGACTGTTTGTTCCCGGATCATGATAAACAATCAATAGTAAATTAATTCCTTTCGTTAGTATTAGAATGCTTGCCTTTGTTGACATATGTTCATTTAGATCTAGGTGCCTGCACGACGAACATTGTTGTTTCCATTTCAGATAAACAGAAACTGAACTGATAAATAGATAATGATAGATGTGCAGGGAAATCCCTCTTTAATAGATCAAGTAGTTTGTGCGGAACAGCTTTTTATTTATTTAATTTAAAAAAAAAAAGTCAGCTCTGTATGCTCATTGCGGAGTGGATCTAGATATTTTTATAAATAGGTATGTGAATAACATATATAGCCTAATGACCAAAAATTATCATGATGGATAGAGCATGAAGGATAGAAAAGTCGGCAATTCCAAACCAAGGTAAGCGTGGTTACGAGACAGAAATAGCAAGAAGGGAAACACTTGTCCTCAGAATGGGTCAACAATAAGATAAATGTTGCATGTACATGTAAACGTGAAGTTGATACAGATCGTCGCGTTTCGAGTCTGTCACTCCCATTTTCGATGGTCTATGACCTGGTACCCCACAAAATCTTTTTCCCAACCTTCAAATCCATCGGACAATAAACACTGCACATAATCCGACCTTAACTGTG
>CM072518.1:54069918-54092418 GCA_036898135.1 Oncomelania hupensis | reverse complement strand
CATTGACTCGACTCACTGAAAATAATGTAACTATTTAAACAGTTATAGCCTAGCTTTTGCAAGTCATCTAACTTGTTTCTTCAAAGTCTGTTGTGCCGGAAGATGTGAACAGGAGTTCGGTTCAACTTACTCTTTATTTCAACTCAAGTCCTGTGACTTTATCATCTTTTAGCTGAATTTGATGGCGAGGTCTTGGGCGATGTGTGTGTGCGTGCGTGTGTCTGTGTGCGCGCGCGTACTCGTCGTGCGCGTGCGTGCGTGTTGGAGAAGAAGGGGGAAGCAGAGTGGACAGGCTTGTAGCAGTTGTCGACCCTTGAAGTTTACTACGTCATCTGTTCTGTCTCATGTGTTTACTAGAATAAAACAACAACTTGTTTAAACCAAAAAGTGGGAGTGGTGTGACGTCTGGAGTATCAAAAACATATGGGACAATCTTCAACAGACCAACTTTCATCCTAGTCTCGGGTTCAAGTTGTAATTTCTTCAGAAAGGGGAAGTGCTAGCCTAGTAGGAAAATATTAGCTAAACAGTAACTGACGTAGAAGCGAACAGAGATAGAGAGAGAGAGAGAGAGAGAGAGAGAGAGAGAGAGAGAGAGAGAGAGAGAGAGAGAGAGAGAGAGAGAGAGGCAGTCAGAGAAAGAAGAAGAAGAAGAAGAAGAAGAAGAAGAAGAAGAAGAAGCTTGGGCTAAGCATGTAAAATCACCCGATACACATTGGTCGAACGCTACCAGAAGCTTTTTAGTCGCCTCAACAGGCAATAAAGCATGCTCCCATGCTTCAGAGCACTGCTTCCTACACGCTTCAAGCGCTATAGTCACGGAAAAAGCGCAATTTCACTGCAGTGAACTCATGAAAATAGAAAAATGTAAGTTTCGTCTCCTCTAGGGGACGAATTGGGTCAAACTGTATTAGTTTCTAGGTCAACTGTCTTTTACGAACCGTTTGACAATGTTTTTGAACCGTTTGTTAACGCCGGATAGTGTCCTCACTTGGTTTCATGCAATTTAAGAATCCAACAAGGCAATTGGGTTTTTGAGACGGAAAGAGCGGAATGTTGTAGAGCAACATTCTGTATATGTTTACAGTGAAATTGCGCTTTTTCCGTCACTATAGCGCTTGAAGCGTGTAGGAAGCAGTGCTATGAAGCATGAGAGCATGCTTTATCGCCTGTTGAGGCGACTAGTAAAACACGCTTCTGGCAGCCTTCGACCAATGTGTACCGGGTGGTAAAATTGCTGACAGGGTTGGAATCGCTCAAGAAACCTAAACGTCCGGTAACGTGACTTTGATACTCAGGAAGGGCAGTTTCCCTGCTCCTTCAGATGAAAGCAGCAAGACAGTAAGTGGGCGACTTGGGTTACAGATCCTGTATCGGCCAGCGCCTTGAGCAGCTCTTGAGCTGGAAAATAATTGTATCGGAAGCAGTCATTCTAAATTTCACAAATAAAAATGGATTTCTCTTCTGTAATGACGATTTTTTCATATCGCCGCGCTTTGAGTTCGAATGAAGAAAAAGCGTGTGGTAGCAACCTGTATTATTATTATTATTATTATTATTATTATTATTATTATTATTATTATTATTATTATTAGTAGTAGTAGTAGTAGTAGTAGTAGTAGTAGTAGTAGTAGTAGTATCATTATTATTATTATAATTTATATTATTATTATTATTATTATTATTATTATCATCATCATCATCATCATCATCATCATCATCATCATCATCATCATCATCATCATTATTATTATTATTATTATTATTATTATTATTATTATTATTATTATTATTATTATTATTAAATGCTCTATATTAGAACAGTAAATAAATTTAAAAAAAAAAAAACCACGAAAGCATAACCCGAAGTCTAATCTGTAACACGCATGTGTACGTTATTTATTTTATTTATTTAATCACTTTTATATAGCACTTATCCAGCTCAAGAGCCGCTCAAAGCACTGGCCGATACAGGATCTAACCAAAGAGCTTATTACGGAAAGAGGAGGAACTTCCATTATGTCCTATACAAAAATGCGAGACACTCTCACGGATTATTTCCCTTTGTTCGGGCTGGCTATATTTCATCATCTGCTATATGAATGATCTGTGCGTGTTAACTTATTGAGCCTATGCCATTGCAAAAGAACATTTTTATGGCAACGTTTGCAAAAACCAAACTTTTAACCATCATTATTATTAACATTCCTCTCATTTTTGTGTGTTTTTTTGTTTATGTTTACTTATTGACATTTATTATGTGCTTTTATGCTGCTTATGTGTGTATGTGATAGGTTCGTTTTCTGCCCTGGAATTTATTATTTTTTAATCAACGACAGATATTTTAAAATTAAAATATGCATGACAGACTGTTTCATTTATCCGAAACTGTGTAAATCCGTAATCGTGAGAGAGAGAGAGAGAGAGAGAGAGAGAGAGAGAGAGAGAGAGAGGTTGGGGGAAGAGAGAGCTCTGTCATTCAATCCTAGGTAAGAGGTTATCTTGCACAGTATTTGATCACGAGGAGAAAACAGACTTAGTCTAATTTAACTTGTTAACATAAGCAGTTTGACGAAGCCAAACTGCCAATCTGACAACTTCTACTTTTGAAATGTAAGCACAAATATTATAGTCAAACAACCTAGAAACAACGTAAACAGTGAGCGACCTTTTGAACGTAAAATGTCAGCAAGCAAACATTTTTTGTTTTAGCACATAGAATAGATATAACATGAATCAATGAAGCCTCTCCCTGATAATTTTAACAACACTGCAGCGGTCTTGGTTTAGGCCTATATAAACACACAAAAAAGAAGTTTTTCGATTGCAATTTACCTTTCTTTGACTCTTGGAAACTTGAAAAAGGACTTGCCATCACAACTTTTCTTGTATATGGCATTACGGCAATTGATGGCTGTGCAAAAGTCACCGCCCTGTTTTACTCGGTCGCCTTTTGTCTTTCTGCCACGAGCCATTTTTAGCATGTCGACAAGGGAGCGCAACTCGTATCTTCCGTCTCGCGGTTCTGGACCAAGTTCCCCCTCTTTCTCTAATACGCTCTTTGATCTAACTCAAGCCGCCCGAGGCGATTTATCCTATCCTATCCTATCCTATTCTATACCAGATCTATCCTATCCTATCCAGTAACTCGAAAGCCGTTGGGGCACCTCAGAAGATCGTTAAACCAGCGTACTCCATCTTTCTCTGTCCACGTGCAGCCTTTTGGGTGCATAGCCTGACGCTCAAACGACTGAGCACAATCCTGGTGACCGAGGATGGGGAGAAGGGACCTAGTGCCTGCTGGGTGTATTTGTGTAACCGACGCTCTCCATTCTAGGACATGAGCGTCAGGATCTTTAAAGTCCATGCGTGCACAGATTAGACCTCGGTTTATACTCTCAGAAAAAACGCAGCGTCTCCGTTTTTGTGTGTGTGTTTTTTTCTTCTTCTTTTTTGTTCGTCTCCAGGCTGTACAGGCTTCAATGTTATCACCTGACATTGCAGTACACGGCGTACACCACTACTCGGACTTTAAAGATCCTGACGCTCATGTCCCAGATAACATAAACACATCCAGAAAGCACCACCATCAACAACACGATGACACGCTCACAGTGGTGAGAAAACGGAAACTCCGATGGTATGGCCACGTCACCAGATCATCAGGTCTTGCAAAGACCATCCTGCAAGACACAGTGCAAGGAGGTAGAAGAAGAAGAGGGAGACCGAAAAAGAGGTGGGAGGACAACATTCGAGAATGGACTGGTTTGACAGTGAGCGAAACCATCAGGGTTGCTGAGGACAGAGAAAAATGGAGTACGTTGGTTAAACGATCATCTTGTGGTGCCCTTACGACCTCCGAGTTACGGGATAGGATAGGATAGATGTTTGTGTGCGTGTGTGCGCATGGAGGTGGTAAAGGGGGCAGGAGCGGGAGTTAAAAACGAATCGCGCTATAGAGTGTATTATTACTATTATTATACACTCTCTCTTGTGGGGAAGGGGTTCGCTCTTTGGCCACGCGTGGACTACTCTCGCGATTTTGATTCCCCTGAAATTTTGGCCGACTGCTGGCCTCCTTCGTCAGGACATGATGGTAGTGCCGGACATGATCTGTTTTTTTTTTAAAATCCCTTGAACGGTTTTTATTTTAAAAAAAAACAACAAATTTTTAAATTGTCCTGAACATTATATAATAGGATGTAAAGCTTTGCTTCTGTCTGTCTGTCTGTGTGTGCACGCGCCGTTGTCGGCGTGACATGGAATTCAAATCACCAGCAAAAGAAATAGCAGCCCAGTACACAATGGCTACTTATATCTTTCAGTGATAGATAATCAAGAACGCTAGCATTTCATACAAGCAGATGTCATGTCGTCAGCATGGAGTTGTTTGTCGGATGGTTTCCTTTGTTTTTAACAGGGATCGAAGCAGGAGACTAATTTCCGCTGGCAACTACTTGGTTTTCTGTTGTGTTTTGTTTTTTTGTTTTTGTTGTACGAACCAGTAACGAACAGCCTAGCGGTCGATTTGAGGAATGATTGTCCATTATATAATCTTTAAATATGACAACAATGCAATTCTCCATGGAAACCCGTTGTCACACACACACACACACACACACACACACACACATAGTTGTATACAGGCGTAAATGGGGTCCTTTTACGTACTTCGCGTCTCTTAGGCGGCGAATTAGGTCAATTTTCTTCAAAAAAGGCACTTTTTCGCAAGAAGTTTGACCTAATTCCTCGCTCCTAAGAGACGAACTAGGTCAAGTTTCTTAAAAAAAGCACCCTTTTCGCAAAAAGTTTGACCTAATTCCTCGCTCCTAAGAGACGAACTAGGTCAAGTTTGTTCAAAAACACAGCTAGGATAAGGAACTTTCCTCGACGATTAGGGTAAGGCAGTACCTCGACGATTAGGGTAAGGCAGTGCCTCGACGATAAGGGTTAGGGTCAGGGCTAGTTGCAGCGCTGCAACTAGCCCTGACCCTAACCCTTTTAGAGGCACTGCCTTACCCTAATCGTCGAGGCACTGCCTTACCCTAATCGTCGAGGCACTGCCTTACCCTAATCGTCGAGGAAAGTTCCTTATCCTACCCGTCTGGAAGATGCACTACAACTACACCAGGTCAAGTGTACTTGTAGTGCATGTGCACTACAACTACACTTGACCTGGTGTAGTTGTAGTGCACATGCACTACAACTGCACTTGGCCAAGTGTACTTTAAGTGCACATGCACTACAACTACACTTCGAGAAGTGAACTTTAAGTGCACATGCACTACAACTACACTTCCGTGAAGTGCAACTGTAGTGCACGTGGTAAAAATAACTGAGGTCCAAGGTGAGGGCCCCATTTGAAAAAAAGACCTCATTTACGTCTCAGCGTAGCAAGCCCTGGACCTCAATCACGGCGGTTTACATACCCACACACACACACACACACACACACACACACACACACACACACACACATTTTTGTAAAAACGACATTATGATGACTGTTGTGAAAAAAACAGGGATTATTTTGACACACTTTTCATTCTCGTGACATTATTTTGACATTTTCAAATTTTTGAACCTATCCCTAACCCTAACCCTAACCCTAACCCTAACCCCTAACCCAAACCCTAACCCTAACCCTAACCCTAACCCTTAACCTAACCCTATGCCTAAAACAGCTCTAACTCAGCAGGGAACTAAGTTGACGTCAAAATAGGGCGCCCTTCCAAAAAAGTCAAAAGAAACCATGTGGAGTTCCATGAGTGTGTCACTCTAACGTCGTTTCTACATGCCCACACACACACACACACGCACACACACACACACACACCCACCATCCCCCACACACACACGCTTGTACGCGCGCACTCACACACACCTATCTATCTATCTATCTATCTATCTATCTATCTATCTATCTATCTATCTATCTATCTATCTATCTATCTATCTATCTATCTATCTATCGATCGATCGATCGATCGATCGATCGATCGATCGATCGATCGATCGATCTATCTATCTATCTATCTATCTATCTATCTATCTATCTATCTATCTATCTATCTATCTATCTATCTATCTATCTATCTATCTATCTATCTATCTATCTATCTATCTATCTATCTATCTATCTATCTATCTATCTATCTATCTATCTATCTATCTATCTATCTATCTATCTATCTATCTATCTATCTATCTATCTATCTATCTATCTATCTATCTATCTATCTATCTATCTATCTATCTATCTATCTATCTATCTATCTATCTATCTATCTATCTATCTATCTATCTATCTATCTATCTATCTATCTATCTATCTATCTATCTATCTATCTATCTATCTATCTATCTATCTATCTATCTATCTATCTATCTATCTATCTATCTATCTATCTATCTATCTATCTATCTATCTATCTATCTATCTATCTATCTATCTATCTATCTACTCCCGAAACACCCACGATGTCGTCAGAATTATAGGCGTATATGTCACTGAGTAATCTCAAGCAAATCAGCTCGCAGCGTGATTTGCGATGATTTTGCACGTTTTTAGAACATGCCCTAATTTGGACGAACTGATTGCGTGTCATTCAGCATGGGAACCAATGAAACGCGCTACTTTGATCACGTGATCTTGCAAAAATGGCTAATAATTATAAGAGCGACCCGCTATGAACGTTGAGTGTGAAAAAATACCAGTGAAGTACAAGAGATGATACAGTCACAGTAATGTTTATAGGATATCATCTTTTTATCTGAAGTTAGCAAATGAAATGCTACCGTTAACGGGGACGGATCAAGGGTAAGGTAGGAGGAAGGGAGTGGGGGTCCTTATCATAGGCCTTGTATGGGGAGGGGGGATGGCTGGTCGGTTACGTAATGTGCGGCTCATTATATGTATGACACTGTCATTATTTCAAAAAGTACACGCCCAATCATAATGCAACATTGCTGAGGAACTAATCGAAAAGAAACGCCATATAAAAAACTTGCAGAGAGAGAGAGAGAGAGAGAGAGAGAGAGAGAGAGAGAGAGAGAGAGAGAAGATAAGATAAGATAAGATAAGATAAGATAAGATAAGATAAGATAAGATAAGATAAGATAAGATAAGATAAGATAAGATAAGATAACAATTTTATTTTGCAAGGGTAAAAGAATAAGCGCTGGATGCGAGATGAGAGAGAGAGAGAGAGAGAGAGAGAGAGAGAGAGAGAGAGAGAGAGAGAGAGAGAGAGAGAGAGAGAGAGAGAGAAGATAAGACAAAAATTTTATTTTGCAAGGGTACAAGAATAAGCGCTGGATGCGCTTTTTTACATCTTGCCCTTGGGGCTTTAACAATAACTATTAAATACAACTCAAGGTTTTAACATTCACATCATGGAATAATAACAAATAAACAAAGTCATTAGATAAAATCCTTTTGAAATAATTGAAATCAAATTAATGTTGTTAATCTCAATCATCAACATTAACAATTATTGTGTATTTAATTTTTAATGTGTTTTAGGAGACGTGTTCTAAATGATGTACATTTAGATGCTGGAGTGCGGAGATCTTCAGGAAAGTTATTCCACAAAGTGGAACCGGAATAAGCTAGACTAGTTTTGTAGAGATCAATTCTTGGAATTGGAACATTTAATTTTGTGGACGATCTGGCAGTTTTTTTTTAAAAAAGAGAAGAAAGAATAGGAAGGTGCATTGCCAGAAAGGACCTTGTGCATGAAAACGCCTTTATTAAATTTTAGTCTGTTGGTAAGAGGTAGAATATTGATCCGTTTATAGTCATCTGGAGAGATTTATTGCTTAAATATAATTTGTTTAATTGCACGTTTGGGAATTCGAATTAAGGGTTTCATTGCATTGCCACTAGCAGAGAGAGAGAGAGAGAGAGAGAGAGAGAGAGAGAGAGAGAGAGAGAGAGAAAGAGAGAGAGAGAGAGAGAAGGGGGGGGGGGGGGGGGGGGGAGGGGGAAAGGTAGAAGTAAGGAGCATTTTTGCGAGGGTAATGCGAGAAACCAATGTCACACAAAGAGGCATTGTGTGTTTCATTGTACTCATCATATTACAAATATAGTGTATGATTTATTTCAGCTCCCTGCTTCCAGTACGATGTCAAAGTTGGCTAAATGTGCAATACCAAATGGAAACTTTGGACAGCTTTGCATACAATTTTAATTTGCTAATATCTCTGCTTCCAATATAACAATTCAGAATTGGGTTTAGTATAATTGGAATCAGCCAAACAGACCTGATAAAAAGAAAATTTCATTATTGTTTTGCGCAGTGAACCAAAACCTATAGTCAGACCATTAACTTATTCCTTTATTTTCTATAAAGCTATTCAGAGACACATGCTAATGTATACAATCCAAAATTTGTCTACGTTTTTTTTTTAATGTTAGTTTGACGGATTCATTCATTTATCTCTCTTTGTTAGATCCCATATATTCAATTGTAAGAGTATATACTTTGCACCAGAACATCTTTTTCTATTCCGATGGGCTTCTTTTTTCATGGTGCAGATATTCAGATCTAATATCAAATGTAGGTTTGCATTTTCGATTGTGAAGCACTGAGTTTAAAACGGATCAGATTTTACTGACACTTTAAAAAATCATCGTGAGGTAGTTCTACAGTGTCTTGCGTAAGCTCAAATAATTAAAAAAAAAGTACTTGTCGAGAGGACAGAACGATGATAATTCGGAACTAAATATTATTATTGTACAAAACGCCGGCATTTGAAAACCATGCAAAAAGTTAAACGAGTGAAAAACTAAACTATATCGCACAAATAACCCCAGTTTTGGAGTATCTACAGGAAGTCAGCTGAAAAAGCGCAATAGAATACTACTACTACTACTACTACTACTACTACTACTACTACTACTACTACTACTACTACTACTACTACTACTACTACTACTACTACTACTAGGCCTACTACTAAACCTACTACTACTACTACTATTACTACTACTATTATTGCTACTACTGATACTACTACTACTACTACTACTGATAATAATAATGATAATGATACTACTACTACTACTACTACTACTACTACTACTAAAATATGATTATTTATCGCTCATTTCCAGAGGAGAGAAAAAAGCCTTCAGTTTCTTAGTGTCCGCTGCATCGGCAGATTTAAGAGGAGGTCGTTCGGCATTGCCTTCAACTTCCTGCCCGTAGCCACTTCTTTAAAAAAATAAAAACAAAACCACCGTTACTACACTTTGCACTAGTCTTGTAAACGGAAGTGAAAGCAACGCCAAGGGACGTAACCGTAGTAATAAAATACGTCTTTCAACCACAAACATCCATAGGCTTTGTATAGACACTTTAGAACACTATCAAGTAACACTAAGAAACAGAAAACAATGTTTTAAAATTACTTTAATTTTAATTTAATGTAATCTTATTTTAAAAAAAAACTTTTTTCGTTTCTTTTTCTTTTTTTTTTCCTTTTTTTCTGTCTTTTTTTTGGTGGGGGGAGGGGGGGAGTGGGGGTTGGGGGTGGGGAGTGGGTTACTGCAAAAATTCTTCGTCGCTGCTTTTCACACATTTTGACTTTCGGCGCAGCAAAGTTAACAACTCTTGTGCTTTTGTTTATGCACAGGGACTGTGCGCATGCTTACCAAAATCAAACGTTATAAGTTGACAACTGACGACTCGCAGCGTCAATCATTCCCATTCAAATCATGACTCCAAACATTCATTGTCATTGTGATTGTAATCAAAACGTCCGTCGTAAGACCTAGGCTTTATCATACCAGGGTCAGGCCATGTTGTTGATTTGAGGGCCTGCAGTGAAGTGGGGTATTAAGGACAGTGCTGTCGCACTTTGAAGAAGTCAGGGTACTGTCGTTGATGTAGGGGGCCTGCACGCTGTCCACAGCTAGGAGTCCTTCAATTATGGTCTGCCTTGTGGTCGATGATATGGGTAAAAAGAAGACAAATCGAATCAAAAGATTCCCGGAAACACGTCTGGCATGTTCTCGCGTTATCTGGCGAGCTTCGAGATGGAACTGTTTGTGTGTGTGTGTGTGTGTGTGTGTGTGTGTGTGTGTGTGTGTGCGCACACATAAGCCTTGAAATGGGTGACTGACCTTGCTTTTTATGCAGAAAATGGGTGAGTGTATCAGTCACCCAGAGTTTTCCAGCCACCCACTTTTTTCTAAGTGCGCGGGAGTGCTCTTTTAGTGCATGGGAGTGCAGTTGTAGTGCATGAGAGTGTTTTTAGTACACAGGAGTGCTCTATCCGGGACGGAGAAAATACAGTGAATTTCCGAAGAATTTTTGAACAAAATTCGACCTATCTCGTCGCCCATAGGAGACGAAATAGGTCAACTTTCTACAAAAGGGTTAGGGTAAGGGCTAGTTGCAGCGCTACAACTAACCCTTGCCCTAACCCTTTTCTGTCAAAAATCACTTTCCGATTCTTACATTCTTAGTAAAACCCAGTTTTGGTGTTTTGTGTACGTGGGTGTGTGTGTGTGTGTGTGTGTGTGTGTTTCCTATTTCTATCTCAGACTGAAAGACACATTCAATAGGATAAGACGCATACAAGCCTGACCACTGCAGGTTTCACCTGGCGTATCTCCTGAATGCTCTGTCCTATGCAAATGTATTGTGCTAGCTGCATGTATCCTGTTTGGCAGCAGCCGGAATGTTAGGCCACGTGGATCTTTTTCCCCACCATTAGCTTTGAGCCGCAGTCAGTTCTTGGGATGTATGGTACTGCAGCATGATACGCAAAATCATCATTAGGCAATCTTACATAACACACAGAAAAAAGATGTACTGCTAAATATCACTGATAAAATTAATAATATACTGTATAATAAGATAATAAGGGGGAAAAATAGCCAGCATTATTTTGAATACTGACTTAAGGGACACTTTTGTTTTTATAGTGTATAGGGTATTTTATTTATACATATGTGTGTGTATGTGTGAGCGTGCATTCATGGCAAAATGGGGTCTTAGTCTTTCAACACTCTTGTAAAACTGGGGTCCGAAAAAAATGGGGTGTCATTTTTGAACTCCATTTTTTATCACTTGGAAATGTAAGAAAATCCTGCAGAATACCATATTTTCACTTTTAACAAAAATCCTCATTTTGACAAATTTTTAAACTCCGAGTGTTTCAAACAAACACGGGAGCGTCTGAAATGAACATTGAGGTTTAACGTCTACACCCACCATTGGCGATATGGCAGACGGGGATAACCATCCCAGGGAAAGATGGGTAAGAACCTGAATCAACACTGAACCATCAAAGCAATCATACTGCTAAAGTGGACATTGAAAATGGCCACATTTGATTTCGCCCACCACCGGATTCGAACCTTGGTCATCGGTGTGCCAGGCGAACGCCGTACCAATAGAGCTACGGCGGTGGGACGGAGCGTCTGCTGTCATTCTTTCTCTGATATACCAAGGTGTGTTAGAGAGAGAGAGAGAGAGAGAGAGAGAGAGAGAGGGGGGGGGGGGGGGTTAGCATGCACATTACAGAGTGTGAGTTGAACATATTTTGAAAGGGGCAACAATCCTTCCTTTCATCAGCTAATGAGCAAGCGTTTTCCAGAACCCCATCGTGCTATTTGAGGAACCCATTTTGTCCAAGTATCCATTTTGCCATGAATACACGCCTGTGTATGTATGTATGTGTGTGTGTGTGTGTGTGTGTTTCAGTATGTGTATGAGTATGTGTGAATGTTTAAAATCATTGCAAAAGTTGGATAGACTTTAAACCAAATAACTCAACTAAACTGAATTGAATTAGGCAACCTAGCAAGGCGCTCTACACTCAACACACGAAACGGTTAATCATCCTTATTCTTTGAATTTTGTTGGATTTAGATTGCATTTTGGATAATATTCCATCGCACTTTAAAGTTCCTGACGCTCATGTCCTAGAGGGGTGAGAACCATCTGTACGAAATCACCAATTATAGCGCTCTTCTCTTCCCCCCTCCCCCTCCCCTCTTTTCCTATTCGCGACAGCCCATGGATATGCTCAGTCGCGTCTGAGCGTCAGACGATGCTCCCAAAGGCTACAAGTGAGCACCTCGGGAGGCTTGAGCTGGATCCTGTATGGAAAAGCTCTATATAAGAACGAATGAATAAATGAATTAAAATTCGTCAGCCACGCAGTCAAAATTCGGGTTTCTTTCTCAGCGAAAGCGCGGCAGCCGCAGAACAGCGCTTTGAGCCTGATTGATTTGGGGAAAGGCGCGTATATAGCATCCTGTATTATTATTATTATTATTATCTAAGACGAGGGGTAATAAGACGTAATGCTTGCTGTATAAGCCACTCACCTGTCTTAGATAGGGCCGTCAGGATAGGTAAATAGCTGTGCGGTGGAATGTATCCGTTGTGTGACACAGATTGTACTTCTTTGGCGGTGTGTGGGTGTGTGTGTGTGTGTGTGTGTGTGTGTGTGTGTGTGTGTGTGTGTGAGAGAGAGTGAGCGTGTCGTTTATTTTTAACCTTATGCAAAGGAGTAGGGGTACAGCGTTGTTTAAGTATCAGGGTCAACGTTATTGATACGCTTGGCTGTCACCCTAGGTGATACGAAATGCTGTTGGCATGTTTAATCAGCTCTCTCTGTCTCTCTCCTTATCTCCGTCTATCTGTCTGTCTCTGTCTTTCTGTGTTTCTGTCTATCTGGCTGTCTGGCTGTCTGGCTGGCTGTTTCTCTCTCTCTCTCTCTCTCTCTCTCTCTCTCTCTCTCTCTCTCTCTCTCTCTCTCTCTCTCTCTCTCTCTCTCTTTCTCTCTCTCTCTCTCGGAATCTCTCAGTTCGCAATTATAGCTGTCATTATTGCTTTCTTCACTCGACCATAACGCGGCCTCAATAATGCTGACCCCGTAAGACAGCACTTGCGATTTGCAATCCCTGCTAATGCTGTGGGAATCAGGCCTGGCAATGAAAGACTAAAACATGCTTCTTCTTATTTTTCTTATTCTTTTTATTTATTTTTTTTTCACGGATTAATTTTGCCGTACCATCCCTCTTATTTATGCAAACCCCGCAAATGCCCATAGGCAACCCACAAGCGCATTTAGGCCATTTAAAACTGTCCTCCGAGGTTCATTATAGAATCGACCCGTCTTGAACAAACACGCACATCGACAAGAAAGAATACACACTCCGCTATCTGACGACCGAACAGAAACGACGCATGGATAAACGAAAGATCAAACGTGCAGAGTTCTTACTCCTAGCCATTATCGCCGTTTTTCTTTTCAAACAATAAATCTTCTTTCCTGCCTTTTGTATTGAAGGCTGTTGTCATAGAATGGTTCTTCTCCACTTGCGTTATGATTAGCAAAACTTTGTCATCAACATCCTATCCTATCCTATCCTATCCTATCCCGTAACTCGGAGGTCGTTGGGGCACCACAGATCATCGTTTAACCAGCATACTCCATCTTCCTCTGTCCTTAGCAACACTGATGGCTTCGCTCATTGTCAACCAGTCCATTTTCGAATGTCGTCCTCCCACCTCTTTTTCGGTCTCCCTCTTCTTCTACCTCCTTGCACTGTGCCTTGCAGGATGGTCTTTGCAAGGCCTGATGATCTGGTGACGTGGACATACCCTCTGAATTTCCATTTCTTCACCACTGTGAGCATGTCATCATGTTGTCCAATAGCTTGTGTGATGGTCTGTCGAACTTCGTCGTTGGTGATGTCCTGGGTATAGGAAATGCCCAGAAGTCTTCTGTAGCACCTCATCTCCATGCCTTGTATTCTTCGTTGTAGATCTGGTGTGAGGGTCCATGTTTCGCAAGCATATAAGAAGATGGAGATGACAAGGGAGCGCGCGGCAGTCTTACCTTGGAATGTAGACTGATGGTCTTGTCTTTCTATATGGGCTTCAACCTTGCCATGGCAGCAGTTGTTTGTGCGATCCTGGAGGGGACTTCCTGTCGGGACCCATTGTCTGATACAATGGCTCCTAAATATTTGAAGCTATGCACTGGGTTGAGGGATTGGCCTTGGACTTTGATGTCCGTGTTGATGCCATTGGTGTTGTAGGTCATCATTTGAATCTTCTCTGCACTTATTTCCATTCCATAGGCTCTGGAGGTGGTGTCAAGCCTCTGTACCAGCTGTTCCCCTCCAGCCAATCCATCAATGTCATCCGCAAAACGAAGATCGGAGATTGCTCTACCCCCTATGCTGACTGTACCTTCGTGATCTGCAAGGGCATCTGACATGATGCGCTCTAGGAAGATGTTGAAGAGTTTTGGCGAAAGTAGGCATCCTTGACGCACACCGATTGTTGTTCTGAACCAGTATCTGATGGCGCTGTTGTGGAGGACTGCACTGGTAGCCTTGTCATACAGACTTTTGATGACTTCAATAATTTTAGGGCTGATGTTGTACACTCTCATGATTGCCCACAGAACTGCATGCCGGACTCGGTCAAACGCCTTCTTGAAGTCTACAAACACATCATATAGATGTTGTTAGTGTATTTCTCGTCATCAACAAACTAAACCATAAACGGATCACAACATGCAAGACAACGTATCGTTTTTAGGAAGAGCGCGTGAGCCTAATGGTGGGATTATGTATAATTTATTACTATAGTAACCTGTCTGCACTCATTGGATGAAATATAATATTAGACAGATGCTGTAAGAAAGCATGAGATGACGCCAAAGACAAGAATGGTTGGTTTAAAAAGGTTACAATTCGAAGGTTTTGTAAACGTTTTGGCGAAAACGGGTTTACACTAAAATTCGCATTGTTATTACATTACACAATGATAACGTGATGATGATGGTGATGATGGAGGTGGAGGTGAGTGATGATAAGGTATGCTGCTGCTGCTTCTGCTTCTGATGATGATGATGATGGTGATGATGATGATGAACAAGAACAAGAACAAGAAGAAATACCAAGAACAAGAAGAAGAATAAGAAGAACGAGAAGAAGAAGAAGAAGAAAAAGAAGAAGAAGAAGGGGGAGGAGGAGGAGGAGACGAAGAATAAGAAGATGAAGATGAAGAAGAAGAAAGAGGAGGAGGAGGAGAAGAAGAAGAAGGAGGAGAAGAAGAAGAAGAAGAAGAAGAAGAAGAAGAAGAAGAAGAAGAAGAAGAAGAAGAAGAAGACGACGATGACGATGATGATGATGAGGAGGAGGAGGTGGGTGATGATGTTGTTGTTGTTGTTGATGATGATGATGATGATGATGATGATGATGATGATGATAATGATGGTGAAGAAGAAGAAGAAGAAGAAGAAGAAGAAGAAGTCGATGAAGAAGAAAGAAGAACAAGACGATGAAGATGACAATACGAGGCTCCTGCTCCTCCCGCAGCCCCTGTTGCTGTTGATGTTTATTATAATGGCAATACAATGCTGCTGCGGCTCCTGTTGCTGTTGATGATGAAAACAATCATATTAATACAAAATGTGTGTCTGGACTCGTTTCTTATCCCTCTCTCCTTCTTCCCTACCTCCATGTCTAAACACTACAACCTGCAGTCCTGCAAGTGTTTATGGAATAAGTCCGGATGATTATGCGCATCTGGCAAATCGAGACTTTGCTTTTTGTCCCTAGTCAATGATGGAGCTTCTCAATTTCCCTTAGAGGAAGATGATACCAGAGCCTCATACGGTATTCCTGCGAAGGAGACGGAGAGCTAATCTCACGAGCATGTGTTCTGTATTTTGCACGCATGTGCGTAATATCATTATTATTCATTTCTTTTTCTCCTGTCGTGTGTACACTGACCACGACGACGACGATGATGACGATGATGATGGTGGTGTTGATGAGGATGAGGATGATGGTGAAGATGGTAATGATGATGATGATATTGATGATAATGATGATGATGGTAATGACGTTGATGATGAGGATGATGATGGTGGTAATGACGATGATGATGATGGTTATGGTAGTGATGATGATGACGATGATGATGGTGCTGCTGCTGCTGATGCACCCATTGCTCATAGCTACGATCGAAAGAAAGTATACTCCAGGAACACGCTGCGCAGCAGGCCAAAGTATGTCCCTTGTCCCTTGAAGGGTTACTTTGGCGAGGTTAGCAGCCTGCTCAGTTACAGTGTCGGTGAAAGACTAGAAACGGAAAAGTAAGATTCGTCTCCTCTAGGCGACGAATTAGGTCACGCTGTATTTGTTTCTAGGTCAACTGTCTTTTACCAACCGTTTGAGAATCTTTTCGAACCGTTTATTGACGCCGGACAGTGTCCTCACTTGGTTTCATACAATTTAAGAATCCAAGAAGGCAAATGTTTTTTTGGGACGTAAAAAGATCATTTCTGTAGAGAAAAGGGTTAGGGTAAGGGCTAGGGATAGATCTACTACTAACCCTTACCCGAACCCTTGTAGCAATATTCCGCTCTTTCCATCACTTTTAAACAGTTCTGCGGTTCGCATCCGCGGTTTGCAGCGAGCCCAAAGTATACTTTGAAGGGATGGAGGGAATACTTTCACCTGCTGCTAGCGGGAGTTTTGGCGATACTTTCTACCAATCGCAGCATTGTGTATTACCTCGCTGATGATGATGATGGTGGTGATGATGATGATGATGATGATGATGATGTTGATGGCAATGCCAATAATGATGATAGTAGTGATGATAATGACAATGATGATGATGATGGTGGTGATGATGATGATGGTGATGATGATGATGATGATGATGATGATGATGATGATGATGATGATGTGACGATTAAATGTATGACGGTGGTAGATGAAGTAATGCTGCTGTCAATGATGATGATGATGATTGTAATATTAGTAAAGATGCTGCTGCTGATGACGACGACGACCTCGATGATGTTGTTGATGACGATGATACCAATGCTGCTGCTTTTGATAATGATAATTATATATTGATTGTGACGCTGCTGCTGCTTCTGATTCTGCTTCTGATGTTGATGATGATGATGATGATAATGATGATGATGATGATGATGATGATATCAGCAATGATAACGATAACAGATATGGCAAAAGAAACAGATAACCACTCAAGCTTGATTGGAAACAAACCGCACAGCTCTGCCAACGGTAACAAATAACACAATGATGCTGATTCTTTTATCGCACGCAGGAACGAACTCATATAGCATTGCAAATGTTGCATTATGGAGAGACATTAGCAGAAGTAATATTAGATCACTGCCACACACATATAGAGCGCGTTGCATTTTTATAAATTCTGCTGTCCCACGCTAAATTTTAGGGGGTTTGATTTTAGCCCAGCCGGTATTCTTGTTGAATCTTGGGGAGGTGAGATAAATCACCCGCGTCGTATGTCTAATTATTACCCCTGCACATTCCTATTTTTCCAAAAGTTGTCGGAAGAAACGTTTTATTCGCGAGTGCCGACGACTTTTTTTTAGTGCAATTATTCTGCAATGTGTTCTTTATCGATAGTTGTCGCCTCAGCGATAAGCCGATTCTGCACACTTACAAATCTGGCAAACGATCCAGCTATCTCACCCGACAATACGAAAAGTCAGTAAATACATAAACTTAGACTGCACTATCTAAGCTGAACCGCCGACCTCGCGAAACCAGCCCCCTGATCCGCTAAATCAGTATCGCAGCAAAATCCCCGCAAATGTACTGCAAAATGTTGCAAACACATCGACCCCATCAGCCAACCACAAACCCTACGGAAACTCAACAACTTCCTCAACCCAGCAAAATCCACAATGCAAGTCCAGGGTAACACATACATTTTGATTGTTCGGTTAATTGTCTTTTGTCATCGCTAATGTCATTTGTCAATACCCGTCATAAATTCTGCTGTGTGAAAAATAATAAATTATTATTATCTCTAGTCACATTCGCTGTCTTTTGTCAGAGTCCTATTGTAATGTCAAGCACAGTAAATGCTATTAATTATGTTCTCTCTCTCTCCCCCATCTCTTTCTTTTCTCTCTCTCTCTCTCTCTCTCTCTCTCTCTCTCTCTCTCTCTCTCTCTCTCTCTCTCTCTCTCTCTCTCTCTCTCTCTCGCACACATACATGCACATACAAACAGTTTACAGATATATCACTAGGGATTCAGCACATCTTCTAAGATTCAACAATCACACAAATCTGATATTTATAGAAACTGTCCGATCTGATTGTTTATCAAAGCAGCTGATATCTAATAATAACCATATATCTTTAGGTTGAAAACATTGTGTAATTCAGCGGTAACAAACGTTGCACTTCTATTCACAACTTTCCGGCACCTCTCATAAAAACTCGTGGGTATCGTCATTATAAATTAAAACGAGGTTAGAATGAAACCAAGTTCCGGTTAGGCTTGTTTTGCTTTTATCAAAGCTTGATGCGTGACTTTTAAATATGGCAAATTGCCGAAAACGACGATTGTTAGAGCCAGAAAACGTGTGGGATAAGTATAAAAACGGTGGAGGAAGTACATGCTCGGTGAAAGGATGCAAAAAACAATCGTAGAGGCCTGTATTTGCGGCGACTTCGGAGGTGCGTCGATCATCGACAGAAAGTGAAACAGGACCTAAAGACTCTTGTAGTTTTCCATAGCTTCGCCGTCGCAACCTTCACAAAACACGAAGTAGTTGACTATGTTAAGCGAGCGTTGTGGCCAGGTGGGCTAAGGCGGGACTAACTTGCCTTGTCCACAAGCCAGAAACCAATGGCGCCTGACAGGTGTGGGTTCGAGCCAGCATCTGGGCGTTATGTTTTTCCCAATATTTTTCAAAAATTCACAAATAATGTTAGGTATGTAGGGTTTAGGCGCGCCACTGGCGATAGAAAAAGATAATAAACTGCAGCCAAAAAAAATATATATATATGTGAGGGTACGATACTGGTGGCCAGTGACACATGTTATTATTCTTGAATATTTGGAAATAACTCACTAAAACACGCGGAGAAATAAACCGGAAGTATGTTTCATTGAGGGGATTCCCGTTGGTGCATAGGATAGCAGAAAAGTGTGAATACATTTTTAAAGAATGTGTTCTATACAAATTGTTTTTAATCCGCAAGTGAAAGTAATATTACCAGAAGTATTTATTTTTCCACGATTTCAAAAATAATTTATATGTGCCAGCCTAATAACATGTCTTGAGATTTCTGCTATAAGACTAGGTTGGTACTAGTTTCTTTGTTTTCGAATATTACTTTCGATTATGTCGACACCAAAAATAAAAAATAAAACATGTGGACCTATATGCTGGCTCAGATAAACACGTATAAGGCATAAGGCAGCGCATCATGTCAGATGCCCTTGGAAATCACGAAGGCACAATCGGCATATGGGGTAGTGCAATATCCAACCTCCGTTTTGCGGATGACATTGGTGGATTGATTGGAAAGGAACAAGACTTGAACAGCTGGTACAGAGGCTTGACACCACTTCCAGAGCCTATGGAATGGAAATAAGTGCAGAGAAGACCAAAATGATGACCAACAACACCAATGGCATCAACGCGGGCATCAGTTCAAGGCCAATCCCTCAACACAGTGCATAGCTTCAGATATTTAGGAGCCATTTTATCAGATAATGGGTCCCGACAGAAAGTCCTCTCCAGGATCGCACAAACCGCTGCTGCCCTGACAAGGTTGAAACCCATTTGGAAAGAAAGGACCCTCAGTCTACACTCTAGCAAAAGGCTGCTGCGCTTCTCGTCATCTCCATCTTCCTACATGTATATGCTTGCGAAACATGGACCCTCACAGCAGACCTACACCGAAGAATACAAAGCATGTATATGAAGTGCTACAGAAGATTTCTGTGCATTTCCTATACCCAGCACGTCACAACGACAAAATCCGACAGAACATCACACAAGCCATTTGACAACGCAATGACATACTCACAGTGGTGATGAAACGGAAACTCCGATGGTACGGCCACTTCACCAGAGCATCAAGCCTTGCAAAGACTATCCTGGAATGCACGGTGCAAGGAGGCAGAAGAAGAGATAGACAGAAAAAGAGGTGGGAGGACAACGTTCGAGAATGGACTGGCTTGTCACTGATCGAAGCCACGAGGGTTGCTGAGGACAATAGAAAGATGGAGTGCGCTGGTTAAACGATCATCTGTGATGCCCCAACGACTTTCGAGTTACGGGATAGGATAGGATATAATAGGTCTGCACAGGTCGACCAGGGTTGTCTAATAATGTTAGACAATACACAGGGTACAGACATTTATGGTGCATCTGTCGCCTTGAGGTTGACCCTGATTTCGACTGCTCCTTGAGTGTCCTTTGGACTGGCATGACATTTTAATGAGCGTTAATGCGTAAAACAGTTCTACCTGTGAAGCAATTATTTTTGTGCGCAACAATACATAATTATACACAAATCAATGACCTTGCGGCAAAAACGTGAAACAAGTAGTTTTGTTTTTAATGCTTAATTGTTTGGTTTTTTTTTCAATTAAAACTAACATTACAAAGCAGAAGAAGAAGAAGAAGAAGAAGAAGATGATGATGAAGAAGAAGCAGAAGTCTGTATTTGCGGTCAGCTCGCCATTGCAGTCATTTATGCTTTCCTCGCGTCACGATAAGTTGATAACGCAACTTTTTTTTTTTTTTAAACTACCTCCAAAGCGAGTCATTATAGTTAATAGTTAAAATTTACTTTGCGATGAAATATTTTAGTTTGATCCATTTTGTAGCCTCCGATTCACTGGGATTTGATCAGTTATCGGAAACGTAATGCTTAGTATTTTCGCACTGATTTCACTACCACACACACACACACACACACACCCTCATACTTGCAATTCATCATAAATGGGTTTATTTAAGAATGTAGGAATCGGAAAGTGATTTTTTGACGGAAAGAACGCAAACTTCTTCTAGAAATGTAAGAATCTAAGTCAAAATTGGCTCGTTCCGTCTAAAAAGTTGACCTAGTTCGTCTCCTATAGGCGACGAAATAGGTCGAATTTTCTTCAAAATTTCTCCGAAAATGGACTGTATTTTCTCCGTCCCGGATAGTGCACTCCTCTGTACTTAAAACACTCTCATGCACTACAACTGCACTCCCTTGCACTAAAAGAGCACTCCCGCGCACTTAGAAAAAAGTGGGTTCCTGGAAAAAAGTGGGTTCCAAGCAAATGAACCCATTTGTTACTAAGAAAGACAAGGTCTGCTACCCATTTGTGCGCTTTTGTGGGTACCCACCTACACACACACACACATACCCCCACGCACACACACACACACACCCACACACACACACACACACACACACACACACACACACACACACACACACACAGAGTTCTAGTGTCTCTTACATCCTATCCATCGTAACTGTCAACATCATTATATGTAGGCATTTGTCTACATTGTCTCGACGTGTTACAGTTTAGTAGTTCAGTTGAAAACTATTGGTCTAACTTGAACTAAGGGTCAAGTCACCATTTGCCGTCAGGCTGCTAATATCTCTGTGTGTGGTGTGGGTGTGTGCGGGTGTGTGTGTGTGTGTGTGTGTGTGTGTGTGTGTAGGGAGGGGGATATGGGCGAAGAGGGTGGAGGGAAGGTGCGCTCGGGGTATGCGCAAAAAGGCATTTCCTTTGCACGTGCTGTATGTGCTTTTAAGAAAAAACAAACTTTTGACAGGTTACTTTCCCTTTGTATTGGGAAATTCTGGGCCGCCTCCCCTGGAGAAGGCTTAGGCACAGCCTGTGGCGCGCCTAAACCCAACTTACCTAATATAAGTTGTGGTTTTGAAATTTTGCTGGGGGAACAAACCGGAGCACCCAGGCAAAACCCACGAGACGTTGCCGAGTCGAACGTAAATAATATTCGGAGAAACATAACGTCCAGAGGGTGGGATCGATTCCACACCTGTCAGGCGCCATTGCTTTCTAGACTGTGGACAAGGCAAGTTGGTCCCGCCTCAGACCCCGCGGCCCACAACGCTCGTGAATTAAATTAATTATTTGCTTGTAACTGATAAATTTAACTTTTACTTGTTTTTTGAATGATGACCTCTACGCCTGTATAAATTCCTTGATGAGGTCATAAAGAGTTGTTGAACTAAATTGAGTTGAATTGAACTGAGCTAAAATCGACTGAAAATTGCTGGGTCCTATCCTAATGGGTTTTTTTCCCCCTAATCACACGGCCAAACTGATTCCACCTCGTAACATAACGAAAGGGTAGCCTACCGTGAATATTTTGTCACTTAGCCAATCGCCGCTTACTAATCTTTGGGGTGGTTAAAAAAAAACTACCTCAACGCTGTTGCCATGGAAACGACGTCATCGTGTGCACATGGGAAGAATAAATTAATGCCCCCATTATGAATGTAGTACCAGTCCAAGTACAGTGCATTTTCTGAAGCACATAGTTCTGACCCAACGGCACACAGCGTAGCTGAGAACCGCAGAGGTTTATTTACAACCTCTCATAGTGAAAGGCAAACGCAAGGGTCGGCGACTCTCAGGTACGATGCGTGTGAAATCAAACGCTGCGTCATT
>CM072518.1:54064918-54067418 GCA_036898135.1 Oncomelania hupensis | reverse complement strand
ACGCGAAGGACGTCTACTATTCAACTGCTGGGCTCAGAATCTTCCTGAAATTGCTAGGCAAAATAACTTCCACATTAGCGCAACCCGGAGAATTTTCTAAACACGTGCAAACGATTTACCGAGAAAACAGACGAAAACTTTACAAGCATGCATAGAGAAAGTAAAAGCCGTTCCAAAAATCATTCATACCACGCAGTTTCTAGTAGAAAAAAAAACCAAACCGCGCCATAGTATCTTATGCAATCCAAAGATGGTGTGAATGTTTTGTTTTTCCGTCTTCAATAAAACGTTATGAATTAAAATGTAAGTCAGCATAGAACATCACACCTTTTTCTAAAGGCAAAAGTTATTACCACAGTTATCTAACTTTAAGTGAGAAAGAGTTTTGGTTACATATTTAATTCCTGTCTAATATTACACAAAACAAATTATTCATAGACTCATTGGATGCCGTAACGTTTTAGTTCTGAGGAAGTCTTTTATGTAATAGTAATGAGCTGAAATAATTTGACTATCACTCACCTATTATTTTAACGGTTGCTTGTTCTTAATCTTCTTCTTGCCTTCTTGCTAAATATAATTTATTTTTTTCTTTCTTTCTTTCTTTCTTGGAGATCTGTTGGGGAGAATTCTCTCTCTCTCTCTCTCTCTCTCTCTCTCTCTCTCTCTCTCTCTCTCTCTCCTAAATGCTCTTTCTCTCTCTCTCGCTTCAACGATCTCTCTCTCTCTCTCTCTCTCTCTCTCTAGCCTAAATGCTCTCTCTCTCTCTCTCTCTCTCTCTCTCTCTCTCTCTCTCTCTCTCTCTCTCTCTCTCCTAAACGCTCTCTCTCTCTCTCTCTACCTCTGCCCCCCCCCACCCCCCCTGAGGAAGAGCTTAGCTCCAAAATTTGCATTGTGATATTGTTTTGTTTTTCTTTTTGTCCAAATTGTCATTCCTTTGGCTGCCGTGCGCATTTTGTTTTTTTTTTGTTTTCGGTTTGTTCATTATTGTATATTATTAAATGCTAACAGAGCTCTGTTTTATTCCTTTTATGTAAATGTAATAATAAACCCTGTAGGTTCGGGCACTGAATAGAATAGACCCAACGTGTTCCCGGCGTGTCGTAAGAGGCGACCAACATGGGTGATGTCAGCACGGCATCACTGGGCGAAAGTCTTCTACACAGAAGTCACCGGCCGGGACGGAGGAACCTCATGTTACTACAGGTTCAACGACCACGTGCTCAAGGCCAAGGCGAGCCACACTGCATTCGTGGATATCGGCTGTGGCTAACAGCCTGGAGAGGATTGGACCCTTCCAGGTATGTTTTTGCCCTAGACACACTGCATGATATAATAAGGGCGACATATGGCACGCCTTTTCCTTTTCTTCTGCTAAGTTTGAATGAATGCATCAATGAGTATCGCGTGTATAAAAAGGAGTAATTAATATCACTGACTAATTAATTAACTGCTTTGCATTTTCTCAAAATTTCTCATTCAAGTTTTACAAAAGCAGTTTTTGGCATTAGGTGAACTTTTTATTTTTTAAATTAAAAAAAAAAAACATGTTAAAATTAGGATGCGCGATATTCAACAAAGGTATTACTCGTAAATTTTATAAACTATGAAATAAAATTGGTCCAGTATGAAGCGTGGTTAGTACGTGGATGACGACGACGATAACAACGACAACGACGACTATGATGATGTTGTTGTTGTTGTTGTTGTTGTTGATGATGATGATGATGATGATGATGATGATGATGATGATGATGATGATGATGATTAAAACGGATATCTGTTCTACTTCATGTCGCGTCCACGAGCACCGGCGGAGCACCATTGCACATTGCCTCATGTTTGATACACTCTATGCTCTAGGTACGCGTGCACGCGCTCAGTACAGTCGCACGTTCGACCTTGCAGCTCCTTAATGGTCATCGTTTAAAGGTAAATCAAGCTAAGTATTTTTTTTGTGCGTGTTTTGTTTCAAAATCGGCCACTTCTATATACATCCCGTCGATGTTACCTAGCTGTGCGAACTATTCTCGATCTTTTGAAAGTCACAATGACTTACACCGTGACCTTTACCTACTAATGACGCGTATGAAAAAAAATTGGTCCTTTGAGTAAAGCTTTATAGTGTACTGTACAGTAAACCTTCCATCGATTTTACACCTCCCACTACCATGGGCATCGAAAGACAAATCATTGTGACGTATTTGTTTAAAGAATCATATTCTCTCCCCTTCCATCACCCCCTTCACCCTCACCCTTCTTTCCTTTTCTTTCTTTCTTTCTTTATTTTTCTCTATTTTTTTCTTCCTCATTTCCACCTTTCTTTCTGTGTGTCAGTATGTCTTTCTTTCTGGTTCTGTTCTGTCTGTTAAAATTGCTTACAAACGAGGGAATATTTAATCGCTTGGCCCAATGTTGAAACCAACCAGTCAAGGGAAACAAACGCATCTCTTCCTTCAGAAATAAAATAACTGCCCTGACGTGAAATGCTTATTTCCCT
>CM072518.1:54054918-54059918 GCA_036898135.1 Oncomelania hupensis | reverse complement strand
CGATTAAAGTAAACCTTTTCCCCCACTTATATTGCGTTGTTGTTGCTGTTAAACTAGGGCTGCTGCAACGGGGGACATAATAATAAATATTTCCCTTGCACCATTCCTCAAAGTAGACAGAAGTTACTAAAACTGTGGAAAGGTGAGACCCAATTCCGCCTTGAGCAGCTATCCGAACTGGTAAGTGCACTGTGCCAGAACAATGAGCGGCATGTGGACGTGTGCTAATCCTATCGTTCGACCCTAATGTTATGTTAGTTGGGCATGAAAAAGAAGAGGGAAGGTAACTCAGTCGACCAATATTGAGAGATTTTGAACAGTCGACCCCAATTTTACTATCGGAATCAACAAGAGCAAAGGGGACATAACTGCATGTAGCTACGTCGACCAATATTGAGACACCTTTTATTTATTTATTTATATATTTTTAATAAAACGGGATATAAGTTTTGTAGCTATTGCAGCGAGCAGATCAGTCGGCAAATTCATTTCGTTTCAAAAAGTACACTTAAAAACAAAAAACAGATACACATAGACACCGACACCGACACACACAGACACACACACACACACACACACACCCACACACACACTGACAGAAGGAGTGACCAACTAATATACCCCTATTCCCCTTACTCCACACAAACCAACTAAAGTACGTTTGGCAGGGCCATATGTACGGTAACAATGTTATTTACCATGATAATGGTCACGATGTTGAGCAGGACTTCTGCGTAATTGAACCTGCAACATCAGAATTATTCAAATGATGCAACTGAAAACTATAAAGGTTCCAATTTAGAATAATATGGCATATTAAAGTCATCACAGCAAAATCATCATCATCATCATCATCATCATCATCATCATCATCATCATCATCATCATCATCATCATCATCATCATCATCATCATCATCATCATCATCATCATCGTCATTATCAGGAAAAAAATCAACAACCACATTAACACCAACCAGCACCACTTACAACAGCAACAACAACAACAACAACAACAACAACAACAAACAGCTACAACAACGACAACGCCACTTACAAACTGATTCCAAAGACGAAAGGGTCAGACATATCACCATAGCGCTGGTCAATACCAATGTACAGAGTATCTGAAACACAGAAATATTCATCAACACTAATATAAAATTAAAGCAATTAAAAAGACATTGCTCAAACAATGGTATACTAAGTCCCTTAGTCATATATAGGGTTCTTAAAGCCAAACGCTTTTGGGAAAACTGAAGTTTGCCAGTCATTGTTTTGTTTCGAAATCCCCGTGCCTTTAAAAGCAAAATAATATTGTTTGTTAATTACCATTTCCGGCATCAGCTGATTTTGGGTATTGGATGCTCAAGAAATAGTATATTTCACAAGTAATAATTTAATACAATTCTAACTCATCGTGTATTTGACATAGGACAATGAGCGTTACATATTTTTAAAGGAAAATTGCTGGAGATTTTACGCCATTTTATATTCTCCACGGTGTCGCTAATGATAACGATGATGATGACGATGATGATTATGAAGCTTATGATGATGTCGATGATGATGATGATGATGATGATGATGATGGTGATGATGATGATGATGATGATGATGATGATGATGATGATGATGATGATAATGATGATAATGATGACGACGACGACAAAGTTTTGTACAGGGCAAGTGTCCACCGATAATATTAATCCTCATTGCGCTTAAAAAGAAAAGAGAGAGAGAGTGTTGATGTGATTGTTATGTTTGGCACGATGTTACCTATGATCCTATCCTAAGACAACAAAATTGATGTATGGCAATACGACCTTTTAAAATTAATTTTAGTGCTTTCTTGGTTTGTGAATAAACTAGTACTAACGTAAACGTAGCCATAACATGTAAGAATTGCGCTTTGAACTGATTTTTATTTAGACAGAAAACGCTATATAAATATATATAAATACCCGTAGTAGTAGTGGCAGCAGCAGCAGTAGTATTAGTAGTCGTAGTAGTGAAGCGAATGAATGAACATTGAGGTTTAACGTCTACACCCACCATTGGCGATATGGCAGACGGGGATAACAATACCAGGGATGAGGGGGTAGGTGGTTCAACACTGAACCATCAGAGCATCACACTGTTAAGATGGACAGTGAAAATTGCCTTTTTAAAAATTTTGCCCATCACGGGATTCGAACCTTGGTTCATCTGTGTGCTAGACGAACGCTCTATCACTGAGCTAGGACAGTGGGACAGTGAAATGAGGTAGCCTCCATCGTTTTTATTTTTCACATGATCGAAAGTGCTTAGCACAACAGAAAAGTAGATCATGGTAATTTCAGACGACAGCGTAGCAAGTGTCATCATGTGTCATAATAGTTATTGAAAATATTATTTTCGAAGTATTGGAGCAACCAGAGTAAGCTTACTTCATACAGACGGAATCTTTCACAAGGTTGCATTGAGGTTAACGAGTGTTACACCAAGCAACCAGAATTATTTGTCTAACCATCAAAGAAAAAAAAACAAACATTTAGATCTTTGGTATCACCAATCGGCAAAGGTGCACTTATGTAGCAAAACAGAAGCAGAGCAAACATGGACTTTTTAAGTAGAGCAACAATTAATGCGAAAGAATGGCCAGGTCGGGTAAGTTCACTCAGGTCAAGGCTAAATCCGAGTCTGGCCTGCATTAATCGTTTCTTAGTCACCCTATCCTAACCTATCCTATCCCGTAACTCGAAGGTCGTCGGGGCACCACAGATAATCGCTTAACCAGCGCACTCCATCTTTCTCTGTCCTCAGCAACCCTCATGGCTTCGCTCAGTGTCAAGCCAGTCCATTCTCGAATGTTGTCCTCACACCTCTTTTTCTGTCTCTCTCTTCTTCTGCCTCCTTGCTCCTTAGTAATGCATGCATATAAACCGATCTTATGGCTCTTTACTTCCAACAATGACATGCTCCTTCGGATGAGAGTATAAACCGAGGCCTAATCTGTGCACGCAAGCATTCCTTAGCATGTACTTTAAAGATCCTGACGCTCATGACCTAGACGGGTGAGTGACGGCTACACAAATACACCCAGCTTGCACTAGGTCCCTTCTCCCCATTCCCGGTCCTCCAGGACTGTGCTCAGTCATCTGGGCCTCAGACTGTGCTCCCAAAGTTTGCAAGTGGCCACCTCGGGGGGGGGGGGGGGGGGGGGGGGGGGGGGCTAGCTTGAGTTAGATCCTGAATCGGCCAGCGCCTTGAGCCACTCTTCAGCTGGGAAAACGCTCTATAAAACTATTAAATAAATAACTCAGGCCACTGTTCAAGTGCATGTACAAGTTCAACGACCTGAATACCTCTTTACACTTGTATCTATTTATGTAGCAGCCGCAGCTTGTAGACGGACAGCTATGCGAGGAAACTTCTATAGGTCAGCCTGTACATCGAGGTGAGAGACGATGGATAAATGTACAATCAGGAAAAGGTTGATGATGATGATGATGATGATGATGATGATGATGATGATGATGATGATGAAGATGATGCAATCTTGTATAGCGCAGGTCTCTCTCCACACACACATGCACACAAAACGAACAACCAACCAATATATGACAATGTAATTCTACTCACAAGGTTTCCAGATAGGGAACAATTTCCCTCCGGGCATGCTGTAAGGTCTAAGCATGATGAAGCTCGCATCCCAGGTGCAGATGGCGGCGGTAGCATAGAACCAGCCCAGGGCCCAGCCCGGAAGTCGGTGCATGGTCTCCAGAGCTGTCGCTTTCCTTTCCAATCCCATTTTATTGTAGTTGATTTGTTGGTTGTGGTAATTTGAAAAATAAGTTTGGTGGAGTTTTTCTTTCTCCTGAAAATGATAAAAGAAAAGAGGAAGCAGATTAGAAGTGATCATCTGACGAGAAAATTCTTATTTCTTCTAAATAATGAATTCCGCAGATAGCTAACTTGACTTGGTCTTTTTCAATGTTTTTTTTTCACGCACTGCATTTTCAAGCACCACCTAAATTCAAGTCACACCTTCGGTCTCTGATTAGTGGTTGGACTAGAAGTACAACGCGTTTAACAATCCAGGCAGCAATGTTACTAAGCAGTAAAACATTTTGAACAAAGCGAAATACCTCAGTGTAAAGCACAAGCGCAGATTCATTTCTATGCCTAACAAACGCATTTGATAATACAGCTATCAATTCAATAGCTTCTAGAAAGACAAATGACACTTTGTTGAAAAATACTGATTTTCAGCAATGTGTGTGTGTGTGTGTGTGTGTGTAGGTGTGTGTGTGTGTGTGAGTCTGGAAATGCATTTGCTATCTATCTGGTATTTCCTTTTAAAGTGTAACGGGGTTGATTATACAAGCAGTTAAAAATAACAGCTATATTGTACGACAGGCCCGCCCACCGCCGTAGTTCAAGTGGTAAAGCGTTCACCTGGCACACCGATGACCCAGGTTCGAATCCCGGGGTGGGCGAAATCCAAAGTGGACATTTTTCACTGTCCATTTTAGCAGTATGATTGCTCTGGTGGTTCAGTATTGATTTAGGTCCCTATACCCCTTGTTCCCTGGGATGGTTATCCCCGTCTGCCATATCGCCAATGGTGGGTGTAGACGTTAAATCTCAATGTTCACTTACGACAGGTCCACTCAGTCCTGTACCCCGTTGGGGTGCCGGGGGTTTCAGTATAAATAGTATCCCCACTTTCTGGAAATTTAGTGCTTTAAATTCCCACTGTCGCTGTCTTTCTCATTTGCTCTTTCTCATTCCTGCTCTTTTCTATCAATCTGCTATACTATCGTCTTCTTCGCTAGGCCAGTCTCCTACCTTTTTTCTTGAAAACTCTTCCGGGACAAGACTCCTTGTTTGTGTATGAGGTCTGTTGGATCAGCTTGGGAATATTGGACGCTTTCTGCCAGGTGGTCACTAGGGCTTCCTATGATGTTATTATTTAGCAATGTAGGCATTTTATATGTATGTGTTTTGTTGATAATT
>CM072518.1:54022418-54049918 GCA_036898135.1 Oncomelania hupensis | reverse complement strand
ACCTAACCAATACATTTTTTATGTAAAGAAATCATGACATAGGTAAATAAGGCTTTGTTGCTAAATAATGAATTATTTACCTATAAAATGCATTATTTATCAGATAGTGCGAAATAAGGTATTTTTTTTAGAAATGTTCCTAAATCCTGTATAATGCATTATTTACCAGCATTTGCTAAAAATGTATTATTTAGAAGATGTAACAATGCATTATTTACTTAAATAATTCATTGTTTTGGGAATGCAATTTTTATTATTTAAGGGATTCCGGATTCACTTGAAAATTGGGTTTTAATTTGACTGCTTTCTTTAATTAAATGCAAGGTCTTTCCAAAGATTGTGTATCCAAAATTTTTGTTATTTATTTATTTTTCCACATTTATAACTCTACAAATTCGAAGATAAAATGTTTGTAACGTCCCGAACACAAACAAAAGGTCAAGGTCAGTTTTTGCTTGAGAGTTCAGTGTTTTCAGTATCTCCGTCAAAAAAAAGGCTTCATTTTTGTATTCATTTACCCGAAAACGCAGAGACAGGTTCGTAAGAAGAGACAACAGCATGAGTATTGAATTGTAAAAAAACCCACTGGAATCAACGCTTCTGCTTTTAAAAAAAAACAAAAAAAAACAAGATCGCCGTTAACTTGCGAGTTTTCCATGTTTATTAACTCTGAAGGCAATCCCGCCAATGCAGAAATAATGATGGATCCCTCTTTTCCGGAGCCGTTACCGTTGAAGTTTCGTATATTTTTAATACTGTTGCGAACATATTAAAAAAAGAGTGTGAAATAAAGAAGTTGCAACATTTTAAATCGCAAAACGGCGTAAAATCATGATTTTCATTAACAAAAAATTACTACTCACAACTTCACAGTAATACGACTTGTATCTGCGAATCCTCTAAATCCTCAAAAATTGCAGTCCATAAACAATGAATTATTTACGTAAATAACGCATTATTTAGCAAACATCTAAATAATACATTATTTAACAAATTCTGCTAAATAATGCATTATATAGGTAAATAATAATTTATCAACAATGCCTCATTTACCCATATATAATGATTTATTGAATAATAAGCTATTAACCGACAAAATATTTTATTTAGAGAAATCTTACATTGTTTGCAAACAAATGATTATTTAGAAAATATGCTTTTAAATCAAGATTAATGAGCTGAAATTGGTGAAAATAAATATTTTACAAATGGAAATCCAAACACCAGTAAAAATTGCCTGTATAATATTTCCTTGTAAGGCCCGTGAACAGGAACGGGGTTAAAGGATGCAGAGGACAGTCACTGCATTCGTTCAGTTATGGAGGTGGTCGAAAATTACCTCCCTACTAGAAATCTCGTAACTATAAGGTTAGCAAATGATACTGCATTTGCACGAACAAGATTTAAGCTGGTTGGTTGGTTGTGTAGATTAGTGTCCCCGGACATCTGAGCGTATAGGGGACGTGGATAAGAAGTTCCAATGAATAAGATGTCCACTAGCGCGGAGCGCTCAAGGCGGTACTCAAAGGAAAAGCAGTAGCGCAAACAGCAGGAGGAAGAAGGCTCGCCGATGATGAATAAGACGTTCCAAGTGATGAAGGCATGCAGCCCAAGGAATCCAGTGACGTCCGATCGCAGTGAAAGAGGGTGGGCTACCAGAGAAAGGAACGGCGGGAGCAATGCAAAGAGGCGCCATCGACGAAGAGCAGCCGCCGCCCAATCAATGGAGTCCAACTGGTAGAAAATGTAGGTAGAAGGTTGAAGTGGAGGGTCGGATCGGAATCTCCCATGGGTGCTGGCCGCCTCCGTCCTAGAACTACCAAAACTCGACCTCAGATATGGCAAGCAAAAACAGAAGTTCACTCAGACAAGGGGCGGATAGCGCACCCGTGGGTCTGACCTCCTCCTAGAACAGGACTGCCACCCCTGCTCAACTCGCTGCCACCGAGTGCGACATGACGTCGCTCCACGAAGGACTGCCGCCGACCCAGATTTAAGTTTGCTGATCTCTGACGTAAATTTGCAGTGGCGATAGCAGCTTATAACTGCCCATCCCCTGCTAATGTTCAGCTGGTTTCCCGTATCGAAGGATGGCAGTCCCTGGTACGGGCCATTATCTCGTCCCTTTGAGATGCTAAATCATATAAATAGACGATAAACGGTACATGTATGTACATGTACCTTTTTCCAGTGCACAATTAGAACTGATCGATGCATTGTGGCCAATTTAAGTGAAGTGCGTTGGACCATACTATTCTGTTACATTACATTACATGGTTATTGCTTTAGGTCCAGCGGACTCTTCCGAGCCAAATCAGGACCAGAGAAGTGAAAGAGGACTCACCCCTGATCCGCATAAAAGATCTGCCGAAACAACCCTAGTGGTAACACTGAAGGCAATCTACCAGCCGGTCACTTTACAATAAAGACATCCCACGCAGGGGACGCTGAGGCTGTACTCTAATTTATCGAACCCCCGTTTACAAAATCAAAATAGAATACAAACATCATAATACAATATCAACAAAGCATACATATAAAATGCCTATATTGCTAAATAATAACATCATAGGAAGCCCCAGTGACCATTTGGCAGAAAGCGTCCAATATTCCCAAGCTGATCCAACAGACCTCATACACAAATAAGGAGTATTGTCCCGAAAGAGTTTTCAAGAAAAAAGGTAGGTGACTGGTATAGCGAAGAAGATAGTATAGTAGATTGATGGAACAGAGTAGAAATGAGAAAGAACAAAAGAGAAAGACAGCGAAAGTGGGAATTTAATGCACTAAATTTCCAGAAAGTGGGGATACTATCTATACCCCAACGGGGGAATACTATTCTGTTACGGTCTTTATTTGTTTAGTTTTTTTAAGTGCATACAGTTCTCAGTAAATACATACTACCTGACACATGATATTTACTCAGTATAATCGAGGGTATGATATTAAGCCTTGGGAAACTCGCATCCCAGTTATCATTAGGAAAATCTAACGTTAAATTTTATGCTAGTTACTGTGGTTAAGCAGAAAAAAGCTGACAGGTTTTCCGGGATTTCGTTTTTAGTGGGAATCTGGATGTCAAATTTTCCTTGGGTTAAAAACGGGGTGCTGATTTACTTAAGGACAATTTCGCATAGCACTGATTCTAACTTTATCACGTGACATGTGTAATATTTTAATATAGTTTAATATTATAGATTTTGTTTATTTACATTTTTTTCTTCCATTCCTTGCTCGTTACCAACTTAATGTCAATATGTCATTGTGTGTGTGTATGCAATATTCCTGTATACTGTTTATGCCGTTCTTGTTTACTTCTGTATGTTTTTTTTTTAAATGCACATCATCCCCACCCCCCATGTGTTGGCTATACGACCCCCTCACCCCCCCCCCCCTGTCCCCCTCTGGGCTAGGAGCCTTATTTAATAATGCATGATGGTGTTGTAGGAAATAAAAGGACTAAGTTCCAAAGTTCTATAACTATATCATTATAGTTACAATCTAATGGCTTAGACACGATAATGACCCACCCGAGTCAAATAGTACTTCGTATCAATAACCAGGTACACGCTATCGATAGCAAGGACTGAAAGAGCTTCGATTCGAAGGATTTGTCTACTTTTGACGAAAATCAGTTTACCATAACATTGGCATTGTTATTATACAAACAGTAATAAAGTAGAGGACTTTCGATGCTCAATACATACCTCTAAAGTTTGAATTTTCTGGTGTCCTCGACTGGGATGTTGTATTCATTGTTGTCCATGCATCCATCAACCTGAAGAGGTTTGGTGTTTTGTTTGTTTTAGTGTCTTAGTGTGGGTTTTTTCGAGTGTTATTTGCTCTCAAAATAAAAATTAATAATGCGTACACACACACACACACACACACACACACACACACACGTACGCACACACACACTAAGACGACGACAACGAAGACGAAGAAGAAGAAGAAGAAGAAGAAGAAGAAGAAGAAGAAGAAGAAGAAGAAGAAGAAGAAGAAGAAGAAGAAGAAGTTCATATTAATTTGTAACCACTTTATCAACGCTGACAATTTTGTGGGCTGTGTCCCGCGATCAAGACTCTCGGCCAATCAAAATCACATGTCTTGGGGGTGTGTCTAGGTGACCGACAATGTTTAGCAGTCAACAAGGTCAAGGCCGCAGGGGGTGCGCCAAAGCGTGATAGTACGTTCGGTTGATTGCTGCTACCGACTGACTGAAAATAGCAAGGACATCTCATTGTTTATCAGTTAATCTCCCTCCCTCCCCCCCCTCTCTCTCTCCCTCACACACATACACACACACGACAACGCATACACACACAACCCACACACATACACACAAACACATACACACACACAGGGACCCACGCACACTCGCCTACACAATCTTGTATGCAGAGGCCCGTACTGTACGGTACACATGCTGGAGCGGTCACATCAACGCTCTCAAACAATACGTTTGTTGTTACAAACAAGCATACGTAATAATCATATTATCAAGGAAACAGATTTTCATATTTACCGCTGAATCATGATACTAATGGCTCTTAATAACCTTTCTAATCTATCTATGTGTATATTTAGAATAGTTATATGCGTAGATTCTATGTCTACTTTACAGGCACTGAATTCAAATTGTCATGGTAAAAGAAAAGAAAATATTTTATGAATTATAAAATGTTATTCATTGTTTGATAACTAACGCTACTCGGGTGAACTTTCGCTGGATTCCATCACATTATGAGTTTCCTTATAATGATGGGTCTGATCATGCTGCAAAACTTGGTGCAATCAAACCATTAACTATCAGACAATAACGATACCGCTGTCTTCTAAAGAAACTCCAAACGCTATAGAAAATAAATTTGTAAAAGTAGCCAAATTGAATTTCAGTTATGATAAACCTTGTGGAATTGTAATTGTCAGTTGTAAGCATACAAATAGAAATCCAAATATTGTAAACATGTGAATTGCACATGTAATGTAACTGTGTCTTTGAAGCATGTAGGCTTATTACTTGAATGCAGTCATACTCGTGCCTTTTTTGCCAACTGAGTTTTGTTCTGTTTATCTTCTGGTACTGTTGGAATTGAATTAATTGTGTTGTCGTTTTGTCGATCCAGTTTATATAGTTAAATTTGCCTTGATGTGTTGAGCTAACTCGTCAGTATTCAAAACGCAATCGTTCTCGCAATAGTGAAAACGTTTGCTTTAGCTTCTCTGTGCTATATTGACTTTATTTTGATTGCCTTACCTTGCTGATCCAACATGACTGGCTTTTCATGTGTTGATCCAATATTGATTCTTGTTCCAAGTGTATTGCATTGCTATTTTGATCCAACTTGGTAGCTGCTCTCCTGGTCTGCTGTTTTGCTTGAAATTGACCTTGTGGTTGTTTGTGTCGAACTAAATTGCTCCTGCTTTTACTGCTGTGTACTCGGTTTCGGCTTGAAATTGCTTATATATTTTTAATGTCTATATTTGCATACTATACATGACACGGGCGATCTCCTCACAAGTCGCAATATTCATGTCGTCGTTGTTTTGCATATTTCAGTTTTTTTTTTGTTTTCTTACTCGTTGACCAAGATTTCGATCAAAGTGTTTTTAACACATTTTAAAGTCTTGTAATTTTCGTTTATTGCTTTGTTATTTTCTCTTAGCGATGTCATTTCCTAACGTCACTCCTGCTCTGAGAGATATTTTGTGGAGAGACAAAATTATTTACACTACCAAGACAAAGTTTTGTTTCTCATCTCTGGTCAACTTCCTCTTCTAAAACTCTGGAGTACAATAACTTAAATGATCTGGGACTTAAGAAGGTACAGAGCCAGGGTTGGATACTTTTACTCTCATGCGGTCAGTTGTAATAATAAGATATTTCATAATAAGCTTGATATCACAGCTTTCCTCATGTTCCTGTTTAATTTTAACCATAGAGGTATATCTTTATCCTTGTTTATTTTTTGTCTTCTCCAACAGTACTGTATTCACTAACATTATGCTCAGTTCTCGGCCATGTAGGACATCTTGTAATCACTTGCCACCACCTACTGAAACGTCATCGTCAAGGAAGTTAGTACCCTAATCTTTGGAAATTCAGAATTATAATGGCAAGAGAATACCAACACGTTTTCAACTGTCCACACATTTTTTTTACTTTAATGTAATCGCTTCTGACCGCATCGCAATTTTTCAAATGTTATTTTCCACGACTTTCTACACATTTCGCTTCCTAACTGTGATGCTTTACGCACATAGTAGTTTCTCTTCACAGGGTTATAGCTCTCTCGCGCTCCCGCCCCTGCCATTTTACCCCCCTCCCGCCCAAACCACCCTCCTCCCCTCCTCCCATGCACCCATCCGCCCCACCCCCCACCCCGCATTTTTTTGCTTTGCTTGGGGAAACTGTTAAGTTTCTGATTCGTACTTAAACTATATCTGATTACTTCCCAGACGTTTGTTTTTGTCAGTATTGTTTTATTCATTTCATCTTGTTATTTTTTGCATTTTATTATTTTTTAAATTTCTAATTTGCTTCTCTCTTGCATTTATATCAATGTTTTGTTTGTTGTTTCCTGTCGTCCGCCAGTGATATTTTTGATACATTATTTATTATTTGGGTAACACTCATTTAAGCCTTGTGCTTTCTTGCGCCCTGATGCTTTGCCTTGCACTAATATCTGGTTTGTTGAAAAAAATTATGTTTAAACCAACTGATTTACAAAACATGAGTTCTATTGATAACGTAAGTTTTGATGTGAGCGTACATCAGCCCTAAAATTATGGAAGGCATCACAAGCCTGTATGACAAGGCTACAGCGCCATCGGGAACTGGTTCAGAACAGCAATCGGTGTGCGTCAAGGGTGCCTACTCTCTCCAACACTCTTTAACATCTTCCTAGAGCGCATCATGTCAGATGCTCTTGCAGATCACGAAGGCACAGTCAGCATAGGGGGTAGAGCAATCTCCAACCTCCGTTTTGCGGACGACATTGATGGATTGGCTGGAGAGGAACAAGAAACTTAACAGCTTGTACAAAGGCTTGACACCACCTCCAGAGCCTACGGAATGCAAATAAGTGCAGAGAAGATCAAAATGATGACCAACAACACCAATGGCATCAACATGGACATCAAAGTCTAAGACCAATCTATCAACACAGTGCATAGCTTCAAATATTTAGGAGACATTGTAGCAGACAATGGATCCCGACAGGAAGCCCTCTCCAGGATCGCACAAACAGCTGCTGCCCCGACAAGGTTGAAGCCCATTTGGAAAGACAAGACCATCAGTCTACATTCCAAGGTAAGACTGCTGCGCTCTCTTGTCATCTCCATCTTCCTATACGCTTGCGAAACATGGACCCTCACAGCAGATCTACAACGAAGAATACAAAGCATGGAGATGAGGTGCTACAGAAGACTTCTGGGCATTTCCTATACCCAGCACATCACCAACGACGAAGTCCGACAGACCATCACACAAGCCATTGGACAACACGATAACCTGCTCACAGTGGTGAAATAACGGAAACTCCGATGGTATGGTCACGTTTCAAGATCATCAGGTCTTGCAAAGACCCTCCTGCAAGGCACAGTGCAAGGAGGTAGAAGAAGAGGGAGACCGAAAAAGAGGTTGGAGGACAACATCCGAGAATGGACTGGTTTGACACTACGCGAAGCCATTAGGGTTGCTGAGGATAGAGAAAGATGGAGTACGCTGGTTAAATGATCATCTGTGATGCCCCTACGACCTCCGAGTTACGGGATAGGATAGGATAGGATAGGATAGGATCGCACTCCTGGATATAAACCCACAGTTTTGCATGTACAGTACGAAGTTCTCTTTTTCTTCACCTCCTCTCCCCTCACTTCTCATACCTTTCCCTCTCCCTCTACTCCCTCCACCCCCCATCTCTCTCTTTACAGATTAAAAGATTAGACCTTATAATTAGTATAAAAGCTTTATCCTTAACCAAAAAAAAGTTTTCAAGTTGTTCCTCTCCCTCCTCGCTCCCCTACCTCTCCCTCCCCCCTCTCCTCTCTCTCTTTTTCTTAGTTATGTGTGTACTTTGTGCCTCTGGTGTGTGTGCGTAACTGTGAGGGGGCGCGACAGAGAGAGAGAGAGAGAGAGAGAGAGAGAAAGAGAGAGAGAAGGGGGGGGGGGAAGGACATGTGAATGGGACAAAGCTAGTACGAGCAAACTCAGACGAAACGTGAGAAACCCAGACAGTTAAAAAAAAAATTATCTGGGTCGGTGGGGAAAAAAAGTCATTATCTCAGGACAGTGACAACGGAAACAAACGATTATATAAAATAAAAAAAAAAAGAGAAGAAGATAAAAATATTAGTCTATATATATATATATATTTAATCTAACTTCACTTTGTAAAAAAATACGAGAGAGAGAGAGAGAGAGAAAGAGAGAGAGAGAGAGAAAGAGATAGAGAGAGAGAGATAGAGAGAGAGAGAGAGAGAGAGAGAAAGAAAGAGAGAAAGAGGGAAAGAGAGAGAGAGAGAAAGAGAGAGAAAGAGAGAGAAAGAGAGAGAAAGATATAAAGAGAGAGAGAGAGAGAGAGAGAGAGAGAGAGAGAGAGAGAGAGAGAGAGAGAGAAATTAGGGCGAACCAGCTTAGTGCAAATACACTTGGACGCAAGTACAATGACATATGGGAAAACCACTACAGTGACATCGTGTTCGTACGCGGAATTAAGGGGAGGGTGAGGACGGAAGAGAAAAGAAACAAAAAACAAAACAAAACAACAACCAAAAAACCTGGTTTATTCTGCATAATGTTGCGAAAACCAGCCAAACCAATTGCTTATTGTTATGAGCTTATAAGACTGCGGGTTTTTTTTTTCGTGTGTGTTGTTAGTTCCGAGCTGCAAAGTTCTGGGAACTATTGTTTTGGGCTTTGTCCGTCCATCCTGCATCCGTCCGGAGGTGATCTTTGCGCACGTTTCTCTGAAATTAATGGACGAATTTCTTTGAATCTTGGTATTTAGTTAGGAAATACTGAACCTTACCAGGTCACAAAAATGTATACATGTCATGGTGACGTCATCATTTGTTGTGGTTCTTTGTCTAATCCTATTGTATTCCAAACTACTGGAGGGATTTGGTTCAAGCTTGGTATAGGCCTATACTGAAACTTTCCCTGTGCCTCCAAAGTAAAACCAAACTTATGCAAATCGACTGAAGTAATCATAGTGACGTCACCTTTTAATTTGTCATTTTTGTTTACATTTCCTTTAAATTTTATATGTAAAGAGAGTGTACAAATGCGTTGAGCTTTAATAAAAAAAACTTTTGTATATCGAGTGACGTCAACGTGGTGACCCGGCGTCCGTTCAGAGATGGCATTTGCGCACGTTTCTCTGAAACTAATGGACGAATTTCTTTGAAACTTGGTATATGGCAAAAAAGTAAGCATATCCAGTGATGTCATCATGGTGAAAAAGTGTTTTTTTTTCATACTGTAAATGGTGTGTGCGTGTGTGTACAGTATGTAGGTGTGTGAGTGTGTGTGTGTGTGTTGGATTTTCTTAATTTTGTTTCCCCTTCAACTGTTTTTAATTGGGGACTTCGGTATTTTATTCCTATCCTATACAATCTTATCATATCCCGTAACTCGAAAGTCGTTGGGGCACCACAGATGATCGTTTATCCAGCATTTCTCTGTCGGACGTCGTCGTTGGTGATGCAGGAGATGCCCAGAAATCATCTGCAGCACCTCATCTCCATGTTTTGTATTTTTCGTTGTAGGTCTGCTGTAAGGATCCATGTTTTGCAAGAGTATAGCAAGATGGAGATGACAAGGGCGCGCAGAGTTTTATTACTTTATTATTACCTGTTGCTTTTTTTTAATAGTCTCTGCATTTTTCAACCGTTAATGAGTGAATTTTTGTAATCGACATTTCTCACACACTATGTTATTGCAATTTGTTGTAGTACTGTCAGCAGAGCATGTCTCAATATATCTGTTTGAGATATTGAAGTATTTTTGAATCTTTAATCTTGAATTTTGAGATGAAATACACTGTTGCCTGAAGAGAGTTGTTCATTAATTATTTAACTTCAATTAATCCATTCATTGTGATTTGATGATGGGTACTTTTAATGTCTTAGATGACCAAAAGAATATGTGAATACAAAATAAATGAAATATTGAATGATTAAAAAGAGTTGTGGTGACATTGTTTTTAAAAAAAAATAAATGTAGACGCTCTGGTAAACGATCACCTTTTGTCGGACCCCAGAAATGGATGTAATTCTTTCCAACTACTCTTAGAATGAATGAAGTATACGGTTCATCTTTCTATGGGTCTATGGGTGTCGGATAGTGCAGTGGTTGGAGCACTCGCTACTGTGTCGAAAGTGAAGCACCGTCCGGTGCGGTTAGCACTTGGATGGGTGACCGCTAAGGCGTGAAGCGACAAATAACAACGCCCCCAGTTGACTCAACTGTGATTGAGTACCTACTCTCTTGAGGGTGGGGAAGGTAAAGCAGCGAGGGAGAGAGTTGGGCATCACCCTCATTACGCTGGCCCAAGATAAGTGTGATCTCCAACATCACGCTCCCCTACGGCCACAAGGCTATGGGACTACCTTTACCTTTACCTTTTTTACAATAAGTAAATGTATAATAAAACAATAAGTGATTAAAAATATTCATAAAAATTTCATTTTTTAAAAGTATTTAAGCATTTACTTTTTTGATGTTTTAAATATTAATTCTTTTTAATTTTCATTTTATTTTATTTATGCATGTTTGTGCATTAATTCGTTTTATTGTTAAAGTTGCAGTCAACTCTCTTTCTCTCTCCCTCTCTCTCACTCCCTCTCTCTCTCCTCTCTCTCTCTCTCTCTCTCTCTCTCTCTCTCTCTCTCTCTCTCTCTCTCTCTCTCTCTCTCTCTATATATATATATATATATATTAGTTGAACATAATGTTACCTGTTTAGTCTATTTCATGACTTAGGTCTGTGAACCATACCATAACAACAGTCTATTTTTATAGTTCAACACCCTACACGCACATACCAGACAAACAAATATGCGACTGACCTTGATCGTTGAATTAGGTTGTTTACTTTAGCCTACGTTTACAGTCGCATTCTTCAGCCTAGCCTCGGGCCCCCTTTCATTTATCCACCCGCCCCCCCCCCCTCCCCCACACATCCCATCCCTTCCTCCCACCCTCTCTCGCCATCCCGCTCTCGCTCTCGCCCTCAACCCACCTCCAAATCTAACTCGCATCCTCTTACTCCCACACACACATCTTGCATCCCCCTCCCCCCAAAAACAACAACAACAAAAAAACACAACAACAACAACAACAACTCTCATTGTTATTACACAATATTAGGAAGACCGTACAGACACACATTAACACACACACATATACACACACACCTACAGACGCACGCGCTCTCGCACACACACAAATTTGAATAGGAATAAGGAAAATTCTCTCCTTGTGTATTTGCTTTAAAAGACCCAAGTCGAAATATTTGTTTATTTTTTGGAGGAAAGAAACAAAGAGATTACCATACATTTGGCACGGTTATTGCATTAAACAAAAATAAAGTGGACTTTGATTGCTCAAATCAAACCTCTGAAGCTGAAATTTTCACTTTTCTCTTCTGGCAGGGAGTGATTCCTCCTGTTTAACGGTACACCAGTACGCTCTGCGATCTACTAGAGGATATTTTTAAAGCGCTATAGAGCGGTAGGTTGCGGTTGCAATTAATAGGCACACAACTAGAGAATTTATTGATTTAAAAATAACGGTACTTTCGCAAGAGTTTGTTGTTGTTATTGTTGTTGTTGTTGTAGTTGGTTTTGCAATATAATTTTGTTTCAGAGGGGCAACAACATCACTATAAATGTTAAACGGGTCTGTCGAAGGGGAGTGCTCAAAGTTAGTATTTTGACTACAACCTGAGAACCAAGCTTTACCGTGTGGTTGCAAACGTAAAATCAGTCCATGTTGTGTCACACAAACAAACAAAATACCAAAAACCAGTGCGAGTATTGCATCTTCATTTAAACAACAACAACAACAACAACAACAACAACAACGATGAGACACTTTTCAGATTGAATTTTGAAGTCCAGTGTCCTTAGCTTGCGAGATTCAGACAAGTAATTAGCACAACTCGAACAGACAAATTGACAAGGAAGGTAAATAAGAAACAAAATTCAGTTTTCTGAAAACTAGCGTCAATGGACGTGCTTCGTGTTGTCATCACACAGAGCGGCGAAGGTGGTCATTGTGGCCAGGGGAGAAATGAAGACAGCATATGACCGCGCCAAAGCCGCAATTTAACAAGACGAAGAAGACAGAAACATGAAAAAAACAAACATTCAAATGGGGCGAGAGGTTTTATTTGTCCAAAGCAGAAAGAAGAAGAAGAAGAAGAAGAAGAAGAAGAAGAAGAAGAAGAAGAAGAAGAAGAAGAAGAAGAAGAAGAAGAAGAAGAAGAAGAAGAAGAAAGAAAAAACAACAGAAAGACAGGAAAAAGACAAAAGGAATGGAAGAAAGAAAGAAAGAAAAAGGAATAAGAAAAAAGAAAGAAAGAAAGAAAGAAAGAAGAAGATGAAGAAGAAGAAGAAGAAGAAGCGGAATAAAGAATATGAAAGAAAGAAAGAAACGAAGAAAGAAAGAAAGAAAGAAAGAAAGAAAGAAAGAAAGAAAGAAAGAATAAAATTACGAAGGTGATTAAGAAAAAGAAGAAGAGATAGGAGAAGAAGAAGAAGAAGAAGAAGAAGAAGAAGAAGAAGAAGAAGAAGAAGACATTACATTACATGATTATTGCTTTAGGTCCAGCGGACTCTTCCGAGCCAAATCAGGACCGGACAACCCCTGATCCGCATAAAAGATCTGCCGAAACAACCTTAGTGGTCAAACTGAAAGCTCTCCATCAGCCAGTCACTTTACAATAAAGACATCCCACGCAGTGGACGCTGAGGCTGTACTCTAATTTATCTAACCCCCGTTTACAAAAACAAAATAGAATACAAACATCATTATAAATTATCAACAAAACACATACATATAAAATGCCTACATTGCTAAACAATAACATCATAGGAAGCCCTAGTGACCACCCGGCAGAAAGCGTCCAATGTTCCCAAGCTGATCCAACAGACCTCATACACAAATAAGGAGTCTTGTCCCGGAAATGTTTTCAAGAAAAAAGGTAGGTGACTGGTCTAGCGAAGAAGAAGATAGTATAGCAGATTGATAGAACAGAGCAGGAATGAGAAAGGGCAAATGAGAAAGACAGCGACAGTGGGAATTTAAAGCACTAAATTTCCAGAAAATGGGGATACTATTTATACTGAAACCCCCGGCACACCAACGGGGGTAGAGGAAGAAGAAGAAGAAGAAGAAGAAGAAGAAGAAGAAGAAGAAGAACAACAACAACAACAACAACAACAACAACAACAACAACAACAACAACAACAACAACAACAACAACGACAACAACAACAAGAGAAAGAAGAAGAAGAAGAAGAAGAAGAAGAAGAAGAAGAAGAAGAAGAAGAAGAAGACATCATTTGGCGTGAATATGAAGCAGATGTTACAAAGTAGGAGTGGGGAAGGGTTGAAAACAATGAGGCAAAGAGTGGGCATGGGAAGGCGGGAGAATGTGTCGGAAATTCTTATGCAAATTCACAAATAAGAATGATAGGATATATTGAATATTCTACCTATATTAACATTTCTAGTTCAAGGTTGGTCAAGTTCTGCTGTACTTAGACAAAAAAAGATTGAAGACATTGTAGACGGATCAAGTCACAGGTTCGTTTGCATTGAGTGCGGGATAAAGCGTAAAATAGGTTTGGCCTGGTTGACAAGCTTTTTGTGAAACACTGAATATAGTAACTGTGCCGTGACAACGCACATGTATACGCAACAAACATACACATAATTATACCCCCGCGCGCGCTCACATACACACACACGCACACACATTAAATACAAATATATATATATATATATATATATATATATATATATATATATATATATATATATATATATAGATATAGATATAGATATAGATATAGATATAGATATATATATATGTTACACTCAGTTCGATGTTGGTGTTTTCTATCAGTATCTGATTCAGCCCCGATGCTTGAATTCCTGATAGTTGTGTAACTCAGATTCGTTTATTCACGCAACCCGCTCAAGCAGCATACAAGTCACAAAGTCGACGTATGAAGTTTTCCACTTTTATTCAGCACACATCAACAACTGCATACAATTCTCAATTCAACTCAACAACTTTCACAGCAACTTTCCAAATCACTATCAACAACTTTACTATCCCAACAGCAACTCGGCACACGATTAAATAACCTCTCTCTCTTCCGGAAGAATTTCGAACAATGTAGAAATGACGCACTGCCACCAATCGAATAAAAGATCGTCATCACTGACTTACGTCATACATTATTATTTCTCCTTCTGGTACGACCTCTTGCTTCGACATGTATCGGGAAATTTCTATAGAAAGTAAACACTCAGATCCAGAATCTTCTACAGTAATATCGACCAAAGCAAATTATCAACGTTATACAAAGCCTCTCCTAACAACAATGCAAACTCAAATCAAAGGTAAATAAACTCCATTATTGAATACTTTGCAAATCGAAACGATTAGATCTATCGTACACGCTTCAGCTATACTATCATTCGCGTTTCAACGTAACATAACCCCCCACTCAAGAAGAAATTTACCTAATTTCTTTCAACAACGTTGAAACGTAATGCACAAAGTACAGAATTAAAACTTACTTCAGTCTGTCCGAACACTGTCAATGTTCTCAGTTCATTCACACAGAGTCAGTGGTTTTCATCTTCAAGTCTTTCTGGGTACTGTCAATGTTCACAGTTCATACACCCAGTCAACGTTTTTCATTTTCAAGTCTGTCATTACCAATATTCTTAGTTCATCCACACAGTCAATGCTCTTTCACTCGCAAGGAAACGACGCCCTCGTCAGTTGCGGTCGTCATCGGCCCAGGGTCAAAGACGATGATCACGTGGGCTTCCCTGGAATCAGTGCGTCCTCCGTTGTTTCCTTCTTCCATCGGATGTCCGACGCAGTCGACGTTGTCAGCTTCCAGGATGCATTTGCTGGGTCTCACGATCAGGTTGGCTTCTGCGGGACGGTGGAACAGCTCCCTCAAGGTCTGCAGATGCTCCTTCCAGGTCTGGGTGTGGACTTCATGCTCGACCAAAGTCGTAGAGCCTGGGACATCATTGAAGTTATGGGGAAACTCGCCCATAAGGTCCTTGAGCTCCATCTTTTGACCTTCTGTCAAGCTTGGTCCTATCTTAACGTCATCGATGCCTTCTTTGCTGTGGAAGTCTCCCAGTTCCAGCAGTTCTTCGCTGTCAAAGCTGTTGTCGGTCACAGCTGCTGTGGCTGCGTGCACAGTCGCTGATAGCCTTTCCACGTACAGCTTAAGGAGGTTGGCGTGGTATATTTTGGAATGCTGGCCGACCTTCACCTTGTAGTCGTTGATTCCCACCACGGTCTCCACTTCGTACGGGCCTTTCCACTGCATCAGCAACTTATTATGATCAGTAGGTAGCAGCACCAGCACTTTGTTGCCAGGTTTAAACTTCCTGTTCACAGCCCTACGATCGTAGTAGTGCTTTCCACAGTCTTGGGACTTCTTCAGGTTTTCTCTGGCTATCTCGAGAGTCTGCTCCAGCTTCTCCCGTAGCTCAAACACGTACTGGTAGCTGTTCTTCACCTCTGGGGTGTCTACTTCTTTCGTCCACAGTTCTTTCAGGATGTGCATCGGCCCTCGGATGGTTCTTCCGTACAATAGCTCGAACGGAGAAAAGCCGGTGGACTCCTGCGGTACTTCTCTGTAGGCGAAAAGTAAGGCGTTGATATAGCGATGCCATTGTCTGGGCTGCTCGCTGCACAGTTTCTTCAGGGTGGACTTCAGCGTAGCATTGAACTTTTCGACAAACCCGTTGCACATTGGATGGTAGGGTGTCGTAGTTAAATGCCGGATGCTCAGCAGTCTGTTGACCTCCTTCATGCAGTCAGAGACGAACTGCGTCCCGAGGTCTGTCAGAATTTCTTCAGGCACTCCAAGTCTACTGAACATGTCCACTAGCGCCTCTGCAACAGTTTCAGTGTCAATCTTCTTCAGAGGCACTGCTTCTGGGTACCGAGTCGCATAGTCCACTAAAGTCAGTACCCACCGATGACCTTCTTCACTCGGAGGTCTTATTTCGCCGATTAAGTCTAAGGCCACCCTCTTGAAAGGTCGGTCGATCAAAGGCATCCTCTGCATAGGCACTTTCGGGACCCTTCCTCGAGGTATGGTCTTCTGGCAAATGTCACATGATCGGCAGAAACGGCTGACGTCCGCATGAAGTCCTGGCCAGTAGAACACCGCCTGGATTCTATCCGACGTCTTCTTGATACCCAGGTGACCTCCCATGATTGAGTCATGCGCTACTTCCATCACTTGGCGCCTTAGGGGTAACGGTACCAAGACTTGACGTAGTGGTTTACCTCCGTTGACCCTCGGGTGCTGGAAGATTCGGTACAGGATCTTGGCCTTCACCTCAAAATAGACCGTACCACTGCCTTTGGTCACGTGGTCTTGGCGGTTCCTGTACTTGTTTAAAGTGCTATCAGCTTCCTGAAGCTGGATCAGCTTATCTCTGTCCACGATGGCAGCTTTAGAGTTGTCGGCGACCTTCAGTGGCGTAGACGTCTTGTCTCTCTTGGCCTGGGCCCTGGTAGTAACAGCACCGACGATCTCTGGTCGGCAGGGCTGAGCCGGAGTAGCCACATTATCCCGTAGCAGCTCTGTAAGGTCTCCATCGGGAAACGGCAATGGATCCTCCTCTACAACTTCGACACGTTGGGTTGAGGCAGGACTCCACTCTGGATCGGGGTCGTCGGGTCGTCTCGCGCCGTCGATGTTCCCGATCATCAAATCGTATAGCGGCTTCTTCAGGCAAACCGCTTCTACTTCGCCTATGTAGAAAGGAGTGCTGACTTGAATCTTCGCAACTGGCGCTCTCACACATTTGCTGTCGGCCATGAGTGTCCATTTTGAATCGCCAGTGAACTGTTCTTTAGCGATTAGGTCTTCTCTGACGATGACCCCACTACAGCCAGAGTCTCTTAAGACAGTCACTTCATGATTTCCGACGCGTCCCTTTGAAACAGGCATGTTCTGGACGGTCACAGCTGCGCTGGCGACGACGGGGATGGATTTCCCGTTGGCAAGGAGAAGTTGGCCATCGGTTATGCACTCTTGCACGTCCGCAGGAGTAGCTGTGCGCTTGGTCTCACTCGGAAGAATGACGCTCCCGCCGCACACTTGATGGTCAGATCTACTGGTTTGCCGTTGATTGGAGAACCGCCTCTGCCGGTTGCACGCCGCTGCATTGTCCGTACTGCTCCGCTGTCCGCTATTTCTGCTTTGAGTGCAGCTGGCAGCTCTGTGGTCTGTAGCGTTGCAGATGAAACATCCTCTTGACTGCCCTTCCCTGGAAGGTGGCGTGGAGTCCGTGTGTCTCTGACTCGTCTGACTCCCCTGGATCTGGTTCCCATGGTTTCCAGTCTTCTGAAATGGTTTCATCGCCTTGGGTGGCCCCAGCGTTTTTCCGTGAGCGAGGAGATATCTTTCGGCAACCTCGGTCACATCATTAAGCGTCTGCAGCTTCTGTAGTTCTAAGTGGGTCGCCAGGTCCTTGTGACAGGCATTGAGGAATTGCTCCTTCACGATCAGGTCATGGAGACTATCGTAAGACTTCCCTTTGCCTGATAGTTCCACCCACTTGTGTAAGTATGACGACAGGCGCTCCACAAATTGCTTTGGTGTCTCGTCTGACAAAGGCCGGCATTCACGAAAGCGTTGACGGTGGCCCTTTTCTGTAAAGTTGTAGCACTGCAATAGGGCCGCTTTCAAAACGTCGTAGTCTTTAGCGTCATTATTCGACAGTCTGGTGTAAACTTCGAGCGCTTGCCCTGTCAGAAGTGCACTTAGTCGAATCGCCCAGTCTCGAGGTTGCCAGTTGGAGCTTTCGGCGAACCTTTCGAATCTCGCCAGATAGCTGTCGATCTGGTCCTTCCCGTCGACGAAGGCTGGCAATTTTGGAGCCATGTGGTCGCTGACGATTTGTGGCGCATGCTGATTGTTTTGGATACGCGCCAACTCTAGCTGGTGCTGAAGTCGTCTCTCTTCCATTTCTCTTTCTTCTCGGCGTCGCTGCGCTTCGAACTCTCTTTCTTCACGCCTGCGTTGTTCTTCTTTTTCTTCTCGGCGACGCTGTTCTTCCTTTTCTTCTCGGCGTCGCTGCTCTTCTAATTCTAGACGCTTCTGTTCTAATTCTATTTCTCTTTCTTCACGCCATATTCTCTCTTGAGACTTGACGTACTCCGTCAGCTGTTTTCCTTTTAGATTTAATTCAACTCCTTTCTGCCAGAAATCAGCCATCTTAATGCTTTTCTGGAAAGTTCTTTTCCGGAAAGTTCTTTTCTGGAAAGTTCTTTTCTGGAAAGTTCTTTTCTGGAAAGTTCTTTTCTAGAAAGTTCTTGACTGTGCTGCACTCTTCTAGACTGTTCTAGAACAGCACGCTTTCTGCAGTAGCGCTGATGCTTGTCACTAGTCGCCTTCGCTGACGCAGGCCCCGCTGTCCTCGTCGTATGCGACGCTGCACCACGCTGGTGTTGATGTATACGCTCCTGTGCTGAAGTAGACGCGACGTCCGCTCGCCGCTCGCTGTAACACTGGCGATGTAGCTCCGAGACTGTCCCTCGACGTAGTCCTGCGGCAGCTACGTAGTCCCGCTCTGTTGTTCGCTCACGAAGCAACTCTTCGGCGACTACACGCCCTTGCAGTCAACCCGAACCTATCGGTGATGTAGTCCCAGTATGTTGGCCCCTCTCGACGCAACTCGTTGGCGGCTACCCTCGATGACTGCCTCTCGTAACGTTGACTCGCTTGTTGTAGCAGTTGAACCCTTGGCTATGGCGTGAATCGCGGCTTGACCCCCAAAATGTTACACTCGAATCGATGTTGGTGTTTTCTATCAGTATCTGATTCAGCCCCGATGCTTGAATTCCTGATAGTTGTGTAACTCAGATTCGTTTATTCACGCAACCCGCTCAAGCAGCATACAAGTCACAAAGTCGACGTATGAAGTTTTCCACTTTTATTCAGCACACATCAACAACTGCATACAATTCTCAATTCAACTCAACAACTTTCACAGCAACTTTCCAAATCACTATCAACAACTTTACTATCCCAACAGCAACTCGGCACACGATTAAATAACCTCTCTCTCTTCCGGAAGAATTTCGAACAATGTAGAAATGACGCACTGCCACCAATCGAATAAAAGATCGTCATCACTGACTTACGTCATACATTATTATTTCTCCTTCTGGAACGACCTCTTGCTTCGACATGTATCGGGAAATTTCTATAGAAAGTAAACACTCAGATCCAGAAACTTCTACAGTAATATCGACCAAAGCAAATTATCAACGTTATACAAAGCCTCTCCTAACAACAATGCAAACTCAAATCAAAGGTAAATAAACTCCATTATTGAATACTTTGCAAATCGAAACGATTAGATCTATCGTACACGCTTCAGCCATACTATCATTCGCGTTTCAACGTACAATATATATTATATACGTAATATATATATATTATATACATTAATTACATTAACGCAAGCACATGCACGCAGAATTAGTAGCTTATCCAGTCAGTGGTATAAAATTACTAGACTAGTACTGCTGTGTCTAAATACGTGTGCGGGAACACTGTTGCGAGCTACCACGATGACGTATTTCATTGCCAAGGATCTAAGCCATTCACGTATTTGCAGACGATCTTTCAGAACGCTCGAATAAAGTAGTTTCGTGGATTCCAATTTAGCAAATATCAGTCACATGCACATATATTTACTATTTCCACTACCAAAATGTAAACAGCTGTATTAGCCGTAAGTTTTGCTGGACCTAAACACTGAACTGGAAACAAAAAGGCATTCAGGCCTTTTAAATGAAGTGCTGCCGCAGAATGCTGCAAATAGCCTGGAACGAACACAATAGCAACGAATACGTCAGAAACTTGCACGTGTCACTTTCAGGTCTTCGGGAAATACTCGTTCACCTGGCCATCGAGAAGAAGAGAAAGTTGTGGTAATTTGGTCACCCCACGCGGCACGACATCCGTGCAAAACCCATGATGCGAAGAGCAACAGCGGAAGGAGGCAGGCACAGAGAAAGGCAAAGAAAGAACTGGACAGATGATGATGTCAAAACATGGACGGTGCTGGACATACCACGCCTCCTGACAACAGTAACAGACAGACTGCAGTGGCGAAAACTCTCCGCGACAGCAGCCCTCGTGTCTCCCCAACGACCCCATAGGTTGAGGGATTAGATGGAGATGGATGGATTAGCAGATAGTAATAATCTTAGCGTGAAAGAGACATTTTAAAAGTGTTTCGCATTCTAATCAGAGGGTCAAGCTCCCTGTGGAATAGTTTGAGGATGACCTAGAAAAAAATGTTCTGATTCCTGGATAGTATAGGAGGGTGGGGCACCTTATGTCACGAGGCAGCATATGTCAGTAGCAATAATATGTCCTTAATTTGGTTTATTTCCTGTTTTGTTTCGTTTTCCAATCCATAAAACCAGTTTTCCATAAAAACAGAAGTTTTTTACCGCCATTTGCACGACAGCCCATGGAGAGGCAACACACTCAAGTGATTCTCTGCTGAAAGTAAGCATTTGTCTGTTTGAAATTCTTTGTGTGGCTTGTGTACTAAATAACAAGTTTCAAACTTGTTTGTTTTATGACATACTTTAATGAATCTAGCTCATGATGACAAAACTTCTAAAACAGAAAACATTTATTGCACTGAATGAAGCAAGGTTGAATAAGACCACCCCCCTGTGGGGCAGGTTGAGCAGGGGCATTGTATGTCACTGACACAAGCTACCCCACAAAGACACAACCTACCCCATCTAGGCACAACCTACCCCATCTTGACTCATGTGTGATTGTGATAGCTTGGTGTTGCATACGTGCTGGACCAGAATGAAAGACAGACTTGAGTGACATTCCGATTAATCACAACATTCTTGTGACGTCACAGAGATATTCTACATCTCAAACTGCCCTACGGAGCAGTCATCTGTATGCAAGAGTATTATGTTGAACGCCGACGATGCTATTTAAAATATGACGTGCTGTCTCATTTTCAGGGTGGTTCGGCATTACCGCAGAAAAGGCCTTTGGAAAGAGCCTACTACCAGCCAGATGAATGAAGCCCTTGAAGCCATACAAAATGGTCTCTCCATAAGAAAAGCCGCTTATCAGTTCAACCTAAACCGAGAAAGTTTACGCCGCCATTCCATTCAAAAAAAGGCAAACCCTAACTATCAGCCCAAGCCGTTTCATGATACGTGTGGTAGCAGGCGAATCTTTGATGACAAAGAAGAAAATGAGCTGGTGGACTATATCATAACATGCTCACACAGTTGGGTTTCCCATTGGACGGACAAACAATAAGAAAGCTTGCTTATCAGTTTGCATGTCGCAACAACAACAACATGCTTGGCATGAAACTCAGCTCGCTGGAAAAGACTGGCTTATGTCTTTCTTAAAGAGGAATAGTTCTTTGAGTTACAGAATTCCAGAAGCAGTGAGCCTAGCTCGTGCTAGAAGTTTCACAGCAGAGAATGTGCGCTCTTTCTTCACTAAACTTCAAGAGCTGTATGAACGACTGGGCCTTACCCCTGACCGAATATTCAATTTGGACGAGACAGGGCTGACGACCTCACAAAAGCCACAGAAGGTTGTAGCAAAAACTGGATCCCGACAAATTAGTCAGCTTGTTTCCCATGAAAGAGGACAACATGTGACCCTCCTTGGCATTGTCAATGCAATTGGCAATGCTGCCCCGCCATGTCTCATATTCCCACGCAAGAAGTTCCTGCCCACCATGGTGACAGGGGCTCCTACGGGCACAAAAGGAATGTGCCACAGTTCGGGATACATGACAACAGAGTTGTTCCTAGAATGTTTGCAGCATATTGGGAAATATGCCCACTGCAGTCCCACAAGGAATGTTGTTCTCTTGATGGACAACCATGAAAGTCACCTGTCGCTCGATGCTGTCGATTTCTGCAAAGAACAAGGGATCGTGGTATTGACATTCCTGCCACACTGTACTCATCGACTTCAACCCTTGGATTGTTCCGTCTTTGGGCCTTTCAAAACGGCTTAACACAAAGCGTGCAACGCGTGGATGTGCAACCACCCAAATCAGCCAATGACTAATCATTATGTTGCTGAGGTAGTGGGGCATGCCTACCCCAAAGTGTTCACAATGGCAAACATCACTGCTGGCTTCAAAAGCACAGGCATTTCTCCTCTGGATCCAGACGTCTTTGATGACTCTGACTTCCTGGCTTCACCAAGCTGTGGCCCTGCAACTGACACTGGACATGAGAGAACCGATGTTGATGACGACCCAGTCGCTCCTCCAACACAGCCCACAACAAATGAAAGACACAGGTCGCCATCTCCCTTCCACCCACAGCCTGGTGATGCACCACTCACCACATCTCCTCCACCCCCACCCACGGCTTCAGAACAGCCACAGGGCAGCAACGAAGAAAATCAGAGAATTTCTCCCGAAATGATTCGACCCTATCCTATTCCACCAAGATGTGAAAGTCGTAAGTGTGGACGACCCCCTGGCAGATGTGCAATCATGACAGACACTCCTGAAAAAGAGCTGCTAGCTGCAGCCAAGCAGAAAAAACTCAAAATAAAGGAACACAAAAAAATGAGAAGAAAGGAACGCAAAAAACTGAGAAGAAATGAACACAAAAAACTCAGAAGAAAGCACCACTTGCCAGACGACGACTTCCTGATTCATGTGCGATAAAGTCAGCTTCTGTTGTCAAAGCAGGATGGCACCAAGGTCAAACCATATTCCCTAGTTGCTCAAGAGGGCGACAGTGTGTAGCAATGGATGTTGCTGCAGCTTGCTATGCTACTATCAAACCAGTTGAAGCATGGGTCACCAGCGACCTGAATGACATCATGCTCAATAGTGATGCACTTACAGAGGAATTGCGAGTAATCAACCATGTAACATCACCGGATTTCTTATGGTTTCTGATGTGCCAGATTGCATAACTGCCTTCAATGATAAATTTTCTGTAGCAATCATGCCTGCATCGTATGGCATCTGGATGCCTGACAACAAAGAAAACAGTAGATCCTCTCTGAAAAGTAGTCTCACCAGAGTTCAGTCGCCAGCAGCAGTCATTATCATGAAAGAAACTGCGATTGTACTACTGAAAACACACAATGCTTTGTACATCTTTGATTCACACTCGAGATGTGATCAAGGCTTGCCCACTTCAAGAGGACGAGCCGTTCTTCTTTCCTTTGCATCATCTGATGACTTGATGGATTACTTTCAAAATGTCATTGAGCAATTTGATGCAGCCCCCTTCCCTTACGAAATTATCCCCATCCTCACAGCCAAAGTCATGTAAGACTTTTTTTCTGATGCAAAATATTGATACACTGTAGTGTTGGTTTTTTTGCGATTTATTTTCTTAGTTTTTGGTTTAACTTTTGCAAACAAGTGCCCATGCATTGTGTTTAGAACTGAATAATTGTGCTTTGTGTTGCTGTTGTGTTTATCAATTTCAACTCCTGATAATAAGGAACAAAACAAAGAAAGGTAAAGTTAAGGCTAAGCAAACCTACTCAGGCTAATCAAACTTACTAAGATTAAGCAAACATACATGGTTGATATTTGAGTTGTTGCAAATATTTTAATTTGCTTTTGCATTTTCTTCAGCAACATAAATTTTGTGTGTGTGTGATTTTTCACTCCAAGTGTGAGTGACTAAAACATCAAAGACCTTGTAATGAAAAGAAACATTTCTCTATGTTTTCGTGTAGTTTTCACTGCCAAAATATGTGTCATTGTCATTGTTTCTGTGTTCAATACAAGAAACTGAGAGTTTTATTGTTTATTTCACATAAGAGAATACATTTTATTTCATGTTACCAGCTTTATATTTAAAAAAATTTAAAAATCAAACTGTATTTTATTTTACAAAGTTAACATTTGTGCTTTGTTTTTGCTGTGTTGGTGAAGTGATTTTTTTGTTTAATTGATAACGACATTATGAAGAAAGATTTAGAATTGTGAAAAAATCCTACATGGTTCATTTGTGGCAAAAATAACCATTTATTCACAATTCTTCTAACTTGCAAAAATATGCTTCTTTCCCTTCTTTGTGCAGTATTGACAGACTCTGCCCCAGAGGGATACACAACCTGCCCTACAGTGGGGCAGGCTGTGTCAGTCCCACCTACTCATTTGTTTGCCAAAGTGCATTAAAATTATTCATACAAACGTAATTTCCTATGTTGTATTATGTTCATAAGAGATTAAAGTGTTGTTTTAAACTTGATTGAGCTTTTTGTTGTGAATTGCCAGCAAATGAGAAGTGAAATAGCTTTTTCTGGCACAAGGTGCCCCACCCTCCCCTATAATATTAGCACAGACCGTATACATTATTACTCTTTTTTTAAATTAATACTCATGCACTTTCTGTGCATACAAACAATTTTTGAAATTACTCGGATTGGTGGTTCTCAAACACTGCGCGCTGCGCTTTCAAGGTCAAAGAGTTGCTAAAGATGCTAGACACTGAGAACCAGTTTGCACAGAATAGAGCCCAAAATAAAATATGTTGAAGTCAGGGTTAAATCCACTTTGCCCAAAACGAACGCTGCTCCGTGTAAAGCGCGTGGACATGGGCCACTGAACCAAATCAACCGGCCGCTATTCGCTTCAAACAAAATATTCAGGTTTCCTTTTTGAGCGAGGTGTTTGCCATTCTCCTTCACTTGTTCCTTTTACCTCTTCTTTCGTTTTTTTTTTTCTTCTCATTTCAATACTTATCTGGAAATACTTTGAAATAGTCGGAAATCATAACGAGCCAAATATCGGTCTGTCTGTCGGTCGGTCCATTGGAAGCCATATCTCAAGAACGTCTGAACGGATTTTGACCAAATCCCATAGGAACATTACCTAGGTTAGTGGCCTGCCTCTCGTGCTATCATATTCGCTCTACTGCTAAGGTCCCATCATATCCTATCCTATCTTAGCCCGTTACTCGAAAGTCGTTGAGGCATCACAGATGAGCGTTTATTCAGCGTACTCCATCTTTTACCTGTCCTCAGCAACCTCATGGCTTCGCTTAGTGCCAAGCCAGTCCATTCTCGAATAGTGTCCTCCCACCTCTTTCTCTGTCTCTCTCTTCTTCTGTCTCCTTGCACCGTACCTTGCAAGATGGTCTTTGCAAGGCCTGATGCTCTGCTGACTTGGCCATACCATCGGAGTTTCCGTTTCTTCACCACTGTGAGCATATTATCGTGTTGTCCAATGGCTTTTGTGATGGTCTGTCGGACTTCGTAGTTGGTGATGTGCTGGGTATAGAAAATGCACACAAGTCTTCTGTAGCACCTCATCTCCATGCTTTGTATTCTTCGTTGTAGGTCTGCTGTGAGGTCAAGATCACTGAATTTTAGTTATTGCTAAACACATTTTTGCTAAATATCTTAGGAACTGCTAGAGCAATTTTGTTGAGTTTGGCTTACTGGTACTTCAGATCATGAGCCATCCTTCAGTAGTACTGTAGTCCGGTTGTCGTCAGTTGGTCAGTTCGTATCTCCGAATTTCACTTTTATGTTCAAAACACACGTTAGACCTTAACTCAAGAACAACTGAACCGAATCCCCCGTTGGGGTGCCGGGGGTTTCAGTATAAATAGTATCCCCACTTTCTGGAAATTTAGTGCTTTAAATTCCCACTGTCGCTGTCTTTCTCATTTGCTCTTTCTCATTCCTGCTCTGTTCTATCAATCTGCTATACTATCTTCTTCTTCGCTAGACCAGTCACCTCCCTTTTTTCTTGAAAACTCTTCCGGGACAAGACTCCTTATTTGTGTGTGAGGTCTGTTGGATCAGCTTGGGAATATTGGACGCTTTCTGCCAGGTGGTCACTAGGGCTTCCTATGAAGTTATCATTTAGCAATGTAGGCATTTTATATGCATGTGTTTTGTTGATAATGTATAATGATGTTTGTATTCTATTTTGTTTTTGTAAACGGGGGTTCGATGAATTGGAGTATAGCCTCAGCGTCCCCTGCGTGGGATGTCTTTATTGTAAAGTGACTGGCTGACGGAGAGCGTTCAGTTTGAACACTAGGGTTGTTTCAGCAGATCTTTTATGCGGATCAGGGGTTGTCCGGTCCTGATTTGGCTCGGAAGAGTCCGCTGGACCTAAAGCATTAATCATGTAATGTAATGTAATGAAATGTAACGTAATGTAATGTAATGTAATGTAATGTAACTGAACCGAAATTCATCTTAAAAAACAAAAAACTACAACCAAACTTTGCGGATATTTTAACTGTTGCTAAGCATGTTAAATAATTTCTTTTTTGTACTTTCTCAAAGGTCAAGAGTGCCGGTAACAAGAACACACCCAGCATGCACTAGGTCCTTCTCCCCAATCCCTGGCTGCCCAGGATTGTGCTCAGTTGTCTGGAGCGTTATTACGATGCGCCCAAAGGCTGCGAGTTGGCGCTTCAGGCGGCTTGAGTTAGTTCCTGTATCGGCCAGCGCCTTGAGCCGCCAAGTAAGGTGAGATGTGTGCGCTATAAAAATCCTCGAAAATAATAGTTTTTTAAACGCGTTGCGCGCTGTATCTAACAATTGGCTAATCGGATTTTGTTTGTTTTCGTTATCCATAGTTCATATTTGTCATTTCCTGTTTTCCTTTTGCTTCGCTAGGGGAAAGCCGAGTCACACCACACCGCCAACAAAATTAACCCTTTGTAAAATGCATATATTTCGGCTGCGTGTTCGAGTGTCTAGAAATACATTTGAATGGCTTGCCATCTTGTTAACCTTCTAGTTCCTCTCTACCGGCCGCTGCTTACTACAAATAGTTTCAGGTAATTTTTTTAAGGCATGCATGCGCAAGAGTATTGAGGATGTTATCTATCCTCTATCCTGTCCCGTAACCCGGAGGTCGTAGGGGCACCACAGATGATCGTTTAACCAGCATACTCCATCTTTCTTTGTCCTCTGCAGCCCTGATGGCTTCACTCAGTGTCAAACCAGTCCATTCAATTCCATTTGTGTGTGAGGATGTGAACGTTTAAAAAAAGGAAGTATTAGTGACAATGAGTTTACTTGAGGGAATTGCATTGTTGTGACATGCGTATTTTGACAATCGCCGCTCCAACCGTCCGCTAAAGCTTTGAATTTTAGGCGACCCTTCCTTGTTTTGTCAACCAACCACTGTGCTTACGATACACCTTTTTTGGTGGGGGGCTGCTGTGCCATTTTTA
>CM072518.1:53964918-54019918 GCA_036898135.1 Oncomelania hupensis | reverse complement strand
CTCTTTCCCAACTGATTGACAGTTTTCCTAACCGATTTTGCCTCTGTTTCATTTTACTAAGGTTACCATACTTTTATCATTAAAACAACCAATGAAAATTTCCCAACGCAAACAAATGACCTATCACCTCAAATATTATATTTTATAAAATTAATAGCTCACAAACCTCTTTGCTTTTCCTCAAATTTTATTATTGGCATTAATCACAAACTTTCACACAAAAGAATCATCGATAAAAATCGTCCATTTTATTCTTTTCCAGGAATAAAAAAAATGGCGATTGACACGCAGCAAAATTGACGTCATATTTCTAAATCTAGCACAGGCACTCTATAAAACAATTTGCACTTGGAAAATAAAAATCCTCGCGAGCGTTTCGTTTCGCGACATTACGCCCCTCCTCTTGAGCTGAAACATCCATGTTTAAGCTATTCTTTTACAAGTGCAAGCGACTCAAATAGTCTGCGCCAACGTTGTCTTTCCCTTTGATAACTTTGACTGTGAAAGAATACTGTTGCAGCTGGAGAGCCCACCTCATTAGCCGACCATTCTCAGTCTTGGTTTTCTGCAAATATGTGAGTGGTTGGTGGTCTGTCTCCAAAGTGAAATGTGTTGAATACAGGTACTGTTCAAACTTCTTGACAGCCCATACCACTCCCAAACACTCCTTTTCGATGGTCGAGTAGTTTTTCTCTGCACGGTTAAGCTTCTTGCTTGCATAGGCTACTGGCTGTAACCCTTGCCCTTGATCTTGCAGTAAAACTGCTCCCACTGCAACATCTGATGCGTCACTCCTCAGAGTAAATGGCTTGCTGACGTCAGGTAGCAATAACACTGGTTTGCTTACCAAGCAATCTTTGAGTTTAACGAATGCTGCTTCACATTTTTCATCCCAGGCCACTTTTTCTGGTAGACCTTTCTTTGTCAAATCAGTCAACGGAGCGCTGATTTCCGCATAGTTGCTGATGTATTTCCTGTAGAACCCTACTAGTCCTAGGAATGCTCTGACTTCCTTCTTTGTGATCGGTCTGCTGGCTGACCTGATTTTCTCTGTTTTGTCATCATCAGGCATGACTGTGCCTCCACCCACATGATGACCCAAATAGTCTAATTCCTCGAAACCAAAGTAGCACTTAGAGGGTTTCGCTGTAAGACCTGCCTCCTCCAACCTTTTCAACACAGCATCAATGGCTTCTACATGCTGTTCCCATGTTTCAGTGGCAATGATGATGTCATCAATGAAATGTTCAATATCATCACGCTTCAGTGGTTCAAGTAACTTGCGCATCATTCGAGTGAAAATAGAACTCGCAGTCTTGATACCAAATGGAAGATAAGCGAAACAGTACTGTCCCATGGGTGTACTAAACGCCGTCTTCGGTTTATCCTCTTCTTTGACTGGTATCTGCCAATACCCTTTCGTCAAGTCTATCTTTGACAAATAGCGTGCTTTCTGCAATTTTGCAAAGATTTGTGGCACATCAGGAATAGGTTCCGAATCGAACTCTACCTGCTTGTTGAGGCTTCTATAGTCAATACAGAAACGTATTTCACCATCCTTCTTCTTCGCCAACACAATCGGGCTATTGTAAGGCGACACTGTTGGTTCTATGACCCCCAACTCCAACATGTCAATGACCTCTTTCTTCACTGTTTCTACCTGCGCAAATGGTAGCGGGTATTGCCTCACATGCACTGGCTCTTTTGACGTAAGTTTGAATTCACATTCTTCGATTTTGCATTTCCCTGGTATGTCTTTAAGCACATTTTCTCTCCTGTCGCAAATAGACAAAATTTCAGCCTGCTTGTGCTCGTCCAACTCAGGGTTGATCTTCACGTCTCTGGGACCTTCTTTTGCATGCAACGTAAGCATAGGAAAACGATCTATGCCTAGTGCTCCCATCTCTTCATCGTACACATCGTCAACCACAACGCTCACTTCCTCCTCATCTGTCTCCATGACCACCGCGTTTGGCTGTGCTTCATCTGTCCCTGCTTGCTTTCCGTCACGTTCGACGTACAATTTCAGCAAATTCGCATGTAGCAGTTTTTCATGTCCCCTTATCTTGATTCTGTAGTTGCAGCTGCCCACTTTCTCCACAACTGGATAAGGACCTTTCCACGTTAGCTGCAGCTTGTTGTGCTTGGCGGGCAACAATAGCAAAACTTTGTCCCCGACCTCAAATTTTCTGTCCTTGGCCTTTTTGTCGTACACCCTTGTGTACCTGAGCGCCGCCTTGCTGAGGTTGTTCTTGGCAATCTCACAAGTTTTCTCGATTTTGTTCGTGAGATCCGTGATATGGCTAATCGTGGATCGCACTTCCTCTCCTGCATCCTCATTTGTCCACACCTGACGTAGAACCTGCATAGGCCCTCGTACTTCACGCCCATACAACAGTTCAAAAGGCGAAAATTGCAAGCTTTCTTGCGGTACCTCCCTGTAGGCAAACAATAACGCTGGCAAAAACTTGTCCCAGTCCTTGGGCTGTTCTTGACAAAGTCTCTTCATCATGTCCTTGAGTGTAGCATTAAACTTCTCTGTCAAACCATTTGTTTGCGGGTGAAAGGGTGTAGTATGGATCCCCTTTATGTTGAGAAGCTTGTTCACTCTCTCCATGATTTCGCTGGTAAATTGGGTACCCCTATCTGTGATCACTTCCTTAGGAATTCCCATCCTGGTCCAATAGATCCACAACGCCTCGCTCACTGTCTCTGCCCTAATATCCTTCAGAGGTGTCGCTTCCACATACCGCGTGGCATAGTCAACCATGGTCAATATGTAACGATGACCCCTGCTGGACGCTGGTAGTATCGGACCAATGATATCTACCCCAACTCGCTCGAAAGGTGTGCTGATAAGCGGCATGCTTTTCATCGGAACCTTCCTAGTAGCTCCCTTCCTCGTGCTCCTTTGACACACGTCACATGACGCACAATAACGTTTGACGTCACCACAGATACCCGGCCAATAAAAATCACGCCATATCCGGTCGCGAGTTCGGCGTACTCCTTGATGTCCTGCCATCGGTGTATCATGAGCCAATTTGAGCACATCTGATCGGTACCGTTCTGGCACTACCACTTGTCTACATGGTTTACCTTCACTCATGTAAACTCTGTACAAAATGTCTTTCTTCCACTCGTAGTGGGTTTCTTGCTTGAGCCCTAGTTCTGCCCTTTCCCGAATTTTTTCTAAAGTCGGGTCTGCCTTTTGTTCCTTAGATAGATCTTCAGGACGTACTTGCCCTAAGTCAATCTGCTTAGGAATCCATGGCTTGGCTTGTGCTTGTTGCTTCTCCTGCAACCTGGTTTGTACCGGTGCTACAACTTGTTCCTCCGGTTGCTCTACCAACGGAAACAATGGAACTTTGACCTCAGTCCCGTCTGTCATCTTTCTGCTATTTCCTATCAGAACTTGATGCACCAGCGTCTTCAAAACCAAAACACGCGTTTCTCCAACGAAAAACGGAGTTTCCAAATGCACCACAGCAATGGGCACTTTCTTTCGCTTGGATGAATCTGCAAGTGTCACGTTCTGGTATTCACCCGTATACTTGCTTGGGGAAACTAAACTTGAATCCACCAATATGCTACTGGCTCCTGTATCCCGAATACCTTGAGCCTTTACTCCATCCACTTTCAATTCACAGTTCGGTTCATAGCCGTCTTCACTACATCGATTACACGGTTTCTGTTCCTGGGTCACGTTGACCGCATTCACAACAGCTGACGCTAGGTTTGAGTTTGGTCTGTTTCTATTCACATTTGCCTTTTGGCAATCCCTCATCAAATGTGGGCCTCCGCATCGAAAACATCCCTTGAAGTTTTGCTGAGACTTGTTTATTCCTGACGCACCCGCGTTACCAGGACCTGTCGCTTGACCACTCACCCCTCCATTACGTCGTTGTCCCATGTTCGAATTCTGCGTTTGCTGGTTAACCCTGGGACGGTTATCCATTCTAGCACTGGGTCCAATGGGCCGCCTCGTTGCTATCGGACCTCCAGCATTCTGCGCATCTTCATAAGTTTGAGCATGGACCACCACTTCGTCCACACACGTAGGGTTTCTCTCCCTAATAAATCTTGCCTCCTCTTGAGACACTATCTCCAACATTTTGTCCATGAGAATTAAATCTTTTAGCTCACCTGATTTTCCTTCTTTCTCAGACAAATCCACCCATCTGTCTAAATACATCCCCATTCTGTTCCTACACTCCCTGATGCCTTCATGACTGCCCCGCTTGAATTCCTTGAACCGTTTCCGATAAGTTTCAGCGGTCAGCTGGAAACGCCTCATGATCGCAGCCTTGACCATGTCGTAATCCATAATCTCCTCATCAGACATCTCAGTGTAGACCTGCCGTGCTTGTCCTCGTAATTGACCAGACAGTCTTATCGCCCACTCATCCTTGTTCCAACCTGACAACGTAGCAATACGCTCAAACTGTTTCAGGTAGACCTCTACATCGTCCTTATCATCCAAATAAGGTACATTTACATTCACACAGCTCCTCGCTGTCCTGGGCTCCGGATAAAAATTCTGATTTTGGTCCCCATCATCAGCAGTCCACTCTTGCGCCTTTCTCAACTCAAACTCGTTTTGCATGGCCATTTGTTCCAATTTTGCCTTGGCCTCTCTTTCTTCCCTCATAATGCGCTCTTCTCGTTCTTCACGTCGGAGCTGGTCCTCCCGTTGCTCCTGCCGTATCTTCTCCGCTTTCTCTTCCTCCCTTATCCTCTCAGCTTTCTCCTCTGCTTTCTCTTCCTTCTCCTTCCGGATCCTCTCCGCTTTCTCTTCCTCCCTTATCCTCTCCGCTTTCTCTTCCGCTTCTTTCCTTCTCTTTTCCACATACTCTGCCAGATCCTTATCTGTCAGACCCAGGATGATCCCATCCTGCTTGTAGGCTAGCAGCGGAGACTCAGTCTCCATCTGAACTGGTTGCTGCCTCGGCATCCTCCTAGCCAAACTTTTCCTAAACTAATCCTGTTTTACTACACGTAACCCTGGTAGATAAAACCACAGACTATTTAGGCCTCAAACGTACTCGCCTTTCCAAAGGTTAAAGTACTACAACGGATACGCCTGCGCTCTAGCCCCAAACGGCTTTTCTGTCACAGCTATCCTTACGTGAACGGTTATACACTAACAACACGATCACCGACGATAATCCACCGCCTTTCAGATTATCATCAACACTTAGTCTCCTGGTTAAGTAAAACGTCTAACTAGACCCACATTTACTAACCAGCACTACCAATTACCACAATTGGTTAAACTGTCAATCGGACACTACCGAATCTGACTTTCAGACCCTCAACTAGAAATAATTCTTGGTTAGAGGTTTGACCCGACTAAGCAACACAGAGCTAATTAGGTTGACCGCCTCACCGATCAATACCTAACCTCTAGCCTGTCTTCGAACAACACTGAAACTATACGATGTTTTCGGAACATCCAACTTACTTAAAGTTTAAGCTGGAAAACTTACTTTCAATCTATGACCGATACTTTACCCTACATACTCCATCAGGATAATAAACGTCATAGGTTGCAGAAACTGTTCAGCCTAAGTATACCTTCGACCAAAACACTAGTACCTACGTACAATAGCTATTGCAAACTCTGCAATCAAAGGTTCGAAATTTTGGAAAAGTAAAACTTATACCCAAAATATCTTTAATCCTACTACGGATAATACCGGTCTTCACTGCTCAACCGCCAGAATAAATAATTTCAAACGAGATGATTTCCCTGAAGATACTTGCACAGCTGGGCTCTCAGACAATATGAAACCACTGATGCACTAACATATTAGCAGATATAATGCACATTTTATGTAAGCAATGACTAGCAACAACATAAAACAATATTTTACCTATACTGCTCTCTAATCATGCTCATGCAGACGTGCAACAATTACATCAAGGTAACCACAACTTGAAGCAAGAACTTATTATTATGGAAAAAATTATGAAAACTCGCTGAAGTGTTGAATTTGTAAAGTATTGGATTAATGGTGCACCTTTGACATTAAAAAAAATGAATGGCTCGTTACCCCCTAGAATTCTCCAGAAATTCTAATCCCGGACGATGAACCCAGAATGTCGCAAACCTGGGTGTTACTGGGTGATCACTACTGATGAAGGACTTCCTTGACTTTCATGACTTACCCCAGAACATGGTTTTATTTCAATAAAAAAACCTAAGGTACACCATTTCATTCCAACACTTCACAAACACATAACACATTTTTCCAAGTTCGAGTATTTTATTATATTCCGTTCATTTTTTCTTCGAGATCGGAACGATAATTTGGCGATGCTTTTGTCGTGGTTACCGAAAATAAAGTTCGATTGTTTTTTTACTTAGCTTCTTATAAAGTCCTCGTTGAAATCGTTGTTAACAGATGAAGAAATCCGGAACTAGGTGAGTTGGTAGAAAAGTTAATAGGAGCTGGAACTTGACGTCGATGTCGCCGTTAGATCTAAAGGCTGTCCATGACCCACCAGTGACTTCTGTAGCCCTCGTTAACGTACAGTTCCATCTTAGAATCAGTCACTCCGATCATAAGCCAGACGTCATCGAAGAATCCAGTGCCAGTCACAAAGATGACATCGTCACAGATATCCCAGACGGATAATACCACAAGATAAAAACACCTGCCGAACAAAACTAGTCTTAGATATTTGCATGAAAATTATTTCCATACAAACTTAAACTCCTTCAGGTCCGGCTCTGCTTGGAAAAACATGTTACGATTAATCAACACATCAGTCCCCTGAAAACCAACTGCATTCAGACGAACCAACTATCTTTCTCTGGAAAAGAAATGCATTCAAACAAACAAACTATCTTTCTCCTCTGGAAAACAAATGCATCCAATGAACAAACTATTTTTCTCCTCTGAAAAATACATATATTCAATGAACAAATCATCACACGTATCAATCTTCTTGGGAAATCATCTTGAATAAAGAAAAATCTAAATATTTACCCTACGGTGCCAGAATTCAGCTAAAGCTGATCAAACGTCGAGGAACAACTATCTTCCTGGCCCAACCACATCTGACATCATTCAGCCTCCAGCTAAACTGTCGTTGGCACCCCACAGAATAAGTTGCCTCGGAGCTTGGGTAGAATCCTCCCTGTCCAGTCTAGATCTCTTTCCCAACTGATTGACAGTTTTCCTAACCGATTTTGCCTCTGTTTCATTTTACTAAGGTTACCATACTTTTATCATTAAAACAACCAATGAAAATTTCCCAACGCAAACAAATGACCTATCACCTCAAATATTATATTTTATAAAATTAATAGCTCACAAACCTCTTTGCTTTTCCTCAAATTTTATTATTGGCATTAATCACAAACTTTCACACAAAAGAATCATCGATAAAAATCGTCCATTTTATTCTTTTCCAGGAATAAAAAAAATGGCGATTGACACGCAGCAAAATTGACGTCATATTTCTAAATCTAGCACAGGCACTCTATAAAACAATTTGCACTTGGAAAATAAAAATCCTCGCGAGCGTTTCGTTTCGCGACATTGTTGTTGTTGTTGTTGGCATTATTATTGGTGGTAGTAGTAGTAGTAGTAGTAGTAGTAGTAGTAGTAGTAGTAGTAGTAGTAGTAGTAGTAGTAGTAGAAGTAGTAGTAGCAGCTGTAGTAGTACTCCCCTTACCTCCTTTTTCAACACACACGTACACATACACACAAACACACACACACAAATAAAAGTTTGCATGGCGAAAAAATATAGTTTTCGAATAATAACCTTATAAATAAATACACAAGTATATCAAGTTGATATACTTGTGATAAATATGAATGCCAAGAGATTGTAACTGGATATCAGGATAGCGGTGAGTGGTTGTAAGAAGACACATCTTTAAACAGAACCCTCACACGTCCATCCACCCCGAACCATATTCTCATTTACACTCACAGCCAGCCATTCACCCACAAACCAACTCACACACACACGCAATCACACAGACTCACAAACTAACTATGACTACATACACGCGTGCGCACACACACAAATACACACACACACACATAAGAAAGAATTTTGAAGGCGAAAAAATATATATTGTTTACGAATAATAGCTATAACCTTATTGTACAAAAAGGCTTTAACAGGATATAAGGATAATATATAGGTGAATGTTTGTACGAAGACACATTTTTATACGGAATCCTTTCACCCTGCCCACCCCCTCTTTTACACTCACACCCATTCGTCCACCCACCATCTGTCCCTCTCTCTCTCTCTCTCACACACACTGACACACCCACACACACCACCCACTCCTCCCGCACACACGTATACACACATACTACCACACAGTTACACGCACGTACATTAAAAAAAAAAAGAAAGCAGTTTGGCACGATTGTGCATGAATGAGCTCGTTGGGCCTGGTTCAAGTGTATACCCAGCTATAGTCTCTGAACGTGTACCCTTTTCTTTATACCCGCCGCACTCGGGTCGGGTTTTACCCCATGCAAAGTTTAATGTTTCGGAGCTTCTTTACAGGGGAATTGAGCGATAGATATTCTTTATTATTACAACAATTGAACAGAAGTCCTGGCATAGTAATTACAATTCATTTGCGTGACCCCAATAACGGCCAGGTCGGGGAGCGGTAAACATTGTATTTATTATTAACTTGTAGCCACCGAGGCATGAAGTTTGTACAGGTCACAGGTTAAGCACTATACCAAACAAAAGTTTCAGGTCGAGCACAGGGGCATCACGCAAGCATTTTTAGAAGATAGAGGAAGGAGCTCTATAACAACACGGAATAAACAGCACACAGGCGTAATCAACTATGAGAGAATGAGACTATTGAAATGGAAACTGCATCGGAAACTGGTTCAGAACAACAATCAGTGTGCCTCAAGGATGCCTACTCCCTCCAACACTCTTCAACATCTTCCTAGAGCGCAAAATGTCAGATACCCTTGCAGATCACTAAGGCACAGTCACAGTATATGGGGTTTAGCAATCACCAACCTCCGTTTTGCGGATGATATTGATGGATTGGCTGGAGAAGAACACAAACTTGAACAGCTGGTACAGAGGCCTGACACCACCTCCAGAGCCTATGGAATGGAAATAAGTGCAGAGAAGATCAAAATGATGGCCAACAACACCAATGGCATCAACGAGGACATCAAAGTCCAAGGCCAATCCCTCAACGAATTGAATAGCTTCAAATATTTAGGAGCCATTGTATCAGACAATGGGTCCCGACAGGAAGTCCTCTCCAGGATAGCGCAAACAACTGCTGCCCTTACAAGAATGAAGCTCATTCGGAAAGACAGGACCATCAGTCTACATTCCAAGGTAAAGATGCTGCGCTCCCTTGTCATCTCCATCTCCATCTCCATCTACACAAGCCCTTGGACAGCACGATGACATGCTCATAGTGGTGAAGAAACGGAAACTCCGATGGTATGGCCACGTCACCAGAGCATCAGGCCTTGCAAAGACCATCCTGCAAGGCACGGTGAAAGAAGGTAGAAGAAGAGGGAGACCGAAAAAGAGGTGGGAGAACAACGTTCGAGAATGGAGTGGCTTGACACTGAGCGAAGCCATGAGGGTTGCTAAGGACAGAGAAAGATTGAGTACGCTGGTTAAACGATCATCTGTGGTGCCCCAACGACTTTCCAGTTACAGGATAGGATAGGATAGGAATAGCGATGGATAGGATAGGAATAGCGATCTCCCTGCCTTTACACCACATGTTTTAGTTACAGATGTGTTGTTTGTTGTGTGAGTGAGCGTGTTGAGTCTGAAGTAAAATATGTGTCATCTGGTCAATCTTGATAGTGATTTCATAATGCCTTTCCGATTCTTAGTAGCACGTACGCCAGTGGGCGATATCTAGTTCAAAATTGAAATTAAAAGAATTATTTCACCTTGAGACATTCTCCCCTATACGCTATTGTGTCCGGGGACGGTAATCTACCCACTGAGACATTCAAAACTTGTTTTCTAAATCGCTAATTACTTCTTTTTCTTTTTTCTTTTTTTTTCTCTTTTTTTTTTTTTGGGGGGGGGGGGGTGTAGGGGAGGAAAGGGGGTTGGTGGGTAATCGTTTTACGCGACAGTACATGTACTCTAAAGTGCATTACACTACACTACACGTCAGTACATGTACTCTGAAGTGCATTACACTACACTACACGACAGTACATGTACTCTGAAGTGCATTACACTACACTACGCGACAGTACATGTACTCTAAAGTGCATTACACTACACTACACGACAGTACATGTACTCTGAAGTGCAATACACTACACTACACGACAGTACATGTACTCTGAAGTGCATTACACTACACTACAGGTCAGTACATGTACTCTGAAGTGCATTACACTACACTACACGACAGTACACGTACTCTGAAGTGCATTACACTACACTACCTGACAGTACATTTACTCTAAAGTGCATTACACTACACTGCACGACAGTACATGTACTCTAAAGTGCATTACACTACACGACAGTACATGTACTCTGAAGTGCATTACACTACACTACACGACAGTACATGTACTCTAAAGTGCATTACACTATACTACACGACAGTACATGTACTCTAAAGTGCATTACACTACACGACAGTTCATGTACTCTGAAGTGCATTACACTACACGACAGTACAGGTACTCTGAAGTGCAATACACTACACTACACGACAGTACATGTACTCTAAAGTGCATTACACTACACTACACGTCAGTACATGTACTCTGAAGTGCATTACACTACACTACACGACAGTACATGTACTCTGAAGTGCATTACACTACACTACGCGAGAGTTCATGTACTCTAAAGTGCATTACACTACACTATACGACAGTACATGTACTCTGAAGTGCATTACACTACACTACACGACCGTACATGTACTCTGAAGTGCATTACACTACACTACACGGCAGTACATGTACTCTGAAGTGCATTACACTACACTACGCGACAGTACATGTACTCTAAAGTGCATTAAACTACACTACACTACACGACAGTACATGTACTCTAAAGTGCATTACACTACACTACACTACACGACAGTACATGTACTCTAAAGTGCATTACACTACACTATACGACAGTACATGTACTCTGAAGTGCATTACACTACACTACACGACCGTACATGTACTCTGAAGTGCATTACACTACACTATACGACAGTACATGTACTCTGAAGTGCATTACACTACACTACACGACAGTACATGTACTCTGAAGTGCATTACACTACACTACACGACAGTACATGTACTCTGAAGTGCATTACACTACACTACACGACAGAACATGTACTCTAAAGTGCAATACACTACACTACACGACAGTACATGTGCTCTAAAGTGCATTACACTACTCTACACGACAGTACATGTACTCTAAAAGTGCATTACACTACACTACACGACAGTACATGTACTCTGAAGTGCATTACACTACACTACACGACCGTACATGTATTCTGAAGTGCATTACACTACACTACCTGACAGTACATGTACTCTAAAGTGCATTAAACTACGCTGCACGACAGTACATGTACTCTAAAGTGCATTACACTACACGACAGTTTATGTACTCTGAAGTGCATTACACTACACTACACGACAGTACATGTACTCTGAAGTGCATTACACTACACGAGGACATCAAAGTCCAAGGCCCATCCCTCAACGAATTGCATAGCTTCAAATATTTAGGAGCCATTGTATCAGACAATGGGTCCCGACAGGAAGTCCTCTCCAGGATAGCGCAAACAACTGCTGCCCTTACAAGAATGAAGCTCATTCGGAAAGACAGGACCATCAGTCTACATTCCAAGGTAAAGATGCTGCGCTCCCTTGTCATCTCCATCTCCATCTCCATCTACACAAGCCCTTGGACAGCACGATGACATGCTCATAGTGGTGAAGAAACGGAAACTCCGATGGTATGGCCACGTCACCAGAGCATCAGGCCTTGCAAAGACCATCCTGCAAGGCACGGTGAAAGAAGGTAGAAGAAGAGGGAGACCGAAAAAGAGGTGGGAGAACAACGTTCGAGAATGGAGTGGCTTGACACTGAGCGAAGCCATGAGGGTTGCTAAGGACAGAGAAAGATTGAGTACGCTGGTTAAACGATCATCTGTGGTGCCCCAACGACTTTCCAGTTACAGGATAGGATAGGATAGGAATAGCGATGGATAGGATAGGAATAGCGATCTCCCTGCCTTTACACCACATGTTTTAGTTACAGATGTGTTGTTTGTTGTGTGAGTGAGCGTGTTGAGTCTGAAGTAAAATATGTGTCATCTGGTCAATCTTGATAGTGATTTCATAATGCCTTTCCGATTCTTAGTAGCACGTACGCCAGTGGGCGATATCTAGTTCAAAATTGAAATTAAAAGAATTATTTCACCTTGAGACATTCTCCCCTATACGCTATTGTGTCCGGGGACGGTAATCTACCCACTGAGACATTCAAAACTTGTTTTCTAAATCGCTAATTACTTCTTTTTCTTTTTTCTTTTTTTTTTCTTTTTTTTTTGGGGGGGGGTGTAGGGGAGGAAAGGGGGTTGGTGGGTAATCGTTTTACGCGACAGTACATGTACTCTAAAGTGCATTACACTACACTACACGTCAGTACATGTACTCTGAAGTGCATTACACTACACGACAGTACATGTACTCTGAAGTGCATTACACTACACTACGCGACAGTACATGTACTCTAAAGTGCATTACACTACACTACACGACAGTACATGTACTCTGAAGTGCATTACCCTACACTACACGACAGTACATGTACTCTGAAGTGCATTACACTACACTACACGTCAGTACATGTACTCTGAAGTGCATTACACTACACTACACGACAGTACACGTACTCTGAAGTGCATTACACTACACTACACGACAGTACATGTACTCTAAAGTGCATTACACTACACTACACGACCGTACATGTACTCTGAAGTGCATTACACTACACTACCTGACAGTACATTTACTCTAAAGTGCATTACACTACACTGCACGACAGTACATGTACTCTAAAGTGCATTACACTACACGACAGTACATGTACTCTGAAGTGCATTACACTACACTACACGACAGTACATGTACTCTAAAGTGCATTACACTATACTACACGACAGTACATGTACTCTAAAGTGCATTACACTATACGACAGTTCATGTACTCTGAAGTGCATTACACTACACGACAGTACATGTACTCTGAAGTGCAATACACTACACTACACGACAGTACATGTACTCTAAAGTGCATTACACTACACTACACGTCAGTACATGTACTCTGAAGTGCATTACACTACACTACACGACAGTACATGTACTCTGAAGTGCATTACACTAAACTACGCGAGAGTTCATGTACTCTAAAGTGCATTACACTACACTATACGACAGTACATGTACTCTGAAGTGCATTACACTACACTACACGACCGTACATGTACTCTGAAGTGCATTACACTACACTACACGGCAGTACATGTACTCTGAAGTGCATTACACTACACTACGCGACAGTACATGTACTTTAAAGTGCATTACACTACACTACACTACACGACAGTACATGTACTCTAAAGTGCATTACACTACACTATACGACAGTACATGTACTCTGAAGTGCATTACACTACACTACACGACCGTACATGTACTCTGAAGTGCATTACACTACACTACACGGCAGTACATGTACTCTGAAGTGCATTACACTACACTACGCGACAGTACATGTAGTCTGAAGTGCATTACACTACACTACCTGACAGTACATGTACTCTAAAGTGCATTAAACTACACTGCACGACAGTACATGTACTCTAAAGTGCATTACACTACACGACAGTTTATGTACTCTGAAGTGCATTACACTACACTACACGACAGTACATGTACTCTGAAGTGCATTACACTACACTACACGACAGTACATGTACTCTGAAGTGCATTACACTACACTACACGACAGAACATGTACTCTAAAGTGCAATACACTACACTACACGAAAATACATGTGCTCTAAAGTGCATTACACTACTCTACACGACAGTACATGTACTCTAAAAGTGCATTACACTACACTACAAGACAGTACATGTACTCTGAAGTGCATTACACTACACTGCACGACCGTACATGTATTCTGAAGTGCATTACACTACACTACCTGACAGTACATGTACTCTAAAGTGCACTTAACTACACTGCACGACAGTACATGTACTCTAAAGTGCATTACACTACACGACAGTTTATGTACTCTGAAGTGCATTACACTACACTACACGACAGTACATGTACTCTGAAGTGCATTACACTACACTACACGACAGTACATGTACTCTGAAGTGCATTACACTACACTACACGACAGAACGTGTACTCTAAAGTGCAATACACTACACTACACGACAGTACATGTGCTCTAAAGTGCATTACACTACTCTACACGACAGTACATGTACTCTGAAGTGCATTACACTACACTACACGACCGTACATGTACTCTGAAGTGCATTACACTACACTACACGGCAGTACATGTACTCTGAAGTGCATTACACTACACTACGCGACAGTACATGTACTCTAAAGTGCATTACACTTCACTACACTACACGACAGTACATGTACTCTGAAGTGCATTACACTACACTACACGACCGTACATGTATTCTGAAGTGCATTACACTACACTACCTGACAGTACATGTACTCTAAAGTGCATTAAACTACGCTGCACGACAGTACATGTACTCTAAAGTGCATTACACTACACGACAGTTTATGTACTCTGAAGTGCATTACACTACACTACACGACAGTACATGTACTCTGAAGTGCATTACACTACACGAGGACATCAAAGTCCAAGGCCAATCCCTCAACGAATTGCATAGCTTCAAATATTTAGGAGCCATTGTATCAGACAATGGGTCCCGACAGGAAGTCCTCTCCAGGATAGCGCAAACAACTGCTGCCCTTACAAGAATGAAGCTCATTCGGAAAGACAGGACCATCAGTCTACATTCCAAGGTAAAGATGCTGCGCTCCCTTGTCATCTCCATCTGCATCTCCATCTACACAAGCCCTTGGACAGCACGATGACCTGCTCATAGTGGTGAAGAAACGGAAACTCCGATGGTATGGCCACGTCACCAGAGCATCAGGCCTTGCAAAGACCATCCTGCAAGGCACGGTGAAAGAAGGTAGAAGAAGAGGGAGACCGAAAAAGAGGTGGGAGAACAACGTTCGAGAATGGAGTGGCTTGACACTGAGCGAAGCCATGAGGGTTTCTAAGGACAGAGAAAGATTGAGTACGCTGGTTAAACGATCATCTGTGGTGCCCCAACGACTTTCCAGTTACAGGATAGGATAGGATAGGAATAGCGATGGATAGGATAGGAATAGCGATCTCCCTGCCTTTACACCACATGTTTTAGTTACAGATGTGTTGTTTGTTGTGTGTGTGATAGTGAGTGAGCGTGTTGAGTCTGAAGTAAAATATGTGTCATCTGGTCAATCTTGATAGTGATTTCATAATGCCTTTCCGATTCTTAGTAGCACGTACGCCAGTGGGCGATATCTAGTTCAAAATTGAAATTAAAAGAATTATTTCACCTTGAGACATTCTCCCCTATACGCTATTGTGTCCGGGGACGGTAATCTACCCACTGAGACATTCAAAACTTGTTTTCTAAATCGCTAATTACTTCTTTTTCTTTTTTCTTTTTTTTTCTTTTTTTTTTTTGGGGGGGGGGGGGGGGGTGTAGGGGGGGAAAGGGGGTTGGTGGGTAATCGTTTTACGCGACAGTACATGTACTCTAAAGTGCATTACACTACACTACACGTCAGTACATGTACTCTGAAGTGCATTACACTACACGACAGTACATGTACTCTGAAGTGCATTACACTACACTACGCGACAGTACATGTACTCTAAAGTGCATTACACTACACTACACGACAGTACATGTACTCTGAAGTGCATTACACTACACTACACGACAGTACATGTACTCTGAAGTGCATTACACTACACTACACGTCAGTACATGTACTCTGAAGTGCATTACACTACACTACACGACAGTACATGTACTCTGAAGTGCATTACACTACACTACACGACAGTACATGTACTCTAAAGTGCATTACACTACACTACACGACCGTACATGTACTCTGAAGTGCATTACACTGCACTACCTGACAGTACATTTACTCTAAAGTGCATTACACTACACTGCACGACAGTACATGTACTCTAAAGTGCATTACACTACACGACAGTACATGTACTCTGAAGTGCATTACACTACACTACACGACAGTACATGTACTCTAAAGTGCTTTACACTATACTACACGACAGTACATGTACTCTAAAGTGCATTACACTATACGACAGTTCATGTACTCTGAAGTGCATTACACTACACGACAGTACATGTACTCTGAAGTGCAATACACTACACTACACGACAGTACATGTACTCTAAAGTGCATTACACTACACTACACGTCAGTACATGTACTCTGAAGTGCATTACACTACACTACACGACAGTACATGTACTCTGAAGTGCATTACACTACACTACGCGAGAGTTCATGTACTCTAAAGTGCATTACACTACACTATACGACAGTACATGTACTCTGAAGTGCATTACACTACACTACACGACCGTACATGTACTCTGAAGTGCATTACACTACACTACACGGCAGTACATGTACTCTGAAGTGCATTACACTACACTACGCGACAGTACATGTACTCTAAAGTGCATTACACTACACTACACTACACGACAGTACATGTACTCTAAAGTGCATTACACTACACTATACGACAGTACATGTACTCTGAAGTGCATTACACTACACTACACGACCGTACATGTACTCTGAAGTGCATTACACTACACTACACGGCAGTACATGTACTCTGAAGTGCATTACACTACACTACGCGACAGTACATGTAGTCTGAAGTGCATTACACTACACTACCTGACAGTACATGTACTCTAAAGTGCATTAAACTACACTGCACGACAGTACATGTACTCTAAAGTGCATTACACTACACGACAGTTTATGTACTCTGAAGTGCATTACACTACACTACACGACAGTACATGTACTCTGAAGTGCATTACACTACACTACACGACAGTACATGTACTCTGAAGTGCATTACACTACACTACACGACAGAACATGTACTCTAAAGTGCAATACACTACACTACACGACAGTACATGTGCTCTAAAGTGCATTACACTACTCTACACGACAGTACATGTACTCTAAAAGTGCATTACACTACACTACACGACAGTACATGTACTCTGAAGTGCATTACACTACACTGCACGACCGTACATGTATTCTGAAGTGCATTACACTACACTACCTGACAGTACATGTACTCTAAAGTGCATTAAACTACACTGCACGACAGTACATGTACTCTAAAGTGCATTACACTACACTACACGACAGTACATGTACTCTGAAGTGCATTACACTACACTACACGACAGTACATGTACTCTGAAGTGCATTACACTACACTACACGACAGAACGTGTACTCTAAAGTGCAATACACTACACTACACGACAGTACATGTGCTCTAAAGTGCATTACACTACTCTACACGACAGTACATGTACTCTAAAAGTGCATTACACTACACTACACATCAGTACATGTACTCTAAAGTGCATTACACTACACTACACGACAGTACATGTACTCTAAAGTGCAGTACACTACACTACACGACAGTACATGTACTCTAAAGTGCATTACACTACATTACACGACACTACGCGTGTACATTTTACCAATTTATTCAGAATTCTCGACATAGCGTTATTATACAAAGCATCGTCTTCTGATTGAGATATAACATTGAAACCAACAGGCGCCTGAAGAAAATGAACTCACAAACACGCAGCCGAACACACACAACATTCACGCTGGCATAATGGACGATATTAGAGACTGAGTGATCTTATATGGTCCTATATAGTTATATAGTCTTATGTTGTTCGTTGTTACAAGACTTCGCGCGTGTTATTGTGGGAACAGATTTATTTAAGTTGCTCTAATTAACAGATTCTGTTTCTTTGTTTCTTTGTTTCTTTGTCTGTTATGGTTGTCTAAAATCACAGTGTTGTAAAAAGACGTTAAATTTAACTATCCTATCCTATCCTATCCTATCCTATCCTATCCTATCCTATCCCGTAACCCGAAGGTCGTAGGGGCACCACAGATGCTCGTTTAACCAGCATACTCCATCTTTCTCTGTCCTCAGCAGCCCCTGATGGCTTCGCTCAGTGTCAAACCAGTCCATTCTCGAATGTTGTCCTCCCACCTCTTTTTCGGTCTCCCTCTTCTTCTACCTCCTTGCACTGTGCCTTGCAGAATAGTCTTTGCTAGGCCTGATGATCTGGTGACGTGGCCATACCATCGGAGTTTCCGTTTCTTCACCACTGTTAGCAGGTCATCGTGTTGTCCAATGGCTTGTGTGATGGTCTGTCGGACTTCGTCGTTGGTGATGTGTTGGGTATAGGAAATGCCCAGAAGTCTTCTGTAGCACCTCATCTCCATGCTTTGTATTCTTCGTTGGAGATCTGCTGTGAGGGTCCATGCTTCGCAAGCATATAGGAAGATGGAGATGACCAGAGAGCGCAGCAGTCTTACTTTGGAATGTAGACTGATGGTCCTGTCTTTCCACGTTAAATTTAACTATTGAATGGAATTGAATTGCATCGTGGGCACACAGTAAACTTTTTCCCTTGGACACACAAACTCAAACACACACACACACACACAAACACACGCACTCACACACGCTCAAACACACGTACACACATATACTACATACAAATGAGGGGACGGGGTTAGGGAGGCTGGAGGTGGGAGGTGAGAAGAAGGGAGGTGATCATGGTTTATAAGTCGTGGGTTCTATCCCCTGTTTGATTACTGTACCCACAGGCCCGTCTATCGAACATCCATTTTGCATTATAAATAAAAAGAGAGCCCCCTGAGAGATCTCCAAGTCTCGGAGCAGCAATTTGCATTCTTTCACAAGAAAACTTTTGCCATTAAATGCATTAAAAAAAAAAATTCATAGAACACCATTTGCACCACTAAAGTCAAGTAACGACAGATGACGTTTTCAACGCGGAAATCTATAAGCCGCAATAACTACTTGGCCTTGAAACATCCTTACACCGATCGAAAATAGACCAATAAAGCTACCCTTTGAAACCAAGTAATGACTTTATTTGTGTGTTTGCTGTTGTATTTGTTTGTACTATGTGGTATATATATTATTATTATATGTGTGAATATATAATAAAATAATAACTGAAATAAAATAATGCAATACCTAAATTAACAGTCCCGCATCAAGAACGAAAGCAAAGTTAGCTTGAGAACTTAAAAAATGAAATAAATAAAATTATCGTACTTATTGTTACGTAATAATTGTAACTGTATCGACAATGTTGCGAGTGCAGGTTCGCTTTGTCTATGAGTATGCGCTGATGTGTGTGTGTGTGTGTGGGGTGGGTGGGTGTGTGTGTGTGTGTGCGTGTGTGTGTGTGTGTGAGTATGTGTGTGAGTATGTGTGTGTGCAGTGTGATGGGTGTGTGTGTGTGTGTTTTATAGTGCGAAAATGCATCAAATAATGATGGCTGGATTGTTCATTGATCGCTTATATGCACTAATTGATTGATTCCTTGCTTGCTTGATTGATTGACACGTCTGTCGGCGCACGCTCCGCGAAGTTCAGCGACCGCTTTTTGTTCATTCAAACCCGCACCCTGTTATTTGTCTTGAGTGTTCACGTTACGCAGCAATTATGCCATTCGCAAGTTCCCATGTACCGGGACAACAACAGAGTATAAGCAACAGACCGATTACAGTTGTGAACACGTTGTTGTTGTCTGTCTTTGTCAGTCTATCACAAATGCTCTGGTCGGACAAACACAAGTTTAGGAATAGAAACTGTAATAATGAGGACATTACATGATTATTGTTTTAGGTCCAGCGGACTCTTCCGAGCCAAATCAGGACCGGAGAACATCCGATCCGCATAAAAAATCTGCTGAAACAACCCTAGTGGTAAAACTGAATACTCTCCACCAGCCAGTCACTTTACAATAAAGACATCCCACGCAGGGGACGGCTGAGGCTTCACCCCAACTTATCAAACCCCCGTTTACAAAAACAAAATAGAATACAAACATCATTATAAATTATCAACAAAACACATACATATAAAATGCCTACATTGCTAAATAATAACATCATAGGAAGCCCTAGTGACCACCTGGCAGAAAGCGTCCAATAATCCCAAGCTGATCCAACAGACCTCATACACAAATAAGGAGTCTTGTCCCGGAAGAGTTTTCAAGAAAAAAGGTAGGAGACTGGGCTAGCGAAGAAGACGATAGAATAGCAGATTGATAGAACAGAGCAGGAATGAGAAAGAGCAAATGAGAAGGACAGCGACAGTGGGAATTTAAAGCACTAAATTTCCAGAAAGTGGGGATACTATTTATACTGAAACCCCCGGCACCCCAACGGGGGTTAATAATGAGGAAATGTAAAGCTTTAGATTATACTCTCGTTACAATCATAATTCAGTTGTTGTTTTTTAAAAGTAACAGTAAAATTACTAACATTCCAATTCAAAACATTCAAAACAATATGGCGTTTGACCGATATTGTTAATGTTATTAGCGCATGACCATTTCTAATGTTCTACTGTTACTCAATTTCTAGTAACATTGGTTTTCTGTCCCGAAACAAATTACATAAACTAAACATTGACTTACACGATAAATATTTCGTTTAAAAAAATCAGTTGACTGACTGATTGACTGACTGTAATAATGAGGATATTAAATATTTTTATTATTAAAGGACAAAGTTCCAATGTATGTTATACTGATTGTATGTGAGTAATGCTTATATATTATGGTCTCCATGTACTCCGTGAGAAAATCTTCCTCAATGTTTGTGGGGGAGAATACAGATTGGGATTTTCTAATTCTCATAATGATCTGTTCTTCCATTTCGCTCTACAAGCTCAAAGAGCTGATCAAGGCGCAGACCGAAACGCAGAATCTAACTCAAGCGTCCCAAGGCGACAACAGTCTGCTTAGCTGGTGCTGCTGCACAGGTGTACTGAGATAGCAAAAACAAACAAACAAACAAACTGCCACAACAGAAAATTCCGGGTCTGCCACAAATACTCTGGAGGAATATTCACATGCCAGGTCAGCAATGTTTGTTGTTGTAGGAGAAACCCACAAGACGGGACTCCTGGCTGATATAAAGTTCGTATGCACTATGTACGCACTTCATATTAGGAGATCGACAATGCGACTAAACTAGTAGGGTTAGACTTACTTACATATAGCGGGCAATAAGGTCAACATATAACGTGCGGGACAGGCTGACTAAACACCTAATCTGTCTTAAGGGGCTATGTCACAAACATGACCATTAATTCACTGCCGTTAGTAAGCCTACTATACCGCTACTATTTATTATGCTGCCTGGATTTTTGTATAAAGTGCTCCTGAGGTTGAGATCCCAATTACACCACATTTTCACATGTCTAATTCACGTTGTGCAATTCACTTAACAAAAAAGGAGATTTTACTGTCTCCTTGATTTGTGTATCCTTGTATCCTCGAAAGTCGTTGGGGCACCTCAGATGATCGTTTAACCAGCGTGCTCAATCTTTCTGTCCTCAGCAACCTTCATGGCTTCGCTCAATGTCAAGCCAGTCCAATCTCAAATGTTGTCCTCCCACCTCTTTTTCTGTCTCCCTCTTCTTCTGCCTCCTTGCACCGTGCCTTGCAGGAATGTATTTGCAAAGGATGATGCTCGTGGACGTTGCCACACCATCGGAATGTCAGTTTCTTCACCACTTTAAGCATGTCATCGTGTTGTCCAATTGCTTGTGTGATAATCTGTAGGACTTCGTCGTTGGTGATGTGCTGGGTATAGACCCAGAAGTCTTCTTTAGCACCTCATCTCCATACTTTGTATTCTTTGTTGTAGATCTGCTGTTAGGGTCCATGTTTCGCAAGCCTATAGAAAGATGGAGATGACAAGGGAGCGCAGCAGCCTTACCTTGGAGTGTAGACTGGTGGTCCTGTCTTTTTAAATGGGCTTTAATAATTTTCAGAGCAACAGTTGTTTGTGCATTCCTGAAGAGGTCTTCCGACATGTCGGGACCCATTGTCTGATACAATGGCTCCTAAATATTTGAAGCTATGTACTGTGTTGAGGGATTGGCTCTGGACTTTGCTGTCCATGCTGATGCCATTGTTGTTGTTGTCATCACTGTGGTCTTCTCTACACATATTTCCATTCCAAATATCTGGAGGTGGTGTCAAGCCTCTGTACCAGCTGTTCTTGTTCTTCTCCAACCAATGTCATCCGCAAAACGGAGGTGGGAAATTGCTCTAACTCTTATGCTGACTGTGCCTTCGTGATCTGCAAGGGCATTTGACACGATGCGCACTAGGAAGATGTTGAAGAGTATTGGAGAGAGTAGGCTTCCTTGAGGCACGCCGATTGTGGTTCTGAACCAGTTTCGGATGGCGCTGTTGTGGATGACTGCACTGGTAACATTGTCATACAGACTTTAGATGACTTCAGTAATGTTATGGCTGATGCCAAACTCGGTCAAACGCTTTCTTGAAGTCTACAAATACATGATATAAATGTTTTTGGTGCTGTAGGTATTTCTCGCAGATTATTCTGAGGTTAAAAATCTGCTCAATGGTACCTCGCCCTGCTCTGAATCTTGCGTGTCTTATCCCCTTTAGAATACCAATGCATTAGCTTTTCCCTTCTTACAATACCCAAGTAGTATTTTTGTGATGTGAAAAAAACACCAAATACTTCACTGATTTTCCGATAGCGATGATATTATTTATTTATGAAAGGCCTCAGCGCTTGATGTTTTCACGACTAAAAGACCCTTATATAATTGTTCTCTGAGGTACAATGCAATACAATAAATTTTACGTAAAGCAGCGGATCGTAGAGCGACCCAAGTATAATGCATTTAATTAACTATGCCAAACCAAACAATACAAGTTAAGTCGATATAATTTAAGGCAATGCAATGCAATTTAATACAATACAATACCACACAGTACAATTACAATTGCAATACCAATAACAATATAAATAACTATTACAATTACAATGCCATATAATTAAATGCTATGTGCAACTTTTCTTCTTCTTTTTTTTTTTACAAATATAAAATCTTATCGTTTTGGGGGTGTGGTGGTGGGTTGGATTGTGGGTGCAGGGAGGGGGGGGGGGTTAGGGTGGATGGCGAGCGTTATCCTTGTTAAAAAATCCAGCAAGACTGCTAAATCAAAACATATGCTAATATATATCCAATATATTCTGTATACTTGGAGCAGGGTCTCTGAGTCTAAGGATTGTTGGGATGCTTTAGTGAAAACACGATTATGAAAACCGAGCCTTGCTACGCCACTTATTCTGCAAGATCTAGAGAAACGAATGGCCTTAGTTCCCACGCACTGGCCAAATGAAACAGCCCATATATATAATATAGGTGCGGGTTTCAAACAGTTTTTAAAAGGCCTTAATTCGAAGGCTTAATTTACTTCTGACGAAAATGGTGTCACCCTAAAATTCCCATTGCAGGACTGGACCACGGTTAAAGGGAGAGGGGGAGAGGTGGATGGGTCAAAAGCTGTATTTGGACTTTTTTTTGGGGGGGGGGGGGGGAACGGGGTGGTTCCCCTTTCGTCCCACCCTGCATAGTGAATATATCGTGGGCTTTCTTTCGTTGTTCAAACCAACCGCTACAGTTTGAATTTGTTTAGTTCTGTGCTGACAGGGAGTGGTTTCCCTTGCTTAACGGTGCACCGGCACCACAGCCGTGTGACCTTTGACCCGGTTTCTGAATAAACCGCCCGGCTTCAAGAGTGCGTCTTTGATGGTCTGGGATAGGGTAGGGTAGGGTCTATTGTATCAGTCTAAAGCCAAGAACTTTACCGTTACCGAGACACTTTGTTATAGTTTTTCTGTCTCTCCAGGATCGCACAAACAACTGCTGCCCTGACAAGGTTGAAGCCCATTTGGAAAGACAGGACTACATTCCAAAGTAAGACTGCTGCGCTCCCTTGTCATCTCCATCTTCCTATATGCTTGCGAAGCATGGACCCTCACAGCAGATCTCCAACGAAGAATACAAAGCATGGAGATGAGGTGCTACAGAAAACTTCTGGGCATTTCCTATACCCAACACATCACCAACGACGAAGTCCGACAGACCATCACACAAGCCATTTGACAACACGATTACCTGCTCACAGTGGTGAAGAAACGGAAACTCCGATGGTATGGCCACGTCACCAGATCATCAGGCCTTGCAAAGACTATTCTGCAAGGCACAGTGCAAGGAGGTAGAAGAAGAGGGAGACCGAAAAAGAGGTGGGAGGACAACATTCGAGAATGGACTGGTTTGACACTGAGCGAAGCCATCAGGGCTGCTGAGGACAGAGAAAGATGGAGTATGCTGGTTAAACGATCATCTGTGGTGCCCCTACGACCTCCGGGTTACGGGACAGGATAGGGGATAGGATAGTCTCTTACCTGCTTTGGTAGTTGCCAAATTTAGCTCAAGAGGGGTGCTAATAATATGTACAATAACTATATACAGGGTTGGCCAATAAAATGTTACCATTTTTTAATTGTTCATAAGTTTTTACAATGAGAACGTTTTCAAAAATTTTCTTCACAGAAATGTCACGGAAGCACCCAGTTATCATTTGATACCAAAGATTTCCCATTTTCTCACTCGTTCTGTACACAGTTTAATAATTGATGATATGCTCAATCCACGCTCCTCTTCTCTGGATTACAGTTGCAACACGCACATTGAAGTTTGTGATGACATTGCCACACATCTCAAGTGAAATTTTCCGAATTTCCTGACGGAAGTTGGTCTTCAGGGCCCAGTGGTCTGTGGGTTATTGTAGTACACTCTCTCCTTCCTGTTCCCCCATAGGAAGTAGTCTGCGGGAGAAAGATCAGGGGAGTAGGCAGGTCATGAGTTGTCTGTGAGCCATGAGAAAAGCCTGTCTCCAGAAAAGAATTGTTTGAGGAAATCCAGTGAAAAAATTGATTATGTTTGGTATCATATGATAATTTGAACATTTTTGTGAATAAACTTTTCGAAAACGTTCTCATTAAAAAAAACTTATTTACGATTAAAAAGTGGTAACATTTTATTGGCCCACCCTGTAAACCCCACGTAGGAGTGCCGGGGTTTCTGTATCAATAGTATCCCCTCTCTGTGGAAATTTAGTTCTTTAAATTCCCACTGTCGCTGTCTTTCTCCTTTGTTCTTTCTCATTCCTAATCTGTTCTATCAATCTGCTATACTATCTTCTTCTTCGCTAGACCAGTCACCTACCTTTTTCTTTGAAAACTCTTCCGGGACAAAACTCCTCATTTGTGTGTGAGGTCTTTTGGATCAGCTTGAGAATTTTGGACGCTTTCTGCCAAATGGTCACTGGGGCTTCCTATGATATTACTATTTAGCAATGTAGACATTTTATATGTACTTGTGTGTATTTTGTTAATATTTTATAACGCTGTTAGTATTCTATTTTGTTTTTGTAAACGGGGGCTCGATAAATTAAAGTACAGTCTCAGCATCACCTGCGTGGGATGCCTGTATTGTACAGTGACCGGCTGGTGGAGTGCCTTCAGTGTTACCACTGGGGTTGTTTCAGCAGATCTTTTATGCGGATGAGGGGTGAGTCCTCTTTCAGCCAAGTTGTGGTCTTGGTTTTGTGATCCTGATTCGGCTCTTTGCAGTCCGCTGGACCATGTAAGCAATGAATAAATAGCTAACTAAGATCTGAATATATTGATTTAAAAAGCAACTATACTTTCGAAAGTGTTATTTTTGTTTGTTTTGGTTATCGTTTTTCAGTGGGAATGTTACAAGTATGTGTCGCCAACACCACCACCTCCACCACCACCAACAACAATAAAAACCACACGTTAAAACAAAAATGAGTAAGAAGAAAATGAGAAAACTAGCGTGTAGAACAAGAAGACAAATTAAAGAAGATAAATTTTTCAAAAAAAAAAGGCAACAAATGAGGAAAGAAGAAATCTGTTTTTGCACTTTTTCATCTCAAAGAACAACACAAGGCACTTGTCTTTGGTGGGAGAAGTTTGATCAAAATATCTCCAGTGGTTCTTGAGAGATGGCTGCCAGCCGAGCCAAAACACGGCCAAAAAAATTAACACAGTCTCTTGAAAATGCTTCTTTTTCGGCTATGTGTGCGAATGTTTGGAAACACATCTGAATATCTTGTCATCTTGATTAAAAAATAAAGTTGCATAACGGTTCGTCTAGTACATGGGTACTTAGAACGCATAGTCATCACAAGATGCGAGAAGTAGCCCAACTGTGACGATAGCCCAAATAACCTCCTTGTATAACCTTGCCTTCGTCCTCGATCTGGGTCAAACACATATTTAAACCCCGGTCGTGTAATATTCTTACAAGAATTAGAAGAAGAAGAAGAAAAAGAAGAAGAAGAAGAAGAAGAAGAAGAAGTAGTAGTAGTCTAGTAGTAGTAGTAGTAGCAGTAGTAGTAGTAGTAGTAGTAGTAGTAGTAGTAGTAGTAGTAGTAGTAGTAGTAGTAGTAGTAGTAGTAGTAGTTGTAGTGATCGTGGACACAGATGTACAGTTCTGGATAATTAGCTCCATATTCCAAAAGGCTTGAATATCTAGCTCTTGCCTCTAGGTTTTATTATGACATTTATTTCGAAACAGGATCTAACTCAAATGGTCCCTAGGGTGGCAACTCACTACTGCTTTGTGCGCCTCATCTAACGCCCAAGACAAATGAGCAATCTTGAACGATCTTTGGTCACTTTCCCAAGTTCGTGAAGAAAGCAACAAGCTGGCGAAGCATTCACATGTATTTCCAGACACACGTACACAGCCGAAAAACAAGCATTTTGACAAGTGTTCATTTTCCTGACGGTGTTATGACGCGGCTTAATCCTAACGAAGCAAAATCCAAAAAACATGGAATGATAGAAGCCAGTATCTGATCTATCGGCAATGAAACAATTATCCAAATCTGCTGAGAAGGAAGCCAGCCACGAACACAGCGCCGCTTGTCAGCATCACCACCACGCAGCCGTTGGAGTTGGTCTGCATGGATTACCTGACAGTGGAGACTTCGTCTGGCGGATTCCAGCACATGCTTGTGATCACCGACCACTTCACACGCTACGCACAAGCGATCCCTACCAGGAACCAGACAGCCCGAGCTACAGCTGAAGCTCTCTTCAACAACTTCGTTGTCCACTACGGATTTCCGAAGAGGCTTCACTCGGACCAAGGTGCGAACTTTGAAAGCAAAGTTATCCAGGAGATTTGCAGTGTCGCCAGCATAGAGAAGTCCCGCACCACTCCCTACCATCCCATGGGCAACGGAATGACAGAACGATTCAACACACGCTGTTGTCCCTGCTCAGAACCCTGGAACCGGAGAAGAAGACTCACTGGCACAAGCACGTGGCATCGCTGGTCTATGCGTACAACTGCACCAGGCATGACAGCACCGGCTTTTCCCCGTACAACCTGATGTTCGGACGCCAGCCACGCCTGCCAGTTGATCTCGTATTTGGCCTGAATCGAACACCCGATTCCGGGGACCAGACTGTTTATGCTCAGGAACTGAAGAAAAGATTGCAAGCGGCGTACACAATCGCCACGAAAGCAGCCGACGATGCACGCCGAAGACAGAAGACTTCCTACGACTTGAGAACTAGAGGTGCAGTTCTTCAGGACGGTGACCGAGTGCTTGTCCGCATCCTGGCCTTCGACGGCAAGCACATGCTCGCTGATCGTTGACAAGAAGAGGTCTACATCGTCGAGGAACAACCCAACCCAGACATCCCTGTGTATGTTGTGGCACAGGAGAGTGACAGGAAGACCAGAAAGACACTCCACCGGAACCATCTTGTGCCCATTGGAAGTGTTCCTACAGAGAGTCGAGACCTACCTGTCGACACCGTAGCAGAGCCAGAACAACAGAGAAGACCACCGCCTGTACCCCCGAGGAAGAAGAAACAGTTGGAGGATATTGTACGAACTCCCTCCAGAGAAGACCCAGTTCCAGCGGCAAACTGCAGTGACGATGATGAAGAAGAAGTGCTGCAGATTGGCATCATCGACGAGACCGCTGCTGGACCCAGAGTTGAAGAGGAGCAAACGGTGACACTCGCCGTAGAAGTTGAAGGGGCCCAGCAGTCGGAGGAAGACGCAGACTTGCAGACACAGGATGACGATCCAGCGGTGTCTTGGCTGCCAGTGACATGGAACCCGATGGTGACGACCGGCAACCCTTGGACTGTGATGGGGAGGGGAACCATGCCACTGAAGAAGAACGTGAAGTCGTTCAAGAACAACAAGAACGACAGGAGCCAAGAAGATCTGGCCGAGACCGACGTCAGCCCGATCGGCTGATGTATGGGCAGTTTGTCATGACCGACCAAACCCGTGGGTTACTTGAGCGCAGTGACTTAGAACAGAGACTTGCTTTGTTGGCACAACTTGTCACTAGTGGAACTATGTCGATGAATCCCAACAGTTTATTGGCAAAAGCTGTGGAATCCGTTATTCCTCGCTAAGCTCTTGTACATAGCACCAGACATTGTCATTAGAATTTTGTAAACTTTTTTTTTCGCATAAAATATATCATTTTCCTGACGGTGTTATGACGCGGCTTAATCCTAACGAAGCAAAATCCAAAAAACATGGAATGATAGAAGCCAGTATCTGATCTATCGGCAATGAAACAATTATCCAAATCTGCTCAGCCAATATTTAGAAACAGCGCACAACGTATTTTGAAATTGGTGAAACACAAAGAGCATGACCTTTTTGATAAAGCACAAATACCAATGATCTAACATGTTTTGTAGTAGTTCAAGTATCTGCAAAAGTTAAAAAGCAAATAATTTGTTTTTAACAACAACAAGAACAACACCACCACCACCAACAACAACAAAACAAAAGATGACATTCGGAGTAAAGGACCGAACGACTGGCCAAAATCCGGATTGCTACTGAATGATGGTAGATTATTTGAAGTAACTGTATACGAACTTCCAACAAAATCGCGTTATCCGTTTTTGAGATATTGAGCAAAACGTTTTTAGCACACACACACACACACACGCACCCACCCACACACGCACGCACACACACACACAAACACACACCCTCGCACACACACACACACACAAACACACACACACATACACACAGCAAAACATAACAAAACAAAACAGAAAAAGAAAGACTCCGGTTACCTCGTTTTTGTGCGTATGTGCTTGTGTCTGTGAGAGCACACCCGTGTTTTTATGCATGTGTGTGTGAGCGCGCGTGCCCCTGCGTGCGTGGTCGCTTTCTGTTAGCATTCTTACGCATTATATATTTGGTTTCTATGTGATATACACATATACCTCATTTTTAATATTTTATTTGTCCAGGGTCCCCCATCGCCGTAGCTCATGTGGTAGAGCATTCGCCTGGCACACCGATGATCCAGGTTCGAGTCCCGTGATGGGCAAGATAAAATGTGGCCATTTGTCACTGTCCATTTTAGCAGTATGATTGCTCCGGTGGTTCAGTGTTGCGTTAGGTCCCTGCCCTTTGTTCCCTGGGATGGTTATCCCCGCCTGCACTATCGCCGCCAATGGGGATTGTAGATGTTAAATTTCAATGGTCATTCATTGTGCGAGTGTTTATCAACATCGAGGCAATAATATCCTTGGGCAATGTATTGTGGTCAGTTGGATGAATAAACGCTGTATTCTGTATTTTGTAAATATAATCACGTCCAGTGAAGTCAATGAAGTCAAATCAAGCTAAGTCAAGAAATCCTTTTTCTTTCATATAAAGAAGAAGGGGAAGAAGAAGGAGGAGGAGGAGGAGGAGAAGAAGAAGAAGAAGAAGAAGAAGAAGAAGAAGAAGAAGAAGAAGAAGAAGAAGAAGAAGAAGAAGAAGAAGAAGAAGAAGAAGACGAAGGAGTGCTCTGAGAATGAGTAGTGCTTTGGCTTGCGGATCTGAAGGTCCCGGGTTCGAACCCTGTCCGGGCAATTGTGTTGTGTCCCTGGGAAAGACACTTTACTCCCGTTTCCTACTCCTTCGGATAAGAGTATAAGCCGAGGTCTAGTCTGTGTGTCGCATACATTCCATCATAACGGACTTTAAAGATCCCGACGCTCATGTCCTAGACCGGTGAGTGCCGGTAACAAGAACACACCCAGCATGCATTTGGTCCTTCTCCCCCCATCACTGGCTGGCCAGGATAGTGCTCAGTTGTCCAGGCGTCAGACCATGCGCCCAAAGCCTGCGGGTGGGCGTCTCGGGCGGTTTGAGTTAGATCCTGTATCGGTCAGCGCCTAGAGTCTGGTCAAGTACGGCGAGATAAGTGCGCTATAAAATCCTCAATAATAATAATAATAATAATAATAATAATAATAATAATAATAATAATAATAATGATGATGATGATGATGATGATGATGATGATGATGATGATGATGATGATGATGATGATGATAATGAAAAACTTCCCCTTCTGGACCCGCAAAATTAATTTACACTAATAATAATAATAATAATAATAATAATAATAATAATAATAATAATAATAATAATAATAATAATAATAATAATAATAACAATAATAATAATAATAATAATAATAACCTCTATACCCACCATTGGCTATACAGCGGATGGGAATAACAATCCCAGGGAAGTGGGGGTAAGGACCTAAACCAACACTGGACCGCCAGAGCAATCATACTGCTAAGAACGACAGTGAAGATGGCAACTTTTATCTTTTGGCTCATCATGCACGAGATTCGAACCTGGGTCATCGGAGTGCCAGGCGAGCGCTCTACCACGGAGCTGTACATTGCGGAGGGACGAAAGAGTGCTCTGTAAATTGTTAGAATGAAAGAATGAATAAAAATATATCAAAGCGCATACACAAATATGTAAACACAAGAAGCAAGACCTACAGCGCTGGGAGAACAAACTGTTAGCCATTCTGGTGGTGTTTTTTTAATAACGATCCAGTTAATGTTTGATCTTCTGTGTTATCCAGTGTTGAACGGTACAATTTTAACCAGGCATTACTTATTTACTGAAGATTTTTTATCTTATCGGTGTACTTTGATCATTATATTTTATCTGTCTTTTATTTATTTATTTATTTTAAATCTGTCCAGTTCGTAAATGATTATGTAGTAAGTCATAGCGTGTGTGTGTGTGTGTGTGTAGGTGTGTTTGTGCATGTGTGTGTATGTGTGCGTGTTGTGTGAGTTTGTGTGCATGTGCATGTGTGTGTTGTGTGTGTGTTTGCGTGCGTTTGAGTGCGTGAGTATGTACGCGTATGTGTCTTTGCGTATGCATACACGCACTAGCTCAGGCAACCCCTTACAAATGGGAATTGTTTAGCTTGTTAATTAATTAATTAATTAATTAATTAATTTATGTATGTATCATTGTGTTGATTGAGTCTGGCTTAAGACCACTGTATTTTTACGAAGAAAAATTCATTAAAACTTTTTGTGTGTGAGTGCCTTCTGTATCTTATCAAGTTCATTTTCTGTGCATTCGAAACAAGTGCACAAGGACTCGTGGTTCAGACGGATGTACCGGGGTTTAGAAAGTGTAGCTCTCTGAACTACTTCACTGATGCAATCACGGCTAGTGCACCTGTTCTTCCCAGTCTTAGGGCGAAGGTTTAAAATAAACGAAGGTCATTCCTGTTGTGTTAGAATGACAGTCATGTCGCGTTAGCAAAGAAAGGATATAGCTATGAAATTGTCTTTGTAAAATATTTATTTTCACTACTTTCAACAAACTAATCTTTATTTAGAAGCATATTTTCTAAATAATCATTTGTTTACAAACAATGCAAGATTTCTCTAATAAATAATTTATGTTCTCCGTAAATAACTTATTATATATTTACCCAAACGATATATTGTTTAGGTAAATAAATCACAATATAGGTAAATAAGACATTGTTGCTAAATAAGAAATTATTTACTTATATAATGCATTAGGTCTATTTAGCAGCTTGAGTTAAATAATGCATTGTTTATACATGTTTCTAAATAATTATTTGTTTACCTATATAATGCCTTATTTAGCAGAATTTGCCAAATAATGTATTATTTTATGCATTGTTTGTGTAAACAATTAATTGTTTAGGGACTGCAATTTTCATTTATGCATTCGCAGATGAGCAGCTCTTGAGCTGGTAAAGCGCTTTATAAGAACGATTAAATAAAAAAAAATATTACTGTGATGTTAAGTAGTAGTGATAAAGCAAATTGAAAATGAGGCAATTGCTTTATATATCACTCTATTTTTTTTCGCAATAGTATATATATTAGTATAATATACGAAACTTGCAATTTGACGGTAACAGCTCCGGAAAAGAGGGATCCATAATTATTTCTGCATTCGCGTCATTGCCTTCAGAGTACTTCCGCAATGTTTCTTGTCAGTCCGACCAGCAAAGCCCTGGTAGTTTTGAATAAGCTGAAAAATTCCGTTTGAAATTAAAACATTACTCAACTCCAAAGAACAAAAAGGAAACACAGTCTCAACACAGTTTTGGGGTAAACAAATAAAAAAATAAAAAAAAAATTCATGACGGAGATACGCCCAAACTGAACACTCCCACACAAAACTAACCTTGACCTTTCGTTGTGTTCGGGAGGTTACAGACGTTTTATCTTCGATGTTATGGAGTGATTTATGTTGAAAAATAAATAATTAACATACATTTTGGGTACACAATGTTTGGAAAAAAACTTGCATTTATTTATAGAAAGCAGTAAAATTATTTTTTTTAAAGTTTTTTTAAGGAAATCCTGGAATCCCCTAAATAATGACAATTGAAGTCCTTAAACAATGAATTGTTTACGTAAATAATGCATTTTTTAGCAACATTTTCTAAATAACAAGTTTAGCAAATTGTGCTCAATAATTGCATTATTTGCGTTATTTGCATTTGTATTAAATGCATTATTTGCGTAAACAATTCTTTATTTAGAAACCTTTCTAAATAATACATTATTTAACTCAATCTGCTAAATAATACATTATATAGGTAAATAATTTTATTTTTTTTAATAGTTGCAATGATTTATTTACCTATATCACGAATTATTTACGTAAACAATGTAATGTTTAGGTTAAAAAAAAATGTATTTACGGAGAAAATACATTATTTGTAAACAAATGATTATTTAGAAAATATGCTTATAATGAAAGATTTTTTTTTAGCTGAAAGTGATTTAAAAAACCCACCAAAAACAATCGCAAATAAATATTTTACAAAGGAAAGTCCTAGTGATATGACAACGTACCGGAAGAAAGGGTTATCTCAGAGCAGCAGTTGTCGCCCTAGATTGTCACCTTTGCGTTGAGTAGTGTCGTAAATCTTTTTTCTCCGCTCTATGACTTGTTATTGGTGGTAGTGTTGGCGTTGTTGTTATTGTGGTGTGGTGGGGGTAGAGGGACAGGGAGTGTTAGTGCTGCTGTTGCTAAAGTTCTTTATTTATTTTTTTTAAAAATCCCGTTACTTCATTATTTTCTTTTTGTTTTGCATTATTTATTTATTTATTTATTGTTCTACTTAATGTTGTTTATGTTTTGATGTCATCGGGCGCAATGAATTTTTTTATTTTTTATTGAATGATGAGTGGTAAGCCTGTTGTCGTGACGGTTGTTATTGCTGGCGGTGGTGGTGGAGGGTGACGATGGAAGGGAGAAAAACATTCTTGGGACAAGAAGTAGAAGCTGTTACTTCCCTTTAACGTTTGTGTTTAGAGAGAGAGAGAGAGAGAGAGAGAGAGAGAGAGAGAGAGAGAGAGAGAGAGAGAGAGAGAGAGAGAGAGAGAGAGAGAGAGAGAGAGAGAGAGAGAGAGAGAGAATAGTTAGTTAGTAATGGAAATAAGTGCAGAGAACACCAAACTGATGACCAACAACACCAATGGCATCAACACGGACATCTAAGTCCAAGGCCAATCCCTCAACACAGTGCATAGCTTCATCTTCCTATACGATTGAAACATGGACCCTCACAGCAGATCTACAACGAAGTATACAAAGCATGGAGATGAGGTGCTACAGAAGACTTCTGGGCATTTTCTACACCCAGCACATCATCAACAACGAAATCCGACAGACCATCACACAAGTCATTGGACAATACGATGACCTGCTCACATTGGAGAAGAAACGGAAACTCCGATGGTATGGCCACATTACCGAGCATCAGGCCTTGCAAAGACCATCCTGCAAGACACGGTGTAAAGAGGCAGAAGAAGAGGGAGACAGAAAAAGAGGTGTGAGGACAACATTCGAGAATGGACTGGTTTGACATTGAGCGAAGCCATGAGGGTTGCTGAGGACAGAGAACGATGGAATACGCTGGTTAAACGATCATCTGTGATGCCCCTTCGACTTTCGAGTTACGGGATAGGATCGGATAGGATAGGATAGGATTGTTCTGTACAGAGAGAGAAAGAGAAAGAGAGAGAGAGAGAGAGAGAGAGAGAGAGAGAGAGAGAGAGAGAGAGAGAGAGAGAGAGAGAGAGAGAGAGAGAAAGTTCGGGAGCATAACCCGGTGTAATTTCCTAATTCATTTCAATTTGTTTATTGTGCCCGAACCTCTTTAGAGCCCTACTCACAAAGGGGGACATCGGGGAGAGAGGTACACTTGCAGAACATGGTTACCATATTTTTTCAAACAATGCAACAATTTGACACAAAATTGTAACTAGGCGTATTACTTGTAAATAAAGAATTAGCACACACTACAGAGAAGGGAAGAGAGAGAGAGAGAGAGAGAGAGAGAGAGAGAGAGAGAGAGAGAGAGAGAGAGAGAGACGCGCACGATAGATCCGATCATTTTGTTTTGCAAAGCATGCAATTTACTTATATTTCATTTGATTTTGCGTTGTTGCTAGAAGCTTTGTATAATGTTGCTAATTTTCGTCGGTCGATATTGTTGAGAATTTTCTGAAAATACTTGTTTACTATCGACCGAAGCTTCGAGATAGATCTGGTAATAGCTATGGGATTCTCCTAACATAATTACGTAACACGGTGCATTGTTCCGGTGACGAGTTTTATTTTGATTAGGGGTTATTGCCTCGTGCTTGAAAGTTTGAACTTTTTCGCGATTGCAGAGATAAGTAACGCACTGTCTGCTTGTAGGAGTAATTTATGATGATTTTTGATGATTTTTAAAAATGATTTTCGCAAAGAGACTTTGTATGCAGTTGTTGATGTTTGCTGAATAAAGTTGGAAAACTTTATATGACGACTCCTGCTTTATTGCTGAGTGAACAGGCTGCGTGGATAAACGAATTCGAGTTACACCATAAGCTCTTTGGTTACACTTATCAAGATTCAAGAATCGGGGCTGAATCGGTTATTGATAAATAAGCGTGTAACAGAGAGAGATAGAGAGTGAGAGAGAGAGAGAGAGAGAGAGAGAGAGAGAGAGAGAGAGAGAGAGAGAGAACAGCAGCAGCAAAAGCAGTAGCAGCAATAGTAGTAGTAGTGGTGGTAGTGGTGGAGGTGGTGGTGGTACAGTGGAACCTCTCTACAACGACCTTGAAAATGTTGACAAAAATCGGTCTTTATAGAGAGGGGTCTTTATAGAGAGGGGTCTTTACAGAGAGCATAATGGCCTTTTCTTGAATCAATTTGCCAGTGATCGGAATATTCTTTCTTCTAGCATCCAGAAACCAATCCCAAACTTTCTCATTAACTTCCGAGTATGTTGTCTTCCTCCGTTTTGATCTCGTACGATCGGCATTATCACCACTTTCCCACCTTTTAAGAATGTCATCTTTGTCTCGGATAATTCCTTGAATTTGTGTTTTTCCAACTTTAAGACTCTTTGCGATCGCAATGGCAGTCTCTTCTTTTTTGTGTCTGTTTACAACATTAACTCGATCTTCCAGAGATAAAAATTTTCTTTTCTTTGTAGACTCCATCATCCCATCACGCTTTCTTTGCTTCTTCTCAGTGCCGCGCTCGTGATGTGAATAAAGTGAAATGCAAACCCCAAACGAGTAGAATCTAGAATGTGACGTTACAAGATGACGTCAAACTTATAGAAGATTACTTTATCGGCTGGCGTGTCACATATAGGTACCTGTCTGACTGTGCTGAACAAGATCGTAGACAGTTTTTATTGTGCAGTCATGCCGAGAAAGTCGCTATACGGTCTGCAAAGATCGGTCGTTAGACGTTATAGCGAGGGAGTCGCTATACTGATGACAGCAATATAAGGAAATACATCGGTTAAAATAAAATGGTTCGTTGTAGCGGGGGAGTCGTTATAGAGGGGGGTCGTTGTGAGAGGTTCCACTGTAGTAGTAGCAGTAGTATTAGTAGTAGTAGTAGTAGCAGTAGTAGAAGCAGTAGAAGCAGTAGAAGTCTACAATTAAGCATTGATCCACATCTGAACGGGTTTTGGCTACGATAGGCTTAGCTCTGTATAAACTTCTGATGCTATCGTTCATCAACCATCACAGCGTCTTTGAGTTTAGAACCGGCAGCCAGGAACTTGAAAGGTGTCCTTGCAAGCGACATAGCAATCCCTCCACCCTCTGCACAACAGAACTCGTTCAGGTCGCTGTAAACCCTATAACGCTTCATTACGATAATTGCATTGACAGCTTGACGTGATCGACTAAGCTTAGATCTCGTGGTCATCTAAAGGAAAACAGCATCAAGGAAAAGTAGAAAGGGAACAGGGTTGATTGGTGGAAAATAAGTCCACCACATCAAAAGGTTATGGAAGCAAGCCTCTAAAATTGAGACCAAAAAAAAAAAAAAAAGAACAAGAAAGAAAACGGTGTTGTTGATGATTATAATGATGATGATGGTAACGTTAACGCTTGATGATGCTGAACAAAAAGAAGAAGGAGAAGAAGAAGCTTATGATGATGATGATGATTTGATGATGATGATGATGATGATGATGATGATGATGATGATGATGAAGAAGAAGAAGAAGAAGATGATGATGATGATGATGATGATGATGATGATGATGATGATGATGATGATGATGAAGAAGAAGAAGAAGAAGAAGAAGAAGAAGATGATGATGATGATGATGATGATGATGATGATGATGATGATGATGATGATGATGATGATGAAGAAGAAGAAGAAGAAGAAGAAGAAGAAGAAGAAGAAGAAGAAGAAGAAGAAGAAGAAGAAGAAAAAGAACAAGAGGAGTAAGAAGAAGAAAATGTTGTTAATGATGATGATGATGATGTTGATGATGATGCTGATGATGCTGAAGAAGAAGAAGAAGAAGAAGAAGAAGAAGAAGAAGAAGAAGAAGAAGAAGAAGAAAATCATGATGATGATGATGATGATGATGATGATGATGATGATGATGATGTTGAAGAAGCAGAAGCAGAAGATGATGATGATGATGATAATGATGATGATGAGGTAGGATGAGAAGTCAGAATAGAAGAAGAAGACTAAGAGGTTGGTGGTAGTAGTAGTAGTAGTAGTAGTAGTAGTAGTAGTAGTAGTAGTAATAACAGTAGTAGTAGTAGTAGGCTTAGTAGTAGTAGTAGTAGTAGTTATTGTTGCTGCTGCTGTTGTTGTCGTTGCTGCTGTTGTAAATTTATATAAATTCAGGTCAACATAATCCAATCAAAGTATTTTGGGTCTGTTCACACATTGGGTAAGTTTGGACCAATCATTAAAACTGGAATTAAAGAATTACAAACGATTAAACAACACCACTTAAAAATAAGCCTGACGTCATTTTTGTAAAACTTTACACTATGATCAAAGTGGAGTTTATAAATCCATATTCTTGACGTGATATATTTGTTATGTAAAAATAATCTGTCACAATATAAAACAATTGCAAATTTAAAAAAAAGAAAAGAAGAACGCCAAAAGAATGAAAAATGATTATCTCTTAAGTGAACACAATTAACATAATCTAATGCAATGTATAATCGAGGTCCTGTGCCTCAAAATCTCTCAAAACCATTTAAAATGGACATTTTAAAAAAATGACCTCCATCGAAAACAAAAGTTTAATAAGATGACCGCTGATAAACAAAAGGAATTTAAGTTACGAATTGACTAAATATCCAACCCTTGGACAAAACCTTGAAAATACATTCCCCCAAAAAAGTAATGTTAAAAATAAACGAATTTATTTGAGTAAGATTTCATCTTTTTTTAAGAGTCTGTCCACTTAAAACGTAGCTTTCAAGAAGGTTGAAAAGACATCAAACAAGAATTAAAAAAAATTAGAATCTGTACACCTGAAAGGCAGTATTCTCGGCGACATAACTTTCGTACAGGGTTTCGATTCGGATTGTCTCTCCCTTCTTGAAGAAGAATACACAGGTATAGGCAAGTGCCATCCCCAAAGAGGGAATGTGGGATCCACAGGTTTGAAAATTGAAAGACTGCCTCTGGAAGAACAAATGGAAGTCCGCGCCATGAGACACAACCAGCGGTAAGTAAAGAACCAAAATATAAACGCCGTCATCAGGAGGTATAAATACGTTGGTTGAGGGATCGAAGACGTCATCAACGTTGACGATGACTTCAGAAAATTTGACCGTGTCGTTATCTTGCAGATGCTGCAACTTCGTCGTCGCGACGTGGACCACAAGCTGCGAGCGTCCCGAAGCTGGACAAAAAGTAAGATTTAATTATTTTTAAAACAATAATTGACACACAGAAAAGATGTACAATACAGCCAAACACGCGTACAACGAATTCGCTTTCAGCGAACAACGCATTTAGCCAGAGTTGTTCTTAATGATTACTTTGAACTTTCTGGACATAACGAATACGGTTACAACGTAGCTTCGCTTACACTGAATATATTTTCTTATTCCAGACAACCAAATTTCGACGGATATAACGAAATCGAGGTATGAAAACATTGCAAATCACATAAATTCTTGAAAACGACATAACATCTGCATAACATTTTTATATGTCTGTAGAAAGAATTTTCTTAGCTTTTTGAAGACGACATTATTCGGCTAAGTAAAAAAAACAAAAACAAACAGGTGTCATTTTAAGATCTGGCAGAAACTGACAGGCCTAACGCTTTATTTTGTTCTTGACACCCAGGAACATTTTACAAGTAAATGAAAGTTTACATTTTCTGAAAGTAAATAGACTTAATTTTCAAAATGTATCAGAATAAAGTACATGAATGGGTATTTTGTGAAAATATACAAGGTTGTTACGATCTTTTTACTCCAATACACTCAGAAGGAAGGCAATACATGGCTCACAATCCACATCATTATCACTGTACCTGCTTTAAAACGGCTAACAGAAGCATTCACTTTGAAATTATTAAACAAAGGAAATGAATACATCAGACAAGATTTCACTGCTATAGTGGACGATTGGTGGTCGTGCATCTTTCACACCGTCACAATAAATCCACTGGAAAATAGTTCGGAACTCGTCAAAATGATCGCCGATAACTATCATTTTCAAAACGGGAAGTTTGCTTTTAGACACAAAGCATCTGATTAGCCGGTTTCGTTCTTTGAGAGCGAATCCGAGACGATTCTCGTCCGGGGCCGATGTATCAGCCCCTTCGTCTTTTTGGCACAGACATGTAGAGCCGACAGATCGGCCTAAGGATTAAAAACATGGCGCAAAACGAAAATAAATTCAACTCACTCTGATAGAGAATTTGAAATACTGTCGCATGTGGAAGCGCATCCACACAACAAAAAAAAGCTGATATGACCCACCCACCCCTACACACAACTAAAGGTCAAGAAGAAGAAAAAGGAGCATACTTGCGCAAGTGTTGTTCAATGCGGCGGCGCCATGCACGGTACACAACTGCCTTTGTTGGACCAAAGACAGTGTGTTTCGAAGTTGCTGGTTGTCTCCCTTTAGCTGCTGAAGCTCTTTGAGGAGCTGATGATATCGCTGACGAAGAGTGGTCTGCTCAGCTTCCATCAGCATCATCCTTGTAGACGGACCGTCCACCATTACCTACACACATCGTTTATTACATTTTAAAGGATAAAGAGTTTCCACCGTGGATGTACTGGCCAAGGAAACAAATCATTGGATTTATTTTTAACGAGGGCATGTTGTTCGTCCAACGCGCAAGAAGTATTATCTATTTGAGACGCAATTTAAAATATCTGTTAGTGATGTTTGCAACTAACTTCCCACCGCACTATTGAACTATCTACTTGAATAAATTGCATACATGACTACTCTTACGGATTATAAGAGTATCTACTGAGGTCTAGTCTGTTCACGCACGAATTTTTATCTCACGGACTTTAAAAATCCTGACTCTCATTTCCCTAGACGGGTAGGTGTCAGTTACACAAATATACCCAGCAAGCACTGAGGTTCTCCCTTTTCATCCATCCCTGGTCAGCCAGGCTTGTGCTCAGAAGTTTTGGGCGTTAGACGGCGCAGAGTCTTAAGTTACTGCAAGTTGGTTTGAGTAAGATTGTGACAGCTCTTGACCTAGGAAAGCGCTATAGAAGAAGAAGAAGAAGAAGAAGAAGAAGAAGAAGAAGAAGAAGAAGAAGAAGAAGAAGAAGAAGAAGAAGAAGAAGAAGAAGAACAACAACAACAACAACAACAACAGCAACAACAACAATAACAATAAAAACAAACACAAGAATAACAATGAGGAGGAGGAAGGGGAGAAAGAGGAGGCGGAGGAGGAGGTGGAGGATGAATAAAGGAACAAGAGGAAAACAAAGACAGTTAGTTAGTCATTGCTTACAGGGTCCAGCGGACTGCAAAGAGCCGAATCAGGACCACAAAATCAAGACCACAACTTAGCTGAAAGAGGACTCACCCCTGATCCGCATAAAAGATCCGTCGATACAACCCTAGTGGCAACACTGTAGGCAACCCACCAACCAGTCACCTTACAATAAACACATTTCACGCAGGGGATGCCGAGGATATACTCTAATCTATCGAACCCCCGTTTACAAAAACCAAACAAAGTACAAACATCACTACAAAATATGAACAAGACACACACATACAAAATGCCTACATTGCCAAATAATAACATCATAGGAAGCCCCAGTGACCAACCGGCAGAAAGCGTCCAATATTCCCAAGCTGATCCAACAGACCTCACACACAAATGAGGAGTTTTGTCCCAGAAGAGTTTTCAATGAAAAAAAAAGGTAGGTGACTAGTGTAGCGAAGAAGAAGATAGTTTAGTAGAATGATAGGACAGAGTAGGAATGAGAAAGAACAAAGGAGAAAGACATCGACAGTGGGAATTTAAAGCAATAAATTTCCAGAAAGTGGGGACACTATTTATACTGAAATCCCCGGCACCCCCACGGGAGATAGAAAACCAAGAAGAGAGAGGGGTAGGAGGAGGAGGAGGAGGAGGAGAAGAAGAAGAAGAAGAAGAAGATGATGATGATGATGAAGTAGAAGAAGAAGAAGAAGAAGAAGAAGAAGAAGAAGAAGAAGAACAAGAAGAACAAGAAGAAGAAGAAGAACAAGAAGAACAAGAAGAAGAACAAGAAGAACAAGAACAAGAAGAACAAGAAATATAAACTACTATCTGAAGAGTAACCCAGTTTAAATTAAGACATTTAGTTGGTATGTGTCTTGTTTGGTTCTTTCTTTCTTTGCTTTCAAAATCTGACAAATTGTCGTTTTCGTACTTGTGCCTGTGGCAGTGGTTGACCGGCAGGTAGGCATACCAGGTGTGCGGCAGAACTGGGGATCTCGCACCTGTAAGTCCCTCCTTGCAGTGGGCCATCCACCAGGAGCTGGAACTGGTTGTCACTGTAACCACTGCTGTTCATGACTTTTCCTGAAGGAGTCTGTTAGAAAAAAAACACACACAAAAAAACACTGTTTTGTCTATAACGGTGAAAGGTCATCACGCCACAACATAATATACATGTCGCTATATTAGCATCAATATGTACTGACCCTCCACTGGACATCAAAGGACGGCTGACCCGCCATGGAGAAATTGCCACACATCAGCTGCAATGACCATTGATCTGTGACGTTATTGTGTACAGGAGACCTCGACTGCGTCACATGTAAATCACCGTCTGACGACATCACCCAAGAGTCTGTAAAGTCAAATAAATAAATAAATAAATAAATACAAGAGATCATGTTGGAGGGAAGCGTTATGAAAGACTTGGACACATGAATGGAGTTAGACGGATCTACAGCTCTTATTAGAGAGAAAGAAAGCATCGAATGCAGAACGTTGGCGCCTTGGGCGGCATGAGTTAGATTCTATGTCCGCCCAGCGTCATCAGCTGGTAGTTATATATGATCAATTCTATTCAAATTAATGTTCCTTTCACTTAAAACTATGCGTTATATGAACAGACCTGCCGATGAAACCAGTCACTTCGGTAGGCTGCGCAGTATCATGTTTAGTCATTCTAACGAAGGTCAACAACAAAAACAATGACAACAAGATTTTCAATACTCAGTCCAGGGCTCCCCATTTGCAATGAATCTAAGGAGTGGGTTCACTTCCATTTTACAATTGTAAGTTGTGTTTTTCACTCGTTGTTAAGCATTTTAAGGTGTGTGAAAAACAAAACAATGGACAAAAGCGTAGTATGAGGCGACGAATTAGGATCTTTGTGATTGGTTGATAGTGCAGGAGGTAAACCAATGAACATCGAGTTAACTTTTCAGTCGCACGGCCGTGCTAATTTTAGGTACGATTCTTTCCAAAACAGTTCAGACTCTATTGGGAAGCAGCTGTTGGTCGGACACTCGCTCGTAAAAAAAAAGTCCTTTTGGCTCGCTTAACATCGCGTTTACGATCTTCTCACGCCGTAGATAGATTTTTTTCAGGCGTGTTTTCAGGACCAAATGAAACAGTTAAGACGTACTTCTCATGCCTGATCAGCGATTCTAAGGCGTGATTTTGAGGGTCTAAAGCGTGCTTACGCCCTATTTCGGCCTAAGGAGCCTTGCAGTCCTTGACCTTACCTTCTACAATCAATCTGACTGTTCGACGCTGGGTGAAGGTCACGCCAGATGCACCGTAACCGTTGACCTCTATCGAATAATTCCCAGCATCCGCTTTGGTCACGTGCCTGAGGGTCAGTCCGCCATTGTTCGCTTGCTGCACGCGGTGAGAGAATGATGGGAGGACGACGAAACTTCCGTGTGAGAAGATAGCCACCATTTCCTGTGATTGTCCCTGCAATGACCAGCACAGTTTTGATGACGACGACGGCGATGATGATGATGATGATGATGATGATGATGATGATGATGATGATGATGGTGTAGTTGGTGTTGGGGTGGAGATTGGCGGTAATTATAATTGTAACGACTTTGAGAAGTAATGATGGTTGGTTGGTTGTTTTATTTACGTCTTTTCCACCAAAGATGATAAGACGGGGGGGAAAAAAATTATTTACACAAATCTAGCCACAGGAGAATCCATCAAGAGTTTTGCTAACAATGCACTTTGATGAAAATTAATATCATCTAATGTTTTTATGTCATGCAGATGCACAGTTAGTACAGGCAGAAAATGACGGCAGCCAAAGAGTAAATGATATAATGAAAAAGTCTCATTGCATACACAATGGACATCTGGACAATACTTTGTTTTTATAGCATTCAACATTATTCTGTTAGCCATAGTAAAACCTGTTCTCGAAAGTCTACAGTCTACAGTAAAATGTGTATAAAATACATGTTTCGTTGACCTCTCTTCAATCATACATTTAATTTCCTTAGGGGATTTTTTGAGTTGAATACTCTGAGCACTGATATTTTTAGCTCCTTTCTTTGCTGCTTTGTCCGCACTATCATTAAACAGAAAACCACAATGTGAAGGTAGCCAACATAAGCTTACCTTTGTACCATTAATAATGAGATTGTGAACTAAATGTTGAATTTCTAAAATAATTTCATGCCGTTCAGTATGACCATAAGATCTTAAAGCATCTAAAACTGACATCGACTTGAAATGCATTTAAGCAAAGATCTGAAATTTTAGTTAATGCCACAAGGATTGCGATAAGTTCACACGCAAAAATAGAAGGATTTATATTCAAAGAGAAACATTTTTGCAATTTTAGAGCTGGAATTACATAGCCTGCTCCAGCTTCCCCTGTCTCTAAAACCGATCCATCAGTATAGATTTGAAGGTGTTGAGAATAATTTTTCTCCAAATGACAACGAACATCACTTGATAATAAATTTGCATTTTCATTCTTCTTTGCCAAACTATAATGTATGTCAAAATGAGCAGTTTCAAGCTTCCACATAGGTGTTTATAATAGTTTTAGAAAAAGATTTTATGTCATGAGATAAATCGTCAATTAGATCTTTTGTAAAAGTTGCTATTGCAATGAGTAATGAGTTACATGAAAGTGTACAGTTGCAAACTGCTTGAAACCCTTTCCAACTAACCTTTTTAACAAAAGACAGTCAAAACGTTACATAAATATTTTTTTTAAAGTAATGAATCAAATATATAAATAAATAAACATCTAAAAAACTGAATAAATAAATAAATAAATAAATTAATTAATTAATTAATTAAAAAATTAATGAATTAATAAATAACCCAACCTGAAAGAACCATTCGGTCGACATCATGGCTTCCTGTTCATTGAGTGAGTACTCCCACGCAATTGTGACGTCACTTCCTACGCATGCGCGCAGAGGTTCGCCATTTTTGATGGTGTCAGTCCAGGAAAAACAGTTGTGACCTGCGTGGAAACAAGAGAAACATCTTACATCGTTAATAACTCAGTGTAATACAAAACAAGAATAGGATGCGATTCTAGTGCAAGCAAAGCTTACAAGCAAATCTGTGATTGATTATCAGGATAAGGTAACCAAGCGGTTTTTGTTAATCGCAATTCTTCGTGCGTAATTAAAACAATAACATCATGCCATAACAATATTTACACTATACTTTATTACGTAACTAAATCGGTAACATCGCGCCATAATAACAATATTTACACAATGCTTCATTACGTAATTCAAATAGTAACATCACACCATAATAACAATATTTAAACACTACTTCTTTACCTAACTAAAACAGTAACGTCATACCATAATAACAATATTGAAACACTACTTCTTTCCTATCCTATCCTATCCTGTCCCATAACCCGAAGGTCGTAGGGGCACCACAGATGATCGTTTAACCAGCATACTCCATCTTTCTCTGTCCTCAGCAGCCCTCATGGCTTCGCTCAGTGTCAAACCAGTCCATTCTCGAATGTTGTCCTCCCACCTCTTTTTCGGTCTCCCCCTTCTTCTACCTCCTTGCACTGTGCCTTGCAGAATGGTCTTTGCAAGGCCTGATGATCTGGTGACGTGGCCATACCATCGGAGTTTCCGCTTCTTCACCACTGTGACCAGGTCATCGTGTTGTCCAATGGCTTGTGTGATGGTCTGTCGGACTTCGTCGTTGGTGATGTGTTGGGTATAGGAAATGCACAGAAGTCTTCTGTAGCACCTCATCTCCATGCTTTGTATTCTTCGTTGGAGATCTGCTGTGAGAACCATGCTTCGCAAGCATATAGGAAGATGGAGATGACCAGAGAGCGCAGCAGTCTTACTTTGGAATGTAGACTGATGGTTCTGTCTTTCCAAATGGGCTTCAACCTTGTCAGGGCAGCAGTTGTTTGTGCGATCCTGGAGAGGACTTCCTGTCGAGACCCATTGTCTGACACAATGGCTCCTAAATATTTGAAGCTGTGCACTGTGTTGAGGGATTGGCCTTGTACTTTGATGTCCGTGTTGATGCCATTTGTGTTGTTGGTCATCATTTTGGTCTTCTCTGCACTTATTTCCATTCCATAAGCTCTGAAGGTGGTGTCAAGCCTCTGTACAAGCTGTTCAAATTCTTGTTCCTCTCCAGCCAATCCATCAATATCATCCGCAAAACGAAGATTGGAAATTGCTCTGCCCCCTATGCTGACTGTGCCTTCGTGATCTGCAAGAGCATCTGACATGATAGTCATAGTCATAGTCATAGTCAAGAAATCTTTATTCCACAAAAAACATGGGAAAATTTGTTATGTCACAGTGCACACATGACAAAAAGAAAAGAATAATAATACAACAAGACATTAGAACACCCCTCCATCGTTATAGCAGCAAGCTGAATACAGTCTCCTCTCCCCCCACACACACACAAACCCACACACACGGTATGCTTATATACACACGCATACACACACACATATATACACACACATAATACACCCACACATATATACATGGTATATACACACACATATATACACACGCATGCATGTACACACTCATATATTATATATTATATTAATATATATATTATATTATTATATTATATTATATTATTCGTATACACATACACATATATACATATATACACACATACATACACACATACATGTATACATATACACACATACACATATACATAAACACATACATACACATATACATACATATACATACATACATATTCACACATACATGCATATCCATACATATACGCATATACATAATATATTATATTGTGGGAGTGTATACATTGTTAATACAACAAGAACCCTTCATACCTCCCTTCACTGCACACCCACCACACACTCCTATTATCCATTTATTTAGTTATTTCTTTAGTGATTTATCTATGTTACTAGTATTGTTGTTGTTGTTTTGTTTTTTTTCTCTGATGTGTAATATAATATTACATCGGCCTCAACACACACTGGATTGCTTCATCCATCACCATACATTCTGGGGTGTAGGGCGGGCCATCCTCATCTCTCTATTGAGTGCATCCTCGAGAGGATGATGACGATGATGATGATGCAGAGCTCCCAGACCTTTGATTCAGTCTGTTAATGGCATTTGGAACAAATGAGAGTTTGTATTTTACCTTGCGGCAAAGGGGTACTCTGAACCTCCTGCCTGACGGAAGCGGCTTAAACTCCCCATGAAGTGGATGAGATGGATCTGCAGAGATCGCATGTGCCTTTCGGAGTATTGCCTTCTCTGTGATCTCTGTTATGGAAGGTACGGGGAAATTGATAATCTTAGACGCGGTTTTAGAGACTTTGAGAAGTTTGTTTTTCTCAGAGACACACAAGGATGGAAAAAAGATCATACCGCAATATGTGAGAAGGGGCTCAACAATGCTACGATAGAGATTCAACAGAAGTTTGGGGGCAACATCAAAGGACCGCAGTCTCCTCAGCACATACAACCTCTGCTGACTCCTCTTTTGCGTGTCAGCCACATGCTCCTTGAATGAGAGCTGGGAGTCCAGGGTGAGGCCAAGGTACCGCATCGACTGCACCACCTCTACCGACTCTTGGCTTATGGTCAGGGGGGCAACAGGCGCTGCATCTCTCCGAGGATCCACAACCAGCTCTTTGGTTTTGGTAACATTGAGTTCCAGGTGGTGCTCCGTACACCACTCAGCAAACCTGTTCACTTCTTCCTTATACCTGTGTTCTGACTCTGCGTCAGAAATCAAGCCCAGAACCGCAGAGTCATCTGCAAATTTTACGCAAGAACAGTTTTCCTCACTGCACCTGCAGTCATTCGTATAAGTTAGATAAGTTAGTATGATGCGCTCTAGGAAGATGTTGAAGAGTGTTGGAGAGAGTAGGCATCCTTGACGCACACCGATTGTTGTTCTGAACCAGTTCCCGATGACGCTGTTATGGAGGACTGCACTGGTAGCCTTGTCATACAGGCTTTTGATGACTTCTATAATTTTAGGGCTGATGTTGTACACTTTCATGGTTGCCCATAGAGCTGCATGCCAGACTCGGTCAAATGCCTTCTTGAAGTCTATGAACACATGATATAGATGTTGTTGGTGCTGTAGGTATTTCTCACAGATTATTCTGAGGTTGAAAATCTGTTCAGTGGTACTTCGCCCTGCCATGAATCCTGCTTGTTCTTCAGCTATGATTTGTTCAGCTTGTGGTTTCAACCTGTTGAGTATTATTTTCAGGAGGACCTTGCTGGGATGGCTGATGAGGCTGATGGTGCGGTAATTTTCACACTCCTGAAGGTTACCTTTTTTGGGAAGAGTGATGACAAGCGACTGGGTCCATGGTGTAGGCCATTCCCCACTCTGCCAGATCTTGTTACAGATAATGGTGAGAGCATCAGTCATCGCTTCTCCTCCTGCTTGTAGCAGTTCCGCTGGTATGTTGTCCACTCCCGCTGACTTCCCTTTCTTCAGCGATTGCACTGCTGCCTCAACTTCTTCCCGGAGAATTGGGAGGATTTCTTCTTCTTCTCTGCTCTCGGGACATGCTAGAACTGATGGGTCTCCATTTGGTGTATGGTTGTAAAGGTCAGAGCAGTACTCTGTCCATCTGTCCAAGACTTCTTGTTCTTCTGTAAGGCAAATGCCAGACTTGCTTTGGATAGTGGAGACTTTGGGCTGTTTAACACTTGTCAGCCGCTTCACAGTCTGGTAGGCCTTCTTGCTGTTGTTCTTGTTCAGATTGTTCTCTATTTCCTGGCACTGATCTTCTATCCAGTTCTCCTTTGCTGTGCGCATGCCTTTTCGGATGTCATTGTTGATTTTTCGGTAGACATCAGCTCCCTGTGAGGTGTTCTTTTTCTTTTTTAATTCTCTTCGTTTATCACACAGATCCAAAAGTTCAGGTGTGATCCACGGCTTCTTCTTTGGTCGGTGCTTGCCAAGGATCTCAGTGGCGGCATCTGTTACAGCTGAGTTGAAGGTATTGGTCATGGTGTTGACATCTACTTCGCCTGCCCCCAAAATAAGCAGTGGTGCAAATTTCCCTCCAATTGTGGCCTGAAATATTTTTGCCACCTCCGGGTCTTGCAGTTTGTCCAGGTCGAACTTCAGCCTAGTGCACTTTGCTGTATTTACTCTCTTCAAATGGAGCCGGAAAGACATCATCACGAGATCGTGGTCACTTCCAATGTCTGCTCCTGGAAAAGTGCGTGTCCTGCCAATGTTGATGCTTGATCTGAAGCGTTTCTTGACCATGATGTAGTCGATCTGGTTGTGATGTTCCCCGCCGGGACTGTGCCATGTCCATCGTCTGGATTTTTTGTGGAGACCAAGCGTGTTTGCCAGTACCAGATTGTTGTATCTGGCAAACTCCAATAGCCTCAGACCCCTGTCATTTGTCTCGTTGTTGCAGTGGGGTCCGCATGTGTCTCCCCAGTTGTGGTGCGCATCTTGGCCAACCTTGGCATTCCAGTCGCCTTGCACTATGACTATGTCCTTCTTCGGCACTTGGTCAAGGGCCGCCTGTATATTTTCATAAAAATCCTCCACTTCGCTGTCTTCATAGTCTGATGTTGGGGCATAGGCCTGGATGATGGTAATGTTGAAAGGGGTTGCTCTCAGACGGATGGTAATGAGTCTACTGGAGACTGGGCGGCAACCCATGACAGTGGCTAGAATGTTCTTGTGGACCAAGAATCCAACGCCGTGTTCGTGCCTGTCATCTCTACCGCTGAAATAGAGCTTGTGGCCTTTGTCAGTCGTTGTTTCACCTAGGCCTTTCCAGCGCAGTTCGCTGATACCTAGAACGTTCCATCGATAGTGGTCCAGCTCGTGGGCCAGTTCTTCTAATTTTCCTTCCGCAGTTAGGGTCCTGACATTCCAGGTTCCTATGACGATGTTGTTTCTCGTGCGGATCTTGCTAATTTGTCCATCAGTAGCATACTTTTCACCTCCGTCCTGGTGGCCAACGGAAGGCGCGGTCCTTGTTCCGGGCGACGACCGATCCGGCATGGAATTAGTGGATAGCCTCATCATGTGTTGTGTCTTGGGCAAAAAAAGACCTGGCAGGGCCCAATCCTCTCCAGGCTGTTGGCCACAGCCGAAATCCACGAATACAGTGTGGCTCGCCTTAGCCCTGAGCACGTGGTCGTTGAACCTGTAGTAACGTGAGGTTCCTCCGCCCTGGCCGGTGGCTTCTGTGTAGAAGACTTTCGCCCAGTGATGCCGTGCTAACATCACCCCTGTTAGTCGCCTCTTACGACACGCCGGGAAACGTTGGGTCTATTCTATTTGCCCGAACCCACAGAGCATAATAACAATATTGAAACACTACTTCTTTACCTAATTAAAACAGTAACATCACACCATAATACCAATATATACACACTACTTCTTTACCTAACTAAGACAGTAACATCCCACCATAATAACAATATTTTAAGTTCTCTCTCACACACACACACACACACACACACACACAAACGTTCATGTAAAACAAAGCTCGTAGTTTGTCTCATCTAAAGAGTTACGGACTGGAGTTTAATATATATTTATCCTATCCCGTGAATCGGAGGTCGTAGGGGCACCACAGATGATCGTTTAACCAGAGTACTCCATCTTTTTCTGTCCTCAGCAACCCCGATAACTTCGATCAGTATCAAACCAGTCCATTCTCGAATGTTGTCCTCCCACCTCTTTTTAGATCTCCCTCTTCTTTAACCTCCTTGCATTGTGCCTTGCAGAATGGTCTTTGCAAGACCTGATGATCTGAAGACGTGGCCATACCATCGGAGTTTCCGTTTCTTCACCACTGTGAGCAGGTCATCGTGTTGTCCAATGGCTTGTGTGATGGTCTGTCGGACTTCGTCGTTGGTGATGTGCTGGATATAGGCAATAGCCAGAAGTCTTCTGTAGCACCTCATCTCCATGCTTTGTATTCTTCGTTGTAGATCTGCTGTGAGGGTCCATGTTTTGCAAGCGTATAGGAAGATGGAGATGACAAGGAAGCGCAGCAGTCTTACCTTGGAATGTGGACTGTCTTTCCAAATGTGCTTCAACCTTGCCAGGGCAGCAGTTGTTTGTGCGATCCTGGAAATGACTTCCTGTCGGGACGCATTGTCAGATATAATGGCTTCTAAATATCTGAAGCTATGCACTCTGTTGAGGGATTGCCCTTGGACTTTGATGTCCTTGTTGATGCCGTTGGTCGTCATTTTGGTCTTCTCTGCACTTATTTCCATTCCATAAGCTCTAGAAGTGGTGTCAAACCTCTGTACCAGCTGTTCAAGTTCTTGTTCCTCTCCAGCCAATCCATCAATGTCATCTGCAAAACGAAGGTTGGAGATTGTTCTATCCCCTATGCTGACTGTGCCTTGGTGATCTGCAAGGGCATTTGACATGATGCGCTCTAGGAAGATGTTGAAGAGTGTTGGAGAGAGTAGGCATCCTTGACGCACGCCGATTGTTGTTCTGAACCAGTTTCCAATGGCACTGTTATGGAGGACTGCACTGGTAGCCTTATCATAAAGGCTTTTGATGACTTCAATAATTTTAGGGCTGATGTTGTACACTCTCATGGTTACCCACAGAGCTTTTTGAAGTCTACGAACACATGATATGGATGCTGTTGGTGCTGTAGGTATTTCTTGCAGATTATTCTGAGGTTGAAAATCTGTTCAGAGGAACTTCGCCCCGCCCTGAATCCTCTCTCTCTCTCTCTCTCTCTCTCTCTCTCTCTCTCTCTCTCTCTCTCTCTCTCTCTCTCTCTCTCTCTCTCTCTCTCTCTCTCTCTCTCCTACAGTCACTTTCTAAACGTATTTTTCGGTTTAGTTGCTACTCTTGAAATTAAAACAAAAGACAAAACAAATGCAAAAATCCTACCCGTGACCAAACAAATGAAGACGATGAGAGACGTAAATATAGCCATCATGGTTTCAATCTGTGTCGTTCACTCTCACATGTATTTCATAAGAATACGTTCCATCAAACAACGCAACCTAACTATCCTTGGTATGTTCTATATTCTTTATCATCACTTGCACAATTACAGCGTTGCGTGTTTAAACATTATTATCGAGAGCGTTGATGACGACAAAGTACTATAACCTACATTGCCGTACTCATAAAGGCAAGGCACTCACTTTTCCCTTTCAACGGTTGTGTGAGTACTAAAGACGTGCTCAGCTGCCCAGCAATAGTCGAGCGTTCTATATTTTGTTGCGTCACGTTTCAAAGGCATTTTGGAAATGCAGAATTGTCATTGCAAGGAAATGCCAACGGGTTTTCAAGAGTTCACACATTTTTACGTTCATGTCAACGCTTCTGACCGCATCTTATTTTATTTTCACATTTTATTTTCAACGACTGTCCACATACTTCGCTGTCTAACTTTGATCCTCAACACACATCTGTTAGTTTCTTTTCACAAGTATAATTCTATCGCACCCGCCCCTCCCCGAATCCACCCACCCTCACCCTTCAACCCTTTTTGTTGTTGTTGTTGGTTGGTTTTTTTCTTTTTCTGATGGCTTGGAAAATTTTAGTTTGATATACTTAAACTATGCGTGTTAACTTCTCAGACGTTTGTGTTTGTCAGTATTGTTTTATTCAGCCCATCTTTGAAAAAAAAATTATTTATTTATTTATTTTTTTCTAGTGTATTTATATTAATGTTTTGTTGTGATTTCCTGTCGTTCGGCAGTGATATTTTTGATACAATATTTATTATTTGGGTAGCACTCATAAGCCTTGGGCTTTTTTGTGCGCCTTGATGTTTTGCCTTATATTATTATCTGGTTTGTTCAATAAATATGTTTAAACAAAAAAGCATAAAAGAGGCCGATCTTCGATGCTTCCCTTGCCTCTCTACCATAGTGATATCCTATCGACGTCTGATCGTTGCCACGTGTGCGGCTACCCTAATGAGGTTATCTTTTTCAACAGCCCAACCATTGTGAGCTCTTGTATGTATTAGACTGTGTTATCTTGTGTTTATCTATTATAGATACATTATCTGTAATCAAGTCTTTTACTCTTGATAACCAAAAAGTCACAAATTAAAGTTCTAATATCCTTATTTGCAGTGGTTGATGGGAACTGGCACTACTTTTCACAGGGATAGGTTTTTTAGTTTATCAGTGTTACCAGTGGACAAATCCTGCGTAGCTTAAAGATTTACTGTATCCTTTGCTGTCGGCAGGAAGAACTTACTACATTCGGAGTTCATTTTCACAAGGGCCTTATTATTATTATTATTATTATTATTATTATTATTATTATTATTATTATTATTATTATTATTATTATTATTATTATTATTATTATTATTATTATTATTATTACACTATGTAACACAATTTTTGTTCCTGGCTTCTAAGTGTTATATTTCAATTGCTTATGTCTAAAGTACGTGAAATAATTACTTCATTAAGCACAAACTTTGCTTACACGACAACAGCACGAAGAAAACTCGTTTTTTGTGAAAATAGAACGATTTTTTTCCATTTTCGTCATTATGATCAGGTAAAAACAAAAATTGCACAAGGAATAGACAAACACAGTCGGAAACCACTCAACAAGGTTCAGAAATGTGTAGATTTTCTAGATTTACGATTGTACTGTGAATCACTCTCTCAGTTCAGTTTATAAATTTATAGTCCCCAACACAGTATGCCTATAGGAGACTTTGGTATTATGATGTCCATTGATATAAGAGGTCGTGCTGCAGTAAGAGGTCATATGAAGAGGGAGCGCGGGACGCTGCTACGACGTCCGGAAGAAGACGGAGATGGATCGATGGCAGGCATGAGGGGAAGGAGTACGAACGAACGGCGGCAGGGTTAGGACCGGGGTGCCAGGGAGGCCGCCAAGGCCAAGGGAGGGCAAGCACAGAGGGGGAAGGGTGGAGGGCCTAGCAGTGACCAGGAGGGCGGGGGGAGGGGAACGTACCTAATTAGATAAAAATCCTCCAGGACCACATTAAAAGTCGAGGAGGGTCGGGTAAAAGCTATAAACAATCAAGAATGGACCCATAAAACAAGGAAGGAAAAAAAGGTACAGATCGTGAGGTAGGGAAAGTCATTCATGAAAACAGATACCCAGGACACAGGGGTCAACTGAAGGTATGAGTCATGTGGAGGGGATGGTCAGTCATGGAAACGGATACCCAGGCCCCGTGGGGTCGACTGAAGGTATGAGCCATGTGGTTTGGGATGTCAATCAGGAAAACGAATACCCATGATCCAACTTCAACTGAGGTATAAGTCATGTGGTGAGAAATGTCAGTAGTGGTATCTAATACCCAGGACACAAGGATCAAATGAAGGGTCTTAAGGTCAGCTCCTTAGAGTATTTCAAGCTGCTTTAATGCATAGTCTGCTGTTAAAAGTTGTAAACAAAACTGTTTTCTTCTGGCGTACAAATATAGTAATGGTTTTGGAATCTGAATTTTTTCAGATGCTAGGTCGTAAAATTTAATTATTTGAAGGTCGCAAGTCGCGTTTTAGAGGTAGTCGTTTAAGAGAGGTCGTTTATATAGTACAAACCATCGGGGAATTTTTTTCCCGGTCGTATGTTGGAGTAAGTCGTTTAAGAGAGGGTCTCAAAACGGAGGTTTTACTGTATTATTATTATTATTATTATTATTATTATTATTATTATTATTATTATTATTATTATTATTATTATTATTATTATTATTATTATTATTTTTATTTTTATTATTATTAGGTCTCGGCCATGTTCATCTTCCTCGCCGTTCTACCTTCCCCAGTACTAAAAAGGAATCAGGTACTGATGAATTTAATACGATCAGAATTGACGTCTTGAAAACACGAGTGAATTCCTCCATTCTGTCTCTCAAACGATAATATCTAAAATAATAGGCGGATTTAATTGAGCGTGTAATCCGAATCTAAGAGTAAGGGCGAGAAGCAGTATTATTACCGACT
>CM072518.1:53897418-53959918 GCA_036898135.1 Oncomelania hupensis | reverse complement strand
GGTTAGGGATAGCTTCAAAATATTGAAAATGTCAAAATAATGTCAAAGAAATGGAAAGTGTGTCAAAATAATGTATGTAGAGTTTCACAACAGTCATCACAACGTCGTTTCTAAAAAAATGTGTGTGTGTGTGCGCGCTTCTAGCTCTCTCTCTCTTTCTTATGTAATTCTAGTTCTGCTTTGCTTAGTTTAAATGCTTAGATTTTTCCACAAAAAAAGAACACGCAGGTTTTGTAGACACATGTCGAGAACATGATTGAAGACAACACCTAATGCCGCTTGTGTTTTGGGTTCCGTTTTGTTCTGCCTTGTTGTTTCTGCTTGTCTCTATGTTCATTTTACAGTCTGTTGCACGAATGAATGTGTCGTAGGAAATGTGTAATAGTGAAACTTGGTCGCAAAGGCAGCAATTCCATGCATACATTTTCCTTTTCTTTAATGACGTTTCGTCCGGGCGCCATGTGTCCATTTATTCTATGTGACTATTCTATACATAGAATAAATTCTATGCACATAGAAAGCATTCTATGCACACAAAAAGCATTCATTAGTTGAAATTCCATTTATAAAAAAGAAACCAATATTGTAAGTCATAGAATAAAATTCTTTGTATAGAATAACATTCTATAATATGGTGTAAAATTCTATGTCCATAATACAATTCTATGTATAGAATAACATTTTATAATAGAGAATAAGATTCTATGTATGTAATACAATTTTATATTATAGAATGCACTTGTATGCATAGAATTGTATTCTATAACATAGAATGAATTCTATTACAAAGAATGAATTCTATAACATAGAATTTATTCTATGTGCATACAATTCATTCTATAACATAGAATGAATTCTTTAACATAAAATAAATTATATGACATAAAATGAATTCTATGTGCATAGAATAAATTGTATAACATAGAATGAAATCTATAATAAAGAATGAATTCTATATGCATAGAATGAATTTTATAGCATAGAATGAATTCTATGACATAGAATTCATTCTATGACATAGAATGAATTCTATAGGCATAGAATGAATAGTATAACATAGAATGAATAAGATGACATAGAATGAATTCTATGACATAGAATGAATTCTATAACAGAATGAATTCTATAGCATAGAATGAATTCTATGACATAGAATTTATTCTATAGCATAGAATGAATTCTATAACATAGAATGAATTCTATAGCATAGAATGAATTCTATGACATAGAATTTATTCTATAGCATAGAATGAATTCTATGTTACAGAATGAATCCTTGCTATAGAATTCATTCTATGTTATAGAATTCATTCTATGTCATAGAATTCATTCTATGTCATCTTATTCATTCTATGCTATAGAATTCATTCTATGTCATAGAATTCATTCTATGTCATAGACTTCATTCTATGTTATAGAATGAAATCAATATATACACTTTTTTTTAAAATAGTAAAAACTGGGGCACTGTCAAGGTATAGAGAACATTTTTATGGCATGGGACTGTATTGCAGAGAGATATACACATTGCCACATCCCATCACCACACCACATCACTCTACATCACACTGCACCACAAATGTGATGGGTAGGTGTGGTGGAGTGATTAGGTTATGTGACGATGTGGTCTGATTCACTGCTTTTAAGGCATAATAGAACTGTATTGCAGATACATACATACACATTACCACATCACATCACCACACTACATCACTCTAAATCACACCACACTGCACCACAAATGTGATGGGTGGGAGGGGTGGGGTGATTAGATTATGTGATGTGATTCACTGATGCCATGATATGTGCTGTCTGCTGCAATGTGAAGATGTGCTGCTGCTGTGATGTCGGCTGATGTGATGTGATTTGTTGATATGATGTGATTTTATGTGGTGGTGCGTTTTCACGATGATGGTGATGAAGCAATGTGATGCAGTGATGTGATGTGATGATGTGATCGATGTGGTGATGATGCGATGTGGTGATGTGTCATACAATATCTTTTTTTAAATTCTAAATTTTGTTACAATTTATTAGTTGTGTTTTTTAATTTTATGTGAATGAAATGAATTATATGTATATAGAATTAATTGTATAACACAGCAAGAATTGTATGACATAAAATTCATTTTTTTAACATAAAATGGATTTTATTCGCAACACTGAATACATTCTATTTTCATAGAATTGTTTTTTAACATTTGGTGCACATAGAATGCATTCAATGTTATAGAATGTTCATTCTATAACATAGAATGTTCATTCTATAACATAGGATCCATTCTATAACTTAGAATGTTCATTCTATAACATAGAATGGTCATTCTATAACATAGAATTCATTCTATAACATAGAATGTTCATTCTATAACATAGAATCCATTCTATAACATAGAATGTTCATTCTATAACATAGAATGCTCATTCTATGTGCAACTAGGTCATTCTATGTGAAGCGAGGCTGTGACGTATAAAGGGACACGTGGAGCCTTGCACGCGCGCGAGAACTGAAGAAATGGCTGACGTACCAAGCGCTCTGCGGCTTTATCAGACATCATAATTTCGTGAACAAGCATTTAGGTTTCTTGATGCGGACGACTTCGACGGTATAATTAGTGTGAATAGATCGCTTAGCAATAAAAATAATTGACGTCACACCCTTCCCCCCCCCCTCCGCCCCTGCGTGCTTGCTTTTTTCATTACAATGTGCTGAGGTTCTGTAAGGGTTTATAGTGACACAATCTAATTAAATAATCAGTTCTTTTCGCTCAATACCGAAGAAATAACCGTACTGTACACTCATAAAAAGCAATAATTAATATATTTAAAGGTCGAATATTGCTATACAACTCTGAGACATACTAAATGAAAGGTTCATAAAGCTGAATATTGCAAAAAATCTATTTCACCCCAAGCGGCCCCCCAGGGCGCTATGCACAAAGGCGTGGCGGCCACGTGCTGCGGGAATAACACAGCGTGATCGAGTTTGAAAATGGTGAAGTACTGTGCTGCGTTTGGATGCTCTAACTCCGACGTAAAACCTTTCTGCAAAGAAAAGAACATTTCCTTTCATCGATTTCCACTTCGAGCGCAAATGATGAAGCACTGCATGTCGTCAACTCTAAACTGAATGTCAGTGACAAATCGCTCTGTAATCATTATTGCACGAGTGTGCTATGTTCAAAACATCACAATATCCCAAAATGTTCTCTATACCTTGACAGTGCCCCAGTTTTTACTATTTAAAAAAAAGTTTTTATATTGATTTCATTCTATAACATAGAATGAATTCTATGACATAGAATGAATTCTATGACATAGAATGAATTCTATAGCATAGAATGAATAGTATAACATAGAATGAATAAGATGACATAGAATGATTTCTATGACATAGAATGAATTCTATAATATAGAATGAATTCTATGACATAGAATGAATAATATGAGATAGAATTTATTCTATAGCATAGAATGAATTCTATAACATAGAATGAATTATATAGCATAGAATTCATTCTATGTTATAGAATTCATTCTATGTCATAGAATTCATTCTATGTCATAGAATTCATTCTATGTCATCTTATTCATTCTATGTTATACTATTCATTCTATGCCTATAGAATTCATTCTATGTCATAGAATGAATTCTATGTCATAGAATTCATTCTATGCTATAAAATTCATTCTATGCATATAGAATTCATTCTTTATTATAGAATTCAATCTATGTTATACAATTTATTCTATGCACATAGAATTCATTTTATGTCATATAATTTATTTTATGTTAAAGAATTCATTCTATGTTATAGAATGAATTCTATGCGTATAGAAATAATTCTATGTCATGCAATTTATTTTATTTTAAAGAATTCATTCTATGTTATAGAATTCATTCTTTGTAATAGAATTCATTCTATGTTATAGAATATAATTCTATGCATACAAGTGCATTCTATAATATAGAATTGTATTACATACATAGAATATTATTCTCTATTTTAAAATGTTATTCTATACATAGAATTGTATTATGGACATAGAATTTTACACTATATTATAGAATGTTATTCTATACAAAGAATTTTATTCTATGACTTACAATATTGGTTTCTTTTTTATAAATGGAATTTCAACTAATGAATGCTTTTTGTGTGTATAGAATGCTTTCTATGTGCATAGAATTTATTCTATGTATAGAATGGTCACATAGAATAAATGGACACATGGCGCCCCATAGTGTGGCCTTATTTCACGATATTATGCAACATCACACTCGCCCCGAGTCGCCTAGAAAAAAAAAGCACCACAAAACGTTTGCGATTGCTCCGCACGAACTATTTTTGCTTCTGGGCAACCTTTTGCCATAAGCGAATGCATTAAAAATTGCACAGCACATGTTGACTGCACAACAGCCTATCAAAGTGAAGTCGGCTGAAAGATAAAGTTACTGCCAATCACACTGACCATTCAACAATACTATCAAATATAAATACTAATTCATACTGATTGACCATAAACATAATTATTCTGTCAAATAACCAATACACAAATCTTACCAGACTGAAATTATAAAAGTACACCCTTGCTATTTCACCATTGAACACATCGCCATTCGGCAAACCGAAAGCCCACCACTCTGTCTGCTATCTTTTTCTTTTCCCAAACAACCTTTCGAAACCGCAACAGAGCGCTATCTAGCGCTCTCCGCGAACATAGGGTTGCGCAGACTTTCCGCCAAAATAGTTATGTAGCGTTACGTAGCGCTCTGGCTAGGTAACTCTGGACCGTTGTGTTCATTTTACAGTGCGTCATTTCAATGTTAACTGCCAGCCGCTCTGTCGTGTTGCCGTTCTGTTTTAAGGGAGGTAATAAACTCTAAACCATTATCCATGATGGAAAGGGTAGCCTGTCCCTGACGTCTTTTCGGTAATAAGACGGGGGAAACAATGGCGAATGCAGGTTTCTCCTAAAATGATGATGCTGAAAGCGAAAGCCATTTTCTTTTCAAACTAAGTAATGCAACCTATTTGTCTTTCCATGACAGTAAGAGCATGCAGGAGAATTTCGGAAGTTGGAGATATACGATTAGGAGATGGGTTTGGAGAGTGAGGGGGGGGAGGGGTGTGTGTGTGTGTGTGTGTGTGTGAGAGAGAGAGAGAGAGAGAGAGAGAGAGAGAGAGAGAGAGAGAGAGAGAGAGAGAGAGAGAGAGAGAGAGAGAGAGAGAGAATGCAAAGAACCGAAACAGGACTACAACTTGTTTGAAAGAGGGCTCACGTATAAAAGATCTGCTGAAAACGAACTTAATGGTAACACTGAATTTACTACACCAGCCAGTCACTTTACAATAAAGGCACTCAAGGCAGGGGATTTTGAGGCTGTACTCGAAGCTATCGAACCCCCGTTAACGAGAACAAAATAGAATATAAACATGATAAAATATTAACAAAACGCACACATATAAAATGCCTACATTGCTAAATAATAATACCATAGAAAGACCTAGTGACCATTTTGCAGAAAGCGTCCAATATCCCCAAGCTGAACCAACAGACCCCATACACAAATGAGGAGTTTTGGGAGAGTGTTCAGGAAAAAAAAAGGTAGGTGACTAGTCTAGCGAAGAAAATAGTAAGTAGATAGAACAGATTAGGAATGAGAAAGAACATATGAGAGTGACAGAAACATTAGTAATTTAAAGCACTAAATTTCCACTCAGTGAGGCTTATCTATCTATCTATCTATCTATCTATCTATCTATCTATCTATCTATCTATCTATCTATCTATCTATCTATCTATCTATCTATCTATCTATCTATCTATCTATCTATCTATCTATCTATCTATCTATCTATCTATCTATCTATCTATCTATCTATCTATCTATCTATCTATCTATCTATCTATCTATCTATCTATCTATCTATCTATCTATCTATCTATCTATCTATCTATCTGTCTGTCTGTCTGTCTGTCTGTCTGTCTGTCTGTCTGTCTGTCTATCTATCTATCTATCTATCTATCTATCTATCTATCTATCTAACTATCTATCTAACTATCTATCTAACTATCTATCTATCTATCTATCTATCTATCTATCTATCTATCTATCTATCTATCTATCTATCTATCTATCTATCTATCTATCTATCTATCTATCTATCTATCTATCTATCTATCTATCTATCTATCTATCTATCTATCTATCTATCTATCTATCTATCTATCTATCTATCTATCTATCTATCTATCTATCTATCTATCTATCTATCTATCTATCTATCTATCTATCTATAGATACACACACATGCACACACACACACACAAGAGGAAGAGAGAGAGAGGGAGGTGTGTAAAGGAAAATGTTACATGCTGACAATACAGACACAATCAAAGTAAAGAATAAGAGGGGGAAGGAGAAAGAGAGAGCGAGGGGTGAAGAAAAAGAGAGAATATATAAATCTTATACATCGGGGAGTGTGGAAGGGGAGTAGGGTTAGTGGTGTAATGTGAAAAAAAAGTGAAGTGTGGGGAGAGTGTGGATGTTAAAAATAGTTTAAAGATGACGGCCAAGATGGTGTGCGTGTGTTTGCGTGTTGGTGTGTGTAAGTTATTTGATTTCCAAGGGTTCTTTATTTTGTTAATTTGTTAAGGGACAGATTGTAAGATTAGACTTTATAATTAATCTAAAATCTGTATGAAGAAAATTAAAAAAGTGCCAAAAGTTGTACGTTTCAAAGTCTCTCTCTCTCTCTCTCTCTCTCTCTCTCTCTCTCTCTCTCTCTCTCTCTCTCTCTCTCTCTCTCTCTCTCTCTCTCTCTCTCTCTCTCTCTCTCAATTTTGATGTAAACCCTTGGCTCACTTTAGTTTAAGCAGGCAACAAGATGAGATAAACCCAAAACAAGGCGATTTCACACGGTGAAGGCAAAACGCATGAAAGTATGATCCTAAATAACCTCCTAGAATTATTCCGAAAAAGCACTGTTATTGTCACGTTACCTTTCTGACAAAAAAAAAAAAAAGCCTTATCCAACTCACATTAAATAGAAACGTCTGGACGTTGTCACGTCTAACTGGTGTACAGGGTCATTTTGCAAATCCCAAAATGGAGGAGGTCGAGACAAGGTTGGGATCCATTTTCTTTCATCCATCCATTTTCCACGAGCGATTGTATCGACACCGGGTCCAACACGCAACGATGTACGACAAGTGCGACTCGGTCTGGCGGTCATCCGATTCAGCCCTCACCACGATCGGAGAAGATTAAAACCCATTAAGTGGAAGGGACACGGGAGTCCGTATCGCTTACCCGCGCCGCCTGGGTGTTCAAGGGACATAAACGACGCAATAAGTTGAGAGTCACTTCCCCCTTGTGCAGCCAGAGTAACATCCCGTTGTTAGCGCGCCGCTTAGCCGGCTAATGAGATTCTTTGTCCCGGGGGTGTCGGGTGAAGGGTGGACGGGCAATTGCCCTCCCCAGCCCCCGGGCAGTTTACGGGCAAGACAACAAACCCTTAGCCCAGCGCCGATTGGTCATTTCAGCAGGCATGCAAGGGCGATAAATCTCGGTCTTCCGGCGGGACATGTTAAGGAGAAGCATTTGTAGTCAGTTCTCGCGGTCATCAACGTTTTACGTCCCACACAATGAGATTGCCTACGACTCCACGCGTTGAATTACAAAGCCAGACAAAACACTCTCCAGCTAAGTATCCACCTTTTTGGCTGTCCAAGAAAAGCGAAACGACAGCGGAACGGCACATGAAGTTGTACGAGCGCTTCTCTAGATCTAAGATTTCGGGAGCGTAGCCATACAGCGGAACTACAGGGAGAGAAAACAAAAGATAGCGAAGCAGAAGAGAAAATAATCGACAAAATCGCGCGGCGAACACGATTTTGTGTGTATTCATGATAATACGCGGCAACGTTTTGTGTTTGCACATCCGAATTGCGAAGAACTCTACAGATAGAATGCTTTTATTTTTTTTCCATGTGTGTGAGCGTGCGTGCTGTGTGTGTGTGTTTGGGTGTGAGTGTGTGAGTGGGTGTGAGTATGTGTGTGTGTGTGTGTGTGCGTTTGCTTATCATACGTGCATTTTTTGTGTTATAACTTACATCTTGTGTAAACTGCAGAACGAACTTGAAAAATCAAACCCATGGGATTTGCACATTCCTATCCTAACCTATCCCATCCCGTAACTCGAAGGTCGTAGAGCCTATGGAATGGAACTAAGTGCAGAGAAGACCAAAATGATGACCAACAACACCAATGTCATCAACCCGGACATCAAAGTCCAAGGCCAATCCCTCAACACAGTGCATAGCTTCAAATATGTAGAAGCCATTGTATCAGACAATGGGTCCCGACAGGAAGTCCTCTCGAGGATCGCACAAACAACTGCTGTCCTGGCGAGGTTGAAGCCAATTTGGAAAGACAGGACCATCAGTCTATATTCCAAGATTAGACTGCTGCGCTCCATTGTCATCTCCATCTTCCTATATGCTTGCGAAACATGGACCCTCACAGCAGATCTCCAACGAAGAATACAAAGCATGGAGATGAGGTGCTACTGAAGACTTCTGGCTATTTCCTATATCCAGCACCTCACCAAGGACGACGTCCGACAGACCATCACACAAGCCATTGGACAACACGATGACATGCTCACAGTGGCGAAGAAACGGAAACTCAGTGGGTATGGCCACGTCACCAGATCATCAAGTCTTGCAAAGACCATTCTGCAAGGCACAGTGCAAGGAGGTAGAAGAACAGGGAGACCGAAAAAGAGGTGGGAGGATAACATTCCAGAATGGACTGGTTTGACACTGAGCGGAACCATCAGGGTTGCCGAGGACAGGGAAAGATGGGGTACGCTGGTTAAACGATCATCTGTGGTGCCCTTACGATTTGCACATTAGTTACTCATTAATAAACACACACATTATTTCATTTTTTTCTTTTATTTATTAGAAGCTTAGTTATTTATTTAATAGAAATATAGTTATTTAGTTATAAATGACCTCTTTTTAAAATCCTAATTAGAAACTTGAATATACCTTTAAAGGTCTCTTCGACACAAAAGAAAAGTTTTTTCACTGTTATCAGCTATTGGCGAGGACTACAGGTTTACACATGAACGTGTGTATTTATCTCACTGCAGCGAGTGAAGTAAGGTTACAATATTATAGGCTTATTATGACGGGTATCAGTCATTGCATACTTTAAAGTATCATGTGGTGTAGCGATAAATAGAGCAGAAGTTAGAGCACTGTCTTGCTCTTCTTGATTAAAGACACGAAATGAGAAAAAAAGGTACAATCCATTCTAAACTTTGAGTGTCTTTCCTAGCGCACTCCCAGCTCAGAAGCTGCTAAAGGCGCTGTTTCAAACATCGATCAGCCTAGTTTTCAATTTGCATAATACTGCACATTGCGTTGTGCCATTCACGAGTATGTTTAAGACCATCTGGGTAATAATAACAATAGGTGTATCTATCTAAGTAATGCAATTGCCTTTCTTGCATCAATGGTTGTAGTATTCATATTTCCATATTCCCCTATGTGGTTTACACTAAAATAAAATTGCTGGACTTGATTTGACTTGACTAGGCTTTGCGGATAGCACTAGTGTCACGTCCCAACTGCCTAAACAGTGGTTCGACAATGTGTGCAACTTCCACACAAGTAAAACCCAAAACCTAAATACAATCTAAAAGACAAGACCAGAAGTGACAAGACAATTTCTTTTATTTCACTCACACATTCACACTCAAAATTAACTCCCTTTTCCCCCTTCCCAACCTTCCAACCCTCACCCCACTAATACAACCCAAAACTATACATAAAACAATTATTCACTCAAAATAATAAAGATAATTAAATCAAAAATGAAAATAGATGACTAACTACAGAATGTACAAAAGATTTATAATAATTATGTCTGGATCAGCTTACTAATAACAAGGTAAATAAATGTAAGCAATTGCTTTAAATCTTTACGTATATTCGAACCTTGTTTCACTTAAACTTTAAACAGCTGTTAACAACTCTTTTCTATTATATAAAACAATAAAGAAAATTTATATTTTATACAAATAGAATTTGTAAGAAAATTGCTCAAATTGATAACTAATAATGGTCTGGCAAATTAATTCCCCCAGACAAACTATACATCACAAAAGCTAGTCGTTGTTGTTTGTGGATTATAGTCACACGATACTTTCGCATATAGGTGACTACTGGACCGATTTATACTGACACCAGCGGGCCAGTTGTTGGTAAAGGGGAAAATAATATGATCACAAGTTGACCAATCCGGGATTCGAACCAGCGACCTTTCGGTTACTAGCAAGACGCTCTTACCAACTGAGCTACCCGGCCCCACTAACACAAATTGTTGTTTGTAGATTATAGTCACACGACACTTTCGCATATAGGTGACTACTGGACCGATTTATACTGACACCAGCGGGCCAGTTGTTGGTAAAGGGGAAAATAATATGATCACACGTTGACCAATCCGGGATTCGAACCAGCGACCTTTCGGTTACTAGCAAGACGCTCTTACCAACTGAGCTACCCGGCCCCACTACTAACACAAAACCTATTCTACCAGGTATGTAATATTTCAAAGTCAAAAGTTATTACTCAATTCTAATTAAATATATTCCAATCTACTGAAATTTACAAGTGATCACATGTAAATAAATATTTCTTTTTCACAAATGTTCCTTGATAGTTATAGTTATTTGTTGTGTAAATGCGGGGTGAGTGTGTGTATTATGTAAGCAATTATAAACAATTTTATATAAAATACAGCTTTTTCCTCGACAACAAGAACCTTAACCCAAGGTCGACCAGAGGAAAGGGTGCTGACTCAGAACGCTTCACACACACGCGGCCCAGCTAGGATGTGGAACAGTCAACACTGAATCTGGTTTCGGTTTTGGTACATCTGCAGCAATACATACAAAATACATAACCATAAATAATTATATTACAACATATTGCACAATCATTCCTCCGACGGTATGATTGTCTCCCTTACATCATTCTTAATCATTCTCCCTGTCATAACTTCTGTCATTGCGCACATGCACTTCCATTCACCTCCTCCCTGTCATTCCTTCGCTACATAACAGCGAATTCTCTTATATTAACTTATAATCATTTAACTTATAATTCATTTTAGAAAATCCTCCCACTCTCTCTTTGGTATTTATGTAACAAATAATATGGAACATAAAAATAGAATCAAAGAAAATATAATCAATTAACCATCCATGCTCACACTCACACCCCAGCCCCCGAACGATATGGCCAACTGAGAAATTGAAACAGGCAACTTACGATAGCAGTGGGAATCCTCCGGCCTGTTGGAGACAAGGACATACAACGACGTAACAGACACACAGGCACAGATGGTATTCAAGGTGATACACGGCACATGGAAGTCCCAGGCGGCGTCACAGGGCACCCGACGTTACACGTACGTAACTCGGATTTCACCGTAAACACACAGCAGGCGTTAGATCGGCTTAGGAATATATAAGTACAACAAACACTTTCCAAAGTGTTCCTTAAATAAACCTCCTCTTCCTGCCTAGGCTCCTTTTCGTTGACAGTCTGTTCAGAAAACGTCTCACAGACACTGCCACTATCTGTCACCTTGAAAAAACACAGATCCACCAAACTTTACTGTACGCCGATCTTACTACACAAGTGATGTGAAAAAGTTCTCTTCCCTATCAAAATATGCAGTGCAAGAGGTTTTATACTGTTAACCTAGAATGTTCTTGAATATACTCATTTCAATTATAATTTACTTCTAGAAGCATCCGCGGTTCTAGCACGCCTTTCACACATAGTAAATCACATGGCAGCAATCAATCTTCTCATAACAAAATAGCCAACTACTGTTTTCTAACACTAGTACGTTCTGCACGGGCGCGATTCACTCGCTACTTTTATTAATTATAAAACTTAATTAATTTATCCTAATACTCTCCCCTTGTACAGTAACTTTTCCTCTATGTACAGGCTGATGATTAAACTATATACATAGGCGCACGACTGCAAACTGCGTAGCGTGACAACTAGGTTATGATAAAGGATGAAAACCATACTGAGGAAAGATGAAACCAGGCTATGCCAACACTAGTGAGGCGTAGCGTCCACACCCAACACGGGCGAGACGCCAGTCGGAGATAACCGTGCCGTGGAACCCAAATCAACGCTGAACCACCGCAGCAACCATACTGCTATGATGGACAGTTACAATTTGCCACTTGTATCTTGCCCACCGTGGGGAATGGAACCTGAACTGCCGGTGTGCCAGCCAAACGCTCTACCACAGAGCTTCGGTGGTGGGTCAGGCCCCTCCGACTTTCGTACGGCTCTTTTTTTAGCACCTTGGCGGTAGCGGAGTGGCCTAATGGTTTAAGCACCATCTAGAAACTTTTTTCACGAAAGCAACGCTTTAGTCCAGCTTAGTAGGCCTACTTGAGATGTGGTGACCACGCGTGGAAGGCAAACACTACCGAACGACCCAGACAATGAAACAAGCGTACAATACCCGTGTAGGGGTCTACTCCACCCTAGCTGGGAATGAGGATAATGGAGCTCTGTTTATTAAAGGACTGTGGAAGGTTAAATGCAGTACGGGAGAGGAGAGAGTGATATATGGGCACTGCCCTCATTAAGCTGGCCCAGAGAAAAGAGAGATCCCAAACAGGCACCCGCTCCCCCCATTTTTTTTGGTGGGCTTTAGTGACCACAGGGTTAAAGTAGTCAGTCTTTGTCTAACACTCCCACGATAAGGATGCTCACGTTGAAAGATCTCTCTCAGTAGACTATGCAGGTGACAGATGAAATTCATTCATCGCAGTATAGCCAAAGCCTGACATTGTCAAAAAGGTAAATGATCAATCTTTTGTTTCACCGCGATTTATTGATATTATTGTTGAATTATGCTTGTGAAGCCTTGCCATGTTTTTTGATTGTCAATGTTAGTAACACTTTGCATGACTACGTGGCTGACCACGACAGGTTTTCGAAACCACGAGGTAGCCCCACTGACCAACTGTTGTTTCTCCTATGTATATTATTGCAGACCAGTGGCTGTACCGGAGAAGGTGTATATTGTTAATTACTTCTCCATGTGTTTATGTTAGCCATGATATGTATATGTATAGGAATTATGTTGGAGATTCCAGTGGACCACGGACTTAGAAGAATGATCGTCTCTTGTTTGTATAAGTGGATGCGATAGCTGAGGGCTGTTTCTGCCATCAGTGAGACACTCTGCACACCCTTTGTAAACAAGGCTTTGCAGAAACTCGTCTTATGTTTTGCAGACGAGCAGGCTTGATCCGATGCAGGAGATAGACCACTGAGAGTCAACCCTCACATTCGGCCTGCAGTGGGGCATCGAGCACTGAGCTCCGATAGCCCAATAGTCAACAAACCAGAAGAGGAGACACCAGCCCCACATCTCAACGATACAGCTAAGTGCTCAAGAAATCTTGCACAAACACTGATCTAGAAGGACTGTGCGGTAGTCCACTCTCCTAAAAACGAACAGTAGGCCAACCAGAACAAATAGCCCAATGATGAGACAATAGTAGCAAATATCGAGAACAGTAGCAGCATCAAGGAGCGAACTACTCGAAGTGAATTTGGACTGTTAGGTTAATCCTAGTTATATTACTGTGGACATTTTAGTTAGTGTAGTGCTTAAAAAATTATGTATAGAGTAGAGGAAATAAATGTGTGATATTTACTGTTAACAAGTGGCTGGGCTACCCATGTTTCATAGCCGTGCGAGAGCTAGTGTGTCAGTGAAGCTATTACACTTTTCTCCCTTTATCTGTAACGATATCCTCACACAGACCGGGCCAAACATATGAATGTATTAAGATTAGTCATAGTGTGATTTAACTAGCCGATCCTCGCAGACGAAAGACGAGTGGGTAATAGCATTCCATTGTGCAGATCCCAGCAACAATAGACCCACCGTCACAATACCATGAGACATGTGCGCTGTAGAAATCCTTGTATTATTTTTATTATTATTACTTTTATTATGATGTTATTATTTGACAATGTAGGCAATTTATAATTATGTATGTGTTTTATTGATATTTTATAATGATGTTTGTATTCTATTTTGTTTTTGTAAACGGAGGTTCGATAAATTAGAGTATAGCCTCAGCGTCCCCTGCGTGGGATGTCTTTATTGTAAAGTGACTGGCTGGTGGAGTGCCTTCAGTGTTACCATTAGGGTTGTTTCGGGAGATCTTTTATGCATATTAGAGGTGAGTCCTCTTTCAGCGAAGTAGTGGTTTTGATTTTGTGGTCCTGATTCGGCTCTTTCCAGTCCGCTAGACCCTATAAGCAATGAATAACTAACTAACTATTAATAGTGCGACGCGCACAGACTATACTTTTTTTTTTTGGGGGGGGGGGGAGGAGGCGGGTGGGCGGGGAGGGGAATTGGGGTGCTTTTACATCCAAATACGAGCGCCTGTTGCTTCAGGCGTTTAGTGCGCTTCCCTCAAGTTAACTCAGATCTCAAAATAGTCCACCCACACTCGGTTCTTGCCTAGCAGGCGTGTGTTGGCTTGTTAGTACCAGAAGAATGGAAATTGACATTTCTGTGCAGATTGTCTGGCAGACGCTGTGAAGTATGCGCATCAGTCATGTGTGAAATGGTCTTGGTGTCAAGACCGGTCTCTCTGACAATGATGCATAGCTTGTGAGCGCTTACCCTCCACCTCGACGTTACATCATCGAGCTAAGATTATTCTTCATAATGAGTAGGGTATAATTATGTTCCCAGAAGCTGGAGTAGTCATACTGAGTCATACTTTCATAATTAGCTCTATGCAACTCACGCAATTATTAAGATTTATGAAATGATTTGTGTGCTCTTTAATAAATTGTCGTTTATTCACACACACACACACACACACACACACACACACACACACACACACACACACACACACACACACACACACACACACACACACACAAATGGTTTCAGAAAAAATGTTCTGTCAGGAAAAAAGCAAAAATCACACGTGCGAGTGGCCAAGTGTTTTGAAATATTTTCAATTTTTGTGCTCTGTGGGTTCGGGCAAATAGAATAGACCCAACGTTTCCCGGCGTGTCGTAAGAGGCGACTAACAGGGGGGATGTTAGCACGGCATCACTGGGCGAAAGTCTTCTACACAGAAGTCACCGGCCAGGGCGGAGGAACCTCACGTTACTACAGGTTCAACGACCACGTGCTCAGGGCCAAGGTGAGCCACACTGTATTCGTGGATTTCGGCTGTGGCCAACAGCCTGGAGAGGATTGGGCCCTGCCAGGTCTTTTTTGCCCAAGACACAACACATGATGAGGCTATCCACTAATTCCATGCCGGATCGGTCGTCGCCCGGAACAAGGCCCGCGCCTTCCGTTGGCCACCAGGACGGAGGTGAAAAGTATGCTACTGATGGACAAATTAGCAAGATCCGCACGAGAAACAACATCGTCATAGGAACCTGGAATGTCAGGACCCTAACTGCGGAAGAAAAATTAGAAGAACTGGCCCACGAGCTGGACCACTATCGATGGAACGTTCTAGGTATCAGCGAACTGCGCTGGAAAGGCCTAGGTGGAACAACGACTGACAAAGGCCACAAGCTCTATTTCATCGGTAGAGATGACAGGCACGAACACGGCGTTGGATTCTTGGTCCACAAGAACATTCTAGCCACTGTCATGGGTTGCCGCCCAGTCTCCAGTAGACTCATTACCATCCGTCTGAGAGCAACCCCTTTCAACATTACCATCATCCAGGCCTATGCCCCAACATCAGACTATGAAGACAGCGAAGTGGAGGATTTTTATGAAAATATACAGGCGGTCCTTGACCAAGTGCCGAAGAAGGACATAGTCATAGTGCAAGGCGACTGGAATGCCAAGGTTGGCCAAGATGCGCACCACAACTGGGGAGACACATGTGGACCCCACTGCAACAACGAGACAAATGACAGGGGTCTGAGGCTATTGGAGTTTGCCAGATACAACAATCTGGTACTGGCAAACACGCTTGGTCTCCACAAAAAATCCAGACGATGGACATGGCACAGTCCCGGCGGGGAACATCACAACCAGATCGACTACATCATGGTCAAGAAACGCTTCAGATCAAGCATCAACATTGGCAGGACACGCACTTTTCCAGGAGCAGACATTGGAAGTGACCACGATCTCGTGATGATGTCTTTCCGGCTCCATTTGAAGAGAGTAAATACAGCAAAGTGCACTAGGCTGAAGTTCGACCTGGACAAACTGCAAAATCCGGAGGTGGCAAAAATATTTCAGGCCACAATTGGAGGGAAATTTGCACCACTGCTTATTTTGGGGGCAGGAGAAGTAGATGTCAACACCATGACCAATACCTTCAACTCAGCTGTAACAGATGCCGCCACTGAGATCCTTGGCAAGCACCGACCAAAGAAGAAGCCGTGGATCACACCTGAACTTTTGGATCTGTGTGATAAACGAAGAGAGTTAAAAAAGAAAAAGAACACCTCACAGGGAGCTGATGTCTACCGAAAAATCAACAATGACATCCGAAAAGGCATGCGCACAGCAAAGGAGAACTGGATAGAAGATCAATGCCAGGAAATAGAGAACAATCTGAACAAGAACAACAGCAAGAAGGCCTACCAGACTGTGAAGCGGCTGACAAGTGTTAAACAGCCCAAAGTCTCCACTATCCAAAGCAAGTCTGGCATATGCCTTACAGAAGAACAAGAAGTCTTGGACAGATGGACAGAGTACTGCTCTGACCTTTACAACCATACACCAAATGGAGACCCATCAGTTTTAGCATGTCCCGAGAGCAGAGAAGAAGAAGAAATCCTCCCAATTCTCCGGGAAGAAGTTGAGGCAGCAGTGCAATCGCTGAATAAAGGGAAGTCAGCGGGAGTGGACAACATACCAGCGGAACTGCTACAAGCAGGAGGAGAAGCGATGACTGATGCTCTCACCATTATCTGTAACAAGATCTGGCAGAGTGGGGAATGGCCTACACCATGGACCCAGTCGCTTGTCATCACACTTCCCAAAAAAGGTAACCTTCAGGAGTGTGAAAATTACCGCACCATCAGCCTCATCAGCCATCCCAGCAAGGTCCTCCTGAAAATAATACTCAACAGGTTGAAACCACAAGCTGAACAAATCATAGCTGAAGAACAAGCAGGATTCATGGCAGGGCGAAGTACCACTGAACAGATTTTCAACCTCAGAATAATCTGTGAGAAATACCTACAGCACCAACAACATCTATATCATGTGTTCATAGACTTCAAGAAGGCATTTGACCGAGTCTGGCATGCAGCTCTATGGGCAACCATGAAAGTGTACAACATCAGCCCTAAAATTATAGAAGTCATCAAAAGCCTGTATGACAAGGCTACCAGTGCAGTCCTCCATAACAGCGTCATCGGGAACTGGTTCAGAACAACAATCGGTGTGCGTCAAGGATGCCTACTCTCTCCAACACTCTTCAACATCTTCCTAGAGCGCATCATGTCAGATGCTCTTGCAGATCACGAAGGCACAGTCAGCATAGGGGGCAGAGCAATCTCCAATCTTCGTTTTGCGGATGATATTGATGGATTGGCTGGAGAGGAACAAGAACTTGAACAGCTTGTACAGAGGCTTGACACCACCTCCAGAGCTTATGGAATGGAAATAAGTGCAGAGAAGACCAAAATGATGACCAACAACACCAATGGCATCAACACGGACATCAAAGTACAAGGCCAATCCCTCAACACAGTGCACAGCTTCAAATATTTAGGAGCCATTGTGTCAGACAATGGGTCTCGACAGGAAGTCCTCTCCAGGATCGCACAAACAACTGCTGCCCTGACAAGGTTGAAGCCCATTTGGAAAGACAGAACCATCAGTCTACATTCCAAAGTAAGACTGCTGCGCTCTCTGGTCATCTCCATCTTCCTATATGCTTGCGAAGCATGGACCCTCACAGCAGATCTCCAACGAAGAATACAAAGCATGGAGATGAGGTGCTACAGAAGACTTCTGTGCATTTCCTATACCCAACACATCACCAACGACGAAGTCCGACAGACCATCACACAAGCCATTGGACAACACGATGACCTGCTCACAGTGGTGAAGAAACGGAAAACTCCGATGGTATGGCCACGTCACCAGATCATCAGGCCTTGCAAAGACCATTCTGCAAGGCACAGTGCAAGGAGGTAGAAGAAGGGGGAGACCGAAAAAGAGGTGGGAGGACAACATTCGAGAATGGACTGGTTTGACACTGAGCGAAGCCATGAGGGCTGCTGAGGACAGAGAAAGATGGAGTATGCTGGTTAAACGATCATCTGTGGTGCCCCTACGACCTTCGGGTTATGGGACAGGATAGATAGGATAGGATCAATTTTTATTTGTCCTCTTCTAGGTATTGAATCGTTCTGATCGATCAAGGAAAATACCTGTCTGTTTTAACAGCGTCTATCGTGATTACATTTTTAGCATTAGATCGAGGAACATTCACAAAATTCAATTTTACTACTGCTGCTGCTTCTACTACTACAACAGACTGGAATATCCGAATAAAACCAAACAATCAACCAATATCAATTAATATTTCATTTATTGTCTATTCACACATTCAGGTGATATTTGACATTAATTAATAACAACAACAATATCAATCAAATCACAATTAAGAAATCTTTTAAAAAATTTAATGAAAGGGGGAGAGGGATTTAACATTAAATTTTAAAAGTCTACCAATAGGGGTCATTGCAATCATTTTCACAACTGCTGTGATCTGTGAATGATGTAATACATCATCTAAAATATGTCCAATTCAGTCAAATGATGTCCTTGGTTTTCATACATTTCATTTAAAACTGGACATTCAAAAAATATGGTAAATTGATATATTTTTGCAACATACTGTATACAATGAATATCTGCGGACTATTTTGTATTCCATGCGTTCATTCTTAACTTGTAGATTAATTTTGACAACTGTCGAGAACAATTCGGTATAGTAACCCTTTTAATGCTAGTATCTTGACATATTGCTTTTTTAAATAAAGAATAATTTTAGGATAACATACTGAAATTGTTGGCAGAAAGAGAATCTAATGATCTTAGTGCTTCCTCTTTGACTAACTTGTCACACACTTCATTCCAATGAATTCCTCAATGTGGTAGTATCTTGACATACTGCGTTTTAAAAATAAAGAATAATTTCAGGATAACACATACTCAAATTGTTGGCAGAAATAGAATCTAATGATCTTAGTGCTCCCTCGACACCAGCTCAAATTTCTATGTGAGCAGCACTGTTTAGTGCCTCCACATTGTGCTTGCTGCGCGCTAATTATAGCTTGCCTGCACCCTCCCTTCCAGTGAAAGGAAAGGAAAGGAAGCATCGGCGAAGCTATTTATAGCTAGCCTTGCTGACCTAACTTCAAAATCTAAAACGCTTTGGTTGAGTCGCTGTGGGGCCTCTTTGACTAACTTGTCGCACACTTCATTCCAATGAATTCCACAATGTGCTGGAACCCAACAGAAATCAACAGCTATACCTCTAGATAATAATACAATGTAACATATATTTAATTTCATATATGAATTCATTTTTTACTTTGGAATAACCCTGTTTTAAAGCATACAAACCCGCTTTTGAATCGGTACAAATCAGTAAACCAAACAATGAGAAAAAGTGGATGATAAAAACACGAAGAAGAAGAAGAAGAAGAAGATGAGATAGGCAACCTGCTCAGTTGTGTCTTTGCTGTGTATTTTATTACTAATGTGTTTTTAAGAATGTTGCTACTGTACTGCATTATGTAACTGGTTGTTGACTGTTATCTATGTATAGGTGAATGTAGAATGTTCTAGTCATGCCTCTACCTTTTAAGCACTGCCATTATAATCATGTATAAGTCGGGATATGTATAGTTTAAGACAACAACTTGTGCTGTCATTAGATTATTTTGTGTGTGGGTGTGTGTGCGTGTGTGGGCTTTCTCTGCGTGAATGTAAAATTATTAGTCATTATTGCTGTGGGGTTTAGATTGTGAATGTCGGTATTTGTTTGGAAAATAAGGTTGCTGCTGTGCCATTAGAAATGAATGTGTCTCTGCTGTTTGTGTATATAAAATCGATATATTGCACGCTTCTTGCGGACGACGAGCCAAAGACAAATTTCTGTATGTGATGAACATCAGACAATAAAGATATATTGTATTGTATTGTATGATGATGATGATTGATGATGATGCCGTGGTTTTGGCGATAAGAGCAATTGTGTAGTCATCAGCAGTAGCAGTTCTAATAGGCTACTATTAGTGGTAGAGTTGATTCAGTGATGGGATGGTGGTCATGATAGTGTTTACCACTACGATTAGTTTATTGTGTTAAGAAGGTTATTAGGAGTGGGTGAGGGTTAGGGGTAGGGGGAATCAAATACAAACGAATGAAAGACCGGAGGAAAGCATACAAAAGGAAGTCGACACTAGTCAATACATCCATCAGCAACTAGACAACCAACAAAATAAATTCATTCATGAAAACAACAACAACAACAACAAACGAACACGGACAAACAACCCAAGAATATAATTAATAACAAACAGCACTTAGCCAACCAGTAGAACGAACAAAATAGACGTATTTATTCATAAAACACACACGCACACGCACACGCACACACACACACACACACACACACACATATTAAAAACTAAACAACTGGTAATGAAGTAAGTTGTGATATCAATTTATTCACCAGACAACATATTCACATTGAGTCTTCACAAGCATGTTAAAAGGTTTCCCATTAGGCAACACACATTTTGAAATCATTGCCAAACCACAAACATGTACAAGCTGAAACATCACTGATCGTTACAAAAGTCGCAGAGAAGTATCGTAGGTGTGACCAAAGAATATATATATTCACCGAGGTGAATTTGGACTGTATTCAGAATTACACACAATGACTGTTGACAATTCCAGTAGCTTACCATCGCAATGCAGAACAAATCATACATGTTATAAATGAAAACGAGAGAGACCGTTAACAAAAAAATAGAAAGACAAAAGACCAAAATGTCAATATACAAGCATATCCAAACGTCTTTATTTCGCGTATTTTTTTTAAATGCCAGAGACAACAATTACCAGTTAGTTAGATAGTTAAAACAAATCCCACAAGTATATATATGTATATATATATTTTGTGATATTTTAATTTAAGCTCTTAACAGCTTATTGAACGCTTCCCACGCCCCTATCAGCAAAGGCAAGGCCGTCTCTGTAGTCAACAAAAATGCTGAAACGCGCCAACAGCGGTTTCATCACAACAGAGATGCTTGAACAACATGAAAATCATACACACACACGCACACATACACACACAAAATAATGAACATATATTAAATAATGAAGATATATTCCATATTATAGATTCTGTTGTTATAAGTATGTGGGCTTATAGTCTAGATAGGCTTAGTCATAACACTGGAGACATGAAAGATAAAATCTATATATTTGGGTCATCTAACCAAGAATTACCCTTCGTCCTCAAGACAAGTGAAAATTTCATCTATGTCTGAGCTAAATGCAAAAATAAAGACAATAAAAAGATAAATTTGATTCATTCTGTCACCCATGTATATAATTAATTTTGTTAAGTTCCGCGTTGATCTTTGTGGCCTTTCGTCCTAGGGATAGGGTATGCGCATCAAAAAGAATATGATACGGTGTTATACATCCTATCCTATCCTATCCTGTCCCATAACCCGAAGGTCGTAGGGGCACCACAGATGATCGCTTAACCAGCATACTCCATGCTATTATACATACTCCATGCTGTTATACATACGATTGTGAATATGTGTAATATATATATGTGTAATATATATATAAATATATATATATATATATATATATATTATATTATATTATATTATATTATATATATATATATATATATATATATATATATATATATATATATATATATATATATATATATAACCACAAACACATAGAAGCTGAAACATAACATAATTTGACATTCCATCATCCTCTGAGTATAATAAAATCAAATTTCCTTGTATAAATGGGGACAAATAGCCATCTTAAATTGTGAATCTTAATTAGTCATTTATCGTATTATATTTCAAAGACAATGGTAACATAGATTTATTAATACTAGACATTAACAGTATGTATCTCATGTCCTCATCTCTTTAGACCCTTAATTTGGTATCATGTATCTCTCATACTATTAGATACAGAAACATAGACACAGAAACAATGATGGCAGAACAAAGATGTATCAATTGTAATTTAAAAAAACAAACAAGTTATGTTATCCTATCTGTTGGATTTGTTCTCAAATATAGGTAGGCTTTTTGCTGTAGGATAAGGCCAGCTTTTAGCTGGAAAGAAGAAAGAAAAACAGAAAATGTCACGTTTATTTGCGCTAAACATCCATAAATATCTTATAAATAAGTTAATTTCCATTAAACATGATTGTCTTATCAATCCACAAGGGTACCACACGCCCATAAAAACTGTGGATTCGCGTTGTATGTACGAGTGAAGTATCCGCAGAATATGAGAGGATAAAGACATTTAAAAAAAAAAACACGAATATATTTTATTGAACCTGAATGTTCCTTTGTCTTCAAAACTGAGAGCTGTTCGTAAAAATGTAATACAATTAAAAAATAACAGCCAAAGAAGGGGCTTTATTGTTCCGCCGTCATTTGAACTGGAAATTTGGGGGGTGGGGGTGGGGTTACATTACTAATGTATATACTTCGTGTGGAAAGCTGGAAGCTTAACGTTATGCATGCAATACAGCAATACGTTTATTGATACTACGGTTACTAACAGAACGGACCATCTTGCGCAAAGGATTAGCGGGTAGCAGCGTTATGTTGCATCAGCAAGAAATGGTCTGCAAATTAAAAGTGCGAATCGTTGAGATGGGCCTGATAACAGTAACAAGTTGTCCAGCGTTGTGTATACTTTTTTTTGTTTCATATTGATTTGCATAAAGGTTATAAATCTTCATTCATCGATTCTGTGCGGAAAGAGTTAAATAAATAATCTAGGACTTGGTAATCTTTGGTTAAATCAGGGGCTATCCAATATTTTGCCTTCTGCTTCAGTTTTTAAGTGTACAATTAAACAACGCCTACATGATCAGTTTATTCAAGGCTGGTTCGAGGAAATAAACAATAATGAATTTTACTAGATCTATCGAATGTTTTAGCTACATTTTGAATTTGAAAAAATATTTGCATGTTCTACCAACAAATCTTGCAATATCTGTTCTAAAGTTAAGGACACTCAACCACAGAATGCCAGTGCAGAGAGGCAGATATTTTAACATTCCTAGACACGAACGTGTATGTCAAAAATGTAATAGTGGCGATCTTGGTGACGAGTTTCATTATTTATTTTTGTGTTCACATTTTTGTAACTCGAGAAGAGAATTATTAAAATCATATTATTATAGAGATCCCAATGCCATCACATTTCAAGAATTATTGTCATCTAATAAAAAGTCAGTATTATTAAAGCTTGTAAGGCTAATGAAATTAATAATTAAACAATTGTAACGTTGTTATCCCATGTCAAAAATTAATCTAGTTCTGATATTTACAGGTTGTGTGTAACAAAACCAATTTCACTAATTTGTCATTATGTGTTTAGATTGAATTGTATTGTTAGTTATGATTCCTAGTTGCTATTTCCAATCAATTTATTTTTTCTTCTTTTCCCCTCTCAATCGCTCCCCCTCCCCACCCTTCTGCGATCCCTTTGTGTACATAAATAGTTTTAATAAAAAAAGCATTTAAAATGTTATGTAATTAATTATTTTGCATGTGTGTGTATATTATTTTAACGATTTCCATGTGCCCTTAATGTTTGTTTTTTTCTGGAATAAACTTGCCTTGCCTTGCCTTGCCTTGCCTTGCCTTGCCTACTTACCAACATATGTATTTGAGTAAGGAGGTGTTAGTGCTGATTCTTAAAGTAGTTTGAGAAAGATAGTTATTCATTGCTTACAGGGTCCAGCGGACTGCAAAGCGCCGAATCAGGACCACAACTTGGTTGAAAGAGGACTCAACCCTGATCCATATAAAATATCTGCTGATACAACCCTAGTGGTAACACTGAAGGCACTCCACCAGCCGGTCATTTTACAATAAAAGCATCCCACGCAGGGGACGCTGAGGCTATACTCTAATTTATCGAACTCCGGTTTACAAAAACAAAATGTATTGTAAATTAAAATTAATGTAAACTTAAATTGTAAATAAAAATTAACGTAAACTTAATTTGTAAAATTAATGTAAACATTATTATAAAATATCAAGAAAACGCATACATATAAAATGCCTACATTGCGAAATAATAATTTGATAGGAAGCCCTAGTGACCATTTGGCAGAAAGCGTCCAATATTCCCAAGCTCCTACACAAATAAGAGGAGTTTTGGAAGAGTTTTTAAGAACAAAGGTAGGTGACTGGACTAGCGAATAAGACAGTATAGTAGATTGATAGAACAGAGTACGAATGAGAAGAACAAAGAAGAAAGACAGCGACAGTGGGAATTTCAAGCACTAAATTTCCAGAAAGTGGGAATACTATTTATACAGAAACTCTCGGCACCCTCACGGGGTTGTTGAGAGAGATGTATTGTAGTAGAAGAAAAGAATCAAAGAGAACCTATTCCAGCTGAAAAAGCGGGTGGACCTCTAAATTGTGAGTAACATGTTTACGCACTATATTTCAACAGTTGGAGACGCAGTTATAAAAAGCCTACAGCTGCTGCTCGCTTTCAACGCTGATACGTGTTTTGGACCGTAAAGAGGAAGTATATTTAACTGGTTACTGAATCAGATTAAACGTGTTTATCATTCAATAACAAGCGTCAAAAGGTGCACGATCTACAACAAAAGTAGGCTAAAATGGTTTCGTGGAATTCGTGTAAGCCTACATTTCATTAAAAAAAAACCTCTGTGCGAAATCTTAAGATCGTCACATAAAATAAAGAACAAAACATTTTCTACATTTTCATTAAAACATATTGATCCACTTCACAAGAACACAATATCAATACAGAGCTACAATGGTAAAAATAAATCCGTTTCCTGGCGTGGGTGCTTTAAAAAAAGTTTGGTTCTTGAAGTTGTAGTTTTGATTTCAAAACTGCAGAACACAATATAAAACGACAACATTACATTAAAAAAACAAACCACACCAAGAATAAAATTGTACAAATCTGTTTCCTAATGTTTGTGTTTTTTTTGGTTGTTGTTTCAAATATTGTTTTACTGTCGTAGCTTTCGTTCTTGAAATGTTTCCGGTAAAATACATGCAATTTATTTGGTCTGTATAGAGCGGTAGGTAGTCCTTCAGACAATTTTGGGAGAGGGAGAGGTGGGAGAGGTGTGCGGAAGGGTGGGGAAGAGGGCAAATCTTCTGTTTAAAAAATGGTACAGACCCAAAGTTATAATTTTGCGTTATTAAAAACAATATCAAGTTGTCCATCCTTCATGTACTTGATGATTACTGGTCTTCACCTGAAATTTACTTTATATTGAAAAAAAACAAACACATATATTTTTTAATCCACTATCCCGCCTAATACTCTTAGTATTAACTCTACAAATTTGGTTTCATTCATTCTTAATACTATGAAGGAAAAAATTATGAACTATGCAAAGCTAAATTTGCTAAGTAATTTGTAGTAAGATTGACAAACTACCATCGACCAAATTCCGAAACAAAACAACAACAACAAAAATTGAATAGTGTCTCTTCTAACATGACAAATATTTAAAACACAGTCTATTTGCGATTATAAACAATTTTTTCATTAGTATCCGCTAAGTCGAACTACACGATTTTAATAACAAAACGTATCGTAATGGTCAATGATACGGTGTACAAAAAATTGCTCGACAATGTGTGAAGGTTAGGTTCGAGGGTCACGATCGGACGATAAATAAATACCAGACACCAAAAATATGTGGTATTACATGCTATGCATTATAAGATAGATCAAAGGAGCAGTGTCGTTTGCATTATACTTCTGCATAAACTATAATAACGTACGCGGTTTTGGAAGCTGTTTTTTCTCCCCCTTTCATCAAGTTATGAATACTTCATTAGGCCCAAAAACAGTCTGTTTACGGTACCATAGGGAATAAAATATAGGGTCGGTAGGTAGGCTATTTTTTTCTAAACCTTTTCCACCTTGGGTGCGATTTTTTTGTTGGATGCTTTCAATTTTTTGTTCTCCAGACAATCCCCCAAAAAGGTGTAGGGTCGGGCCAAGAATTAGAATCGGTCGGGATACCGTAAACAGACATTTTTTGGACCTTACTGATCAATATTACGTCAATCCTGGTCATTGCATATAAAATGGACATGACCCAAAAAATTGTCATAAACCGTGTTAATCCTATCATTATATAAAGAAATAAAGAAAATGCAAAATTTTTAAAACAAAACATTACTGCCAAGCCTTTTTGTCATAAAATAAAATAATAAAGCTACGAGGAAAACGCAATTGTCTTTTAAAGGAGCGTTAGAAAAATCCATAAGTTTGAACAAAACCGTGTAAATACTAAACTCAACATAATATTTATGAAGCGAATTATTGTTGTTTCCTTTTAGTGCTGATGCTAGTAATAAGTTGAGACGGAGGAGTAAATGGGATTACCAATTTTTTTAGTATAATACAAAACAAAATATGCCTTCGATTTCAATGTTTTCACAATGGTTGTTTTGTGCCTCTAAAACGCAAAACAGTGGCGAAGATTTAAATTTAAAAAATAATTAACTAATTTAATCATACACTAATTCGTGAAACTTTGAGCCCTTGTGGAAAAAAAGGGTAGTAAAATGTACAGTTTATTAAATATTTGAACGAAACATGCATTTATGAAATCGTGTTGGAGATTATTAACAAAACAACAACAACAACAACATACGAACACTGGGCATCGAGTAAGTAAAGCAAACGCACACACAGCCTGTTAAACTTGTTAAGACAAAGCATGATAATAATAAAACTTGTCGAAATTTAAACAAAACATGTATCACAGCTGTAACAGATGTTGGGGTATTACGGCCGCGAACATGAAAAAACAAATGTTGACCGATACTAAGTGATTCATCAATACAAAATTGAGCGAGCGTTGTGGCCAAGTGGGCTAAGGCGGGACTAACTTGCCTTGTCCACAAGCCAGAAACCAATGGTGCCTGACAGTTGTGGGTTCGAGCCAGCACCTGGGCGTTATGTTTCTCCGAATGTTATTTACTTTCGACTCGGGCAACGTCTCGGGGGTTTTCTCCGGGTACTCCGGTTTGCTCCCTCAGCAAAAATTACAAAAGTAGGTAGGCGCGCCACTGGCTGCAGAGTTTCCCGATAAAAAGGGATAATAAACTGCATATAAAAAATATAGATAGATAGATATAGATATAGATATAAATATAAATATATATATATATATGTGTGTGTGTGTGTGTGTGTGTGTGTGTGTGTGTGTGTGTGTGTGTGTGTGTGTGTGAGTACATATTATTTATTATAAGACAGATCAGAGAAGCAGAGAGGACTGCATTATTTTTCTGCATAAAATAAAATAAGGAATACGTTTAAAATAAGGAATACGTTTTTCAATGCTTTTCCCTTTCTTCTTAAACCAAACATATAAACCAGTAAACAAAACCAACCGAGGAAAGAAAATAAACAAACCAACGAAAGAAACAATCACTAATGGATTTGAAACAACGTGAGTTAAAATAGCCATTGCCATCTAGTGCTGCCAATAGAAAAAATAAAATAAAATAACGGACAAATATAGGCGAGATTTAAACCGTTTTCGAAAGTCAAACGTTGCTCCAAGAGAAAGACAGAGAAGTTGAAGTTGAAACCTTAATCTGATAACGGCTTTAGGCACAGCTTAATCCTACAACTTGTCCTTTAACTTTTTGAACATTAACAATAACAACAACGATAAGAGAGAGAGAGAGAGAGAGAGAGAGAGAGAGAGAGAGAGAGAGAGAGAGAGAGAATTAGGTAACTGTTATTTTGTTATTTTTTTAAAGTTAATTTCTTACTAAACCTGTCATTATAAATAGTACGCAGCTAATTTCCTATGGTATTCATAATATTAATGTTACTAATTGATAGGGAAAATATTTATACATTTTCTTCAGGAACATATGCGCTGCTAATACTTCAATCGCAATAATTTTGGTAAATACACAAACATACATTTCTACAATATACACACCAAAACATTAATTGCTAATTCGCATTATCCTGCTGAGTCACAAAAAACTATGTTAATATGTGAAGAATCAGTACTTTTTTTTTAAAAGTAATTTCAGTACGCGTTTAAACAACGTTGAGGTTATTAGCAATAGGTCAATGTAGACTGAAATTGGCCATTCGAAAGGGTCTGTTATTTCTAATTTTATATTGATGAATCACTTAATTTATTTTGTTTCTTTGCTAACATATTTTTTTTTAAACTTACTGAAGCGGGTTTCTTCTCAAACGTGTGTAAAGTTTCGACTGGCATATATCGCCTTGATGAAAAGGCATCAAAATTTGTATAATATCAAGGCATCAAAATTTGTATAATAAAAAAAAACAACAACACACTTTTGGCAAAGCCTTGCAACAAAACAAATAATATAACAAATGTATGGCGACATCGTGCTTAATTCTATATATAAAACATCATTTATAATACGAACACTGTTTTTAAATGTTGAAAACAACAGAAGGTTTTAAGATAAGCAAGATTGAACGTGAATAAAATAGTTTCAGGTTTTGGGGGGAATAATTTGGACAAACCTAAATGTTAAGAAAATCAAACACACGACTTGTTAACCAATATTAGTAATTTAAAACTTAACTTAATGTTGGGTTTTACTTCGTGGCGTTGTGGGGGTGATATATATATATATATATATATATATATATATATATATATATATATATATATATATATATATATATATATATATATATATATATATATATATATATATATATATATATATATATACTTCTATTAATTCCTTATCTTGGCAATGATTACTACTGGAAGAAATGTAAAGAATTAAACAAAAATTATCTACGGGGGATGATTTCACAAACATCTTTACTTTAGGTGCCTAAAAACCAATTGTGCAAATAATTTCTTATTAACAATATACAAATACTTTGTTCAAACAAAACCACGACAACACTGTATTATTTATTACCAGGTGGCCTTGCCAAAGGGTCACCGTATCTTCCTGATTTGAAAATACAAAATAGCAGCTTCAAGCCACGATAACAGCACGAAAAATAATAAAAGTATTAATAATAAAATTAAGTAAGTAAGTAAGTAAGTAAGTAAGTAAGTAAGTAAGTAATAATAATAATAATAATAATAATAATAATAATAATAATAATAATAATAATAATAATAGTAATAATAAATAATAATAATAATAGTAATAATAATAATAATATGAATAATCAACAACAATAATGACAACCAAGATCCTCTAAAGATCAAAGAGACAGCAAGAACGTGTATAAATATTTATTATTCAGAAAACTGCATATTATATACATTCTTCCACATTATTCTTCCTGCTATATTTTGTGTTAAAGCTTTAATATATTATTATATTATGGCTTATGCATTTGTTTTGTTTTGATTATTATCTCATTTAATAGTGATTTACTCAATCAAAACAGAGTACAGATAATAGCTTAACTCAAGTTAAGACAAATTAGAGGCAGTCCAGAGAAGAGCAGCACGTTTTGTCGTCAACCGGTACCACAACACTTCTAGTGTCTCCGAGATGATCGACAAACTGCAATGGCCTTCTCTCCAACACCGCAGAAAGGTCGCTAGACTTGCCATGCTACGAAAGATACTCAACAACGAGGCAGTCGTCGACACCAGCAAATTAGTTCCCGCCCCTCCACGTCAGCGAAGAAGCCACCCCCAACAGCTCACCCAAATTCAATGTAGGACCAAATACCGCCAGTTCTCTTTCCTTCCCAACACCATCAAGGACTGGAACGAGCTGCCCAAAACAACAGTGACAGCTGATACTCTTGACTCCTTTAAGTCACGAGTGCCACAACTTTAAATAGTTTCCCAGTGGTTAAATAGAGTAGGTAGGCTAGGTAGGCTCAGATTGTCCTTATCCCCATCTCTTTCCCCATCTCTTTCCCCCCCCTTTTTTTTTTTTTTTTTTTTTTTTGGGCCCAGTTTTGTGCTAGGACATACTGGGACTTGCTAGCTCCCTGGAGCGAAGAGGGAAAAGTAGTACCCTGCAAGTAAAACCCACTTAGAGTAGGTGTCCTTTTAGTGCAGATTTTATTCTCATCTGTCTTAGGTCTGTCACTTCCTATCAATTTTTTTTTCCCCCCACGCAAACCCCGTTCAGTACGGCAGAGTAATCAACCTGATGATTGAGGCCGTCTAATGGATGAAGATGAAGATGAAGGTGAAGTGTATGTCTTAGGAATAAAAGATGACTGCAGAATCTTATAGGGACCCAGTTCGACACTCACCCTCGACCGATCTTTGTAACATTCACAGTGCGTGTTGCCCCACTGGAAAAGAAAGAAGCTTTAGAACAAAAAATGACTCCTCCGAGAGTATAGTTATATTTTATTTTTAAACGAATAAATTCCGTAGCTTTTGTGCCTATTAATAGCAACAGCTAACCAACGTTCTTGAGCTAAAAATAGCATCGACCAACGAAGACAAGACGGAACCCGTAACAAAAATGTTCCGTGAAGGGTTTTCGTTTTAGGATGTTCAAACAGACCCTACCCTACCGAAGACCCCAAAGACATTCTTCAAGCCCTCGGTGAACTGAAAGTCTCCTACCTGCGGGGTTCGAACCCGGGACTTTCGGCATAGGAAACCCGCTCCCTATCTTTTCATTACATTACATGATTATTGCTTTAGGTCTTGCAGACTCTTCCGAGCCAAATCAGGACCAGTACAGCCGATTCAGGACCACACAATCAAGACCAAAACTTCGCTAAAAGAGGACTCGCCCCTGATCCGCATAAAAGATCTGCCGAAACAACCCTAGTGGCAACACTGAAGGCACTCCACCAGCCGGTCACTTTACAATAAAGACATCCCACGCAGGGGACGCTGAGGCTGTAGTCTAAGTTATCGGACCCCCGTTTACAACTACAAAATAGAATACAAACATCACTATAAAATATCAACAAAACACATACATATAAAATGCCTACATTGCCAAATAATATCATAGGAAGCCCCAGTAACCACCTGACAGAAAGCGTCCAATATTTCCAAGCTGATCCAAAAGACCTCACACACAAATGAGGAGTTTTGTCCCGGAAGAGGTTTCAAGATAAAAGGTAGGTGACTGGTCTAGCGAAGAAGAAGATAGTATAGTAGATTGATAGAACAGAGTAGGAATGAGAAAGAATAAAGGAGAAAGACACAGCGACAGTGGGAATTTAAAGCACTAAATTTCCAGAAAGTGGGGATACTATTTATACTGAAACCCCCGCACCCCCACGGGAGTATCTCCCTATCAACTGAGTCACTAGGCTATCTTCTCAATGATTAGCTGAATGAATGCACATTGAAGTTTAACGTCCATACCAACTATGGGCGAAATGGCATTAGTGACTCCGTACCCTAACCAACCTAAACCAACATTTATTATAGCTTACTTTAACTGAGTCTAGCTGAGTTTATTAAATTTATTTTGCTTTTTTTTACCTTTACCTGAGCATCAGACGAAGATGGCTAAGTAGATGTAAAGTTTAACTGATATGAAAGCAATGGTAATATAATTATAATTAACTTTTGATGGAGATGGGTGTGTGAGCACAACTTTCATGGCTCAGAGTTTAAACCATCAAGGCAATCTTAAAGTACTATTTTAAATATCTCGATCAACGTCAGTTTAAAAAAATATATATACAGGTTTCGTGGCGCTCGCAGCGCTCAATAGCTAAGATGGCAATATATGATGAATAAATAATAGAAGGCGATCGATCGGCGTGACATTTTGTTTATAGCGGTATCACTAACGAGTAGGAAAATGAGACAGCTCAAAATGTATACGAGCCGTCTCTTAAAAAGAGCAAGGTGCAAGGACAGCTGCTGCTGCACATTAAAATGATGCATGTCTACTATCTCAATATAGTTCTGTTAGTCAACGTTATCAAAGGGACACAGCTTGAACGCGCCCGGTACCTATAAAGTGCGAAAAGACAACTAAAGACGGCTAAAGACAACTAAAGACGGCTAAAGACAACTAAAGACGGCTAAAGACACCTATGTATAGAGAACTAAAGACAACTAAAAGTTGTCTTTAGTTGTCTTTTCGCCCTTTATAGGTACCACTAAAGACAACTGAAGACGGATAAAGACACCGGGGGTAGAAATTTTAGAGGGTATACAAGGCTACAAACAACTTAAAGAGCCCAAAAAACACCTGCCATCTTTGAAAGACATTGGCTATGGCAGAAATTTGTTGCCGCGTAGAAAGTACAACGGATTTTTAAAAATAACAATAATATTTTTCAAGTATATTTATATAAGATAATTGATTTAGATACAAAGTGAAAGCTGTTAATGCCCGATTCGAAACTGAGGCTATTGTTGTTTATAGGGTTAGGGTTAGGGGTTAGGGTTAGGGTTAGGGTTAGTTGTCTATACATAGGTGTCTTTAGCCGTCTTTAGCCGTTTTTAGTTGTCTTTAGCCGTCTTTAGTTGTCTCTTCGCTTGTCTTTAGTAGTCTTTAGCTGTCTTTAGCTGTCTTTAGTTGTCTTAGTTGTCTGTAGCCGTCTTTAGTTGTCTTTAGCCGTCTTTAGTTGTCTTTTCGCCCTTTATAGGTACCGGTCTTTAGTTGTCTTTAGTTGTCTTTAGTAGTCTTTAGCTGTCTTTAGTTGTCTTTAGCTGTCTTTAGTTGTCTTTTCGCACTGCAACGCGCCGCCTCGACCGATCCTATTAACATTCACTGTCATTGTTTCTCTACTGAAGAAAAACAAGCTTACGACAAAAATACCTCTTTCGAAAGTATATATATTTTTTAAATCGAAAACATTTCGTAGTTTTTGTGCTTACTAATAGCAAGGGCTAGCCAAGAGTCTTGAGCTAAAAATAGCAACTACCCAAGCCAGTAACAGACAGAACCCGTACAAAAATTGGCTCGTAAGGTTATTTGTTTTAGGTTGAGAAAATAGACTGCCCTACCCTGCCCTACCCTAGACACCAAAGACGCACACTTCAAGCCGCGTGGACCACTCCGAAATAGGGTTCAAAGGTCACACGGCTGCACCGTGGAACCATGGGAAGTCACCCTGTCGGAAGTTTAGCGGTCGGTTTGAGCAACGATCATTGTGCAAGGGGGATAACAATGCGAATTGTAGGGTAAACCCGTGTTCGCCGAACGGAAACAAAGCTGGGGCCTTTTAAGTGAGCTCCAAATTGCGCAAGAAGGAAAAAAAAAAGTCTATTTCACGCTAAAAGGAGACTATTGGCCAATCTTTGCGAAAACTGACTATAACCTTCGTGTCCGACCGTTGGAAAGGTCCGTCTGCTAGAGCAGTAAATAGGGTATCTTCCTAAGAATAGAGGCAAAGGCGCTGAACAGATTAATTGCAGCGGGGCATGAAGAACAATGCTGCGGGGCTGTGTTTGTGAACTAACCAAGCGGGAGCTGTGGTATTGAGTGACGCGTAAATGACTGAATCCATGAGCCCTTTCCTTGTATAGACACGCGCCGTGACCTTAATCAAGGACCCCCCCACAATGTCTTTTAAAGCGACTTACACACCCGTCGTAAAGAAGACGAAAGCAATAAAAGTTTAATATAGTTTTCTGAAAGGGTAAGGACTGTGTACAGAATGTTGCTTGAATCTCTTGGTACCTCGAAAACACGATCGTACGCATTTCTCGTTAGCTACCATCCGTGCGACGTACATTAAAATAATAATAATAATAATAATAATAATAATAATAATAATAATAATAATAATAATAATAATAATAATAATAATAATAATAATTTAATTAATTTAATTTCAAAAATTCACTGTTGTCCCTAGCAAGAAGCTCCAAGCGCGTTACATGAAAAGAATTTGACTCACGCCAGAACGCACGCACGTAGCCTAAATGAAGTACATCGGGCAATTCAAAACATAATAAAAATGATATTATAAGAGTCATAACTAACCAAGTACATTGATGCTAGTAGTTGAATTCACCAGTTGCACGCAAACGCGGCGAACATTCACAATGTCAATGTACAACGACGTTTTTTTATTTTTTGCTTAACGATGGGTGTGGTCCCGGTATTTTATTGACAGCCATGGATCGGGTTTCTTGTCTCGTGTGCTGGGATCAATAAAAGCGAAATGTCTCTCTTTCTTTTTGCATCCATAACCCTCACGATTTTTAGAACACTAGTAACATGACGTGCATCAAACCAGCACAGAGGTGAGAGTTGGGGAGAACGGAGGAAAGGGGGAAGGAGGTTTACATGAGCAACTAGCGGTTGTACGGGTCGATATTGATACCTACTACTTAATAATAATAATAATAATAATAATAATAATAATAATAATAATAATAATAATAATAATAATAATAATAATAATAATAATAATAGTACTGGATGCTATACGCGCTTTATTCCTAAATCAGACTCAAAGCGCGGCGATCTGTAACCAACATACACGCTCACATGTTACAGACACGCCCACACACACACACACACACACACACCTACACACACACACACACACACACATATATATACTTGTATTCGATACAAAATGGGTTTCTTTAAGAATGTAGGAATCGGAAAGCACTTTTTTAGTCTCCTCTCTGAAAATCCTTACGGGAAGAGAGGGGACTATAAACTGATAAACATAACATAACAAGCACTTTTTTTGACGGAAAGAACGCAAATTTCTTCTAGAAAGGTAAGAATCTAAGTCAAAATTGGCTCTTTCCGTCTAAAAAGTTGACCTAGGAATTTTCTTCAAAATTTCTCCGAAAATTGACTGTATTTTCTCCGTCCCGGATAGAGCACTCCTGTGTACTTAAAACACTCTCATGCACTACAACTGCACTCCCAAGCACTAAAATAGCACTCCCGCGCACTTAGAACAAAATGGGTTCATGAAACAAAATGGGTTCCAAGCAAATAAACCCACTTTGTACTCCAAAAGACAGTTCTGAAACCCATTTGGTCGCTTTTACAAGTTCACCCACACCCACACCCACACACACACACACACAACCAACACACATTCATTACTCAAACATGTAATGTACAGACAAGTGGCTATTAGAAAACGGTAAGGAAATCGAACATTTTAGATATACTGCACATGAAAGAAAAGAAAGAGAAAGATATTTCTCTTATATAGCGCACTTACAAGCTCAGAGAGCTTCTCAAGGCGCTGGCCCGTAATATCCAGCAATCACAAAATAGTTAGCTGAAGTCAGGATTTCAACCCACGTCGCCCAAGACGCACTCACTCAAGTCGTGCGCTCTGACCACTGAGCTATCCCTGCATCCAATACCATTATTATTATTATTATTATTATTATTATTATTATTATTATTATTATTATTATTATTATTATTATTATTATTATTATTATTATTATACTTGTGTAGTGTACATTGGAAAATAAATGTCATCAATAAAAAAACAACACAAGAATCGGCATTTGCTCTAACGATCTGAAGAAATACAACAAAACGAAACAAAGTTTTTTAAAAGTGTATGGAAATTAATGGCTAAGTTCGAGTCAATAAGTCTGTTCTACGCACAGAGTATGAGCAAGGCGTGTTCCAAATAATTATGTGAGAATTGTGGCAACGGGTATACGAAAATCAGCCTAAAGCTATTAAAGTGCTTCTGTCGCCGCTAACATTTTAAATGGATTTATACCAAAACTTAGGAAATAGAGCTGGGTACCGTGGGTCAAAGTCGTACCGATATTACCGCGGTATACTTAGGTCGTATCGGTATTTCGTACCGATATACCGCGATTTTAAGTGTTACAATCAAATGGGATATGGCAGTGACAGTAGTGACCGACGCAAAAGAAAGATTGTTATACACTTCAAAACAGTTTCAAAGAACCACATTTCCATAGAAAATTAAGCTTAATTTTTGCTTGAACGCCTTCAAAACAAATTATGATAAATCACTGTTTAGAACATCAGCAAACTTTAAACCACCAAACCAAAATAAAACAAAAACATTCAACGGGAAGAAAGACCTTTCCCGTTGAATGTTTTTGTTTTATTTTGAACTTTAAGAGTTCAGAAGGATTGGCAACTAGTACCATGCTCAAACAAGTGGATAAGCTGCTGTTCTTATAAGTTCTTCAAGAACAGCTGCCTATGCACGTGTTTGGGCTTTAGGCTCGCTCTTTGAGCGGACAAGATGTCGCCCACTGTCGCGTTATGTGTTGTCGAGATTTCCCAGTAATCAGGACCTTGGACACCCACACCGGTATACCGTACCGTCGCGTTTCCGAACCTGAATACAGTTACGTATCGGTAAAACCGTCCAGCCCTAGTAGGAAACGACCGTGTCAACCAGGCATAAGCTCTAATGATGTTGATGAAGAACACGACAGTAACCAGAAAATGGGAGGGAAGAGGGTAGGGGGAGGGGGGAGGGTGGATGAGAGAGGAGGGAGGATTGATTAAAAGAAACGGGTTGGAAAGTGGGGAAGAGGTGGGGGTGGGTGGGTGAGGTAGGTGAATGGGGGTAAGGTAGCCGTTACGTTTTATATTGATTGACCCAGAAGCACACAAATGAATCAACGCACTGATTGAGGCTGCTGTAATAAATGAAAAAGAAAGAAAGAAAGAAAGAAAGAAAGAAAGAAAGAAAACAAACAAACAAAAAGAGGAACCTTAAATTGTAAATAAAAGTGAAGAACCTTAACATTTAAATAAACAATCTTGTCATCAAGGCAATAGTAAAAACTACTGAGATAATCGCGCTATCCTTGTCGTCATATAGGGAATACGAGAATACGACAGTTGTATGAAAACCACACTGGCGAGTGGAATGAACCGTGAAAGCCAAAATAGTGTTGACTTGAATTTGCAACAACAATTCATCTCTAGACATCAACGTGCAACAGAGTGCATAATACAGGTGTGACCTATGAATGGTTTTGCTACGCAACAATAACTGTGCTCTTATTACACGTGCTCTCATTGGTAAGAAATTTCTCATTAATACGAAAGAAGGTAAACATATACACACTATTTTACGGCACTGTTCGTCCATCAGCAATTTTTATATCCCAAATTATAGTCTCTCAAATATATTAATGACAAATGTATTAATGACAATGTAACAACTGTATAACAATATAATACAGAACACTACTTTCAACATTTCTGTATCACAACACAGATTTCAAACATTTTCGCCAATAATAAAACTACACTAGGAATGCTAATAACTAATTAATCTTTTATTTTTTTATTATGTCTCCTGTGCACGAATCTGACGAATAAAAAAAAAAAAAATTATATTAACGAGTAAGGTTTCATTTCGATGTTGTCTCGTGAACACACTTTCAATACTATATTCATTCAATTAAGTCGTGCACATGAGCAGTAACAATATTACACCAATTTTATAATGCTCTTTTTTAAATGAAAGCTTATTATCGTGTGTACAAAATATTAAGGGAAAACTAGCACAAAGGACAGGTAGAATAGTAACCGAGGTAATTATTAAAATAATTAAAAAAAATTTATCCAGATCGTGTCATCATCTGTAACAACTGAACAACAAATCACACTGGTGTAAGCCTACTCAGTTTCGGAAGTAAACACAAAACTCTTACAAAAAATATCGACTTTCACGTTTCCAGTATGCATAGACAAATGAAATACAAACATTTAAATATTGTCAGAGACAAGCGAGAAATCAATTTGTTGCTGATTATCTGGGGGAATTATGTAAACTCGAGTAATACGTCTGAGAAAGAAAACGAATCGAGCAGAAATTCGCATCTACCGAAATATAAAATATATAAATAAGTTAAAATTATAAAACAATATGAAATACGTCACACAAAATTATCCTTGGCAAGAATGAAAACAAACAAAAAAATAAAACGTTCGCACTCTGTAGTATTATTATGTGAAAGAAAACGCCTTCTCACATATTCATAGATGGGTTTACTTGTCTCTAGATCAACAATACAATGTAATTTATTGAAAGAGATGATAAAGTAGTCTTAATTAATACAAATTAAAATCACACATCGTTTACTTGGGCTTTTACAAAAATGCCATATCAACAAAACAGCGCGAAAGTAATATATTATATTAAAGACAAGTTGCTGTTATATAATTCTGACTGGCACCAACACGCACCTCATACTGATAAAAGTGAGAGAAGAAAATAATAATACAAAAAGGAGTTCATCAATCCAATCACACTTTTTGAACAGTGAAAATTTGATATCAGTACATCGACATGAACTTGTCCTCTTCCTCCAAAATTTTGTGTTCATTAGATCCTTAAGTTTATGTATAGTTGGGTGGTGGTTATAATAATTTGTTAGCAAAATTGTATGGTTGTCTTTTAATACTGGAATATTACAAGAAAAAAGATAGCGGAACTCATCGCCAATTTCACTGAAGTTACACAGCATGCGGGTTCTCTCTTTACTCAAGCCATTTGATGTTTACCAAACAATGTGAGGAGAAGCTTTCTAAAATTCAGATTAACTTGTAATAATTTGCCAGCTGTACTGGCAAATAATTACAAGTTAGTCTGAATTTTAGAAAGCTTCTCCTCACATTGTTCGGTAAACATGCAAAGGTATTTTTGTAAACAAAATACAATGTGTGAAAATCCTAGTTCATTTAGAGATGAACTCAAGCAGCCAAAGAAAGCAGTACTAAGAAAATCGCCTCTGCTGTACTGTACTTCTTTGACTTATGAATTATAAAACAATAATAATGATTTTTTAAAAGCACGTTTATAAAATGCTTGTATTGTTTTGATAAATAATGGTCTTTTGTGTTGGTAAGCAGTGTCCTCTGATGTGACACAGCTCTAAGGTGATCCGCACAAACACATTCGGTATACAAAAAACAAGCACAGAAAATAAATTTCACAAGCCGGTTTATTGTGATGTTAGCAAACGGATTATTGGATCTGATCTACAGTGATTTATTGTGCATTTAGAAGCCGTTTATGTGGTAAAAATATAATTTAACGTAAATTTCTGAATGTAGTTCCTTGTAATGTGTAAATATGTATGTATATCTATATATATCTATATATCTCTCTCTCTCTCTCTCTCTCTCTCTCTCTCTCTCTCTATATATATATATATATATATATATATATATATAGAGAGAGAGAGAGAGAGAGAGAGATTGAAGAAATATTTGTTTTCAGTACAATAGTGAAGATAATATTATAATGGTATTTATAGAACGGTAATCGATACACCTATTTTCTAGTTCTCTTTTTAGACTCCAAAAACTTCAGTAGCAACACAGAGTTACAGTGTCAAAATAAAATATTTTCTTTCGGTTTCTCTCCCTATCCCATCTTTTGTTCCTCTTTTGTGAAATCTGACAGTGATAAAGACAAAATATCATATATATATATATATTATTTAAAATTGGAAAATATATTACAAAATATATTATACTGAACATACCTTGTTTGTTTGATGCTGTGGTAATATAAATGTACACATTTCCGATTGAAAAAAGTCAGTATTATGCATGTTTTAAGTGCAGTAAATAACATGCATGGTATGTGCGTTAAATAATTGGATGTTGTCGTCCACTGGATGCAATATTTCAATGAGTGCTGAGTGAAGTTAGTAGGTGGACGGTAGTTTCCGATTTCAGTAGTCACATAGGGCAGCTTCGCTTTAATACCAAAACAGGTTTTTATGTGCATTATACATCATAAAGGTTTGTTTTTCCTGATTGAAGGCGTTTCATAGTCTCTTTTATTAATTGTTAATTAAGATATTTTGCCTCAGTTCTCATTTGATAATAACACAGTGCTTATGCAGTCTTAGTTGCAAGGTAAATAGTCCTGAATGTGAAGAAAGAAGCACAGATATGACTAAACACTAACAACAAACACAAACACAAAGAAGCGTTATTTTAATATAGTATTATGTCTCCAAATGTAAAATCAACAGCAAAAATACGCATTTCATAAAGCAGTCAAGTAAATTCATTATAAACAACAGAACACATACATTCATTTACTTGTAGATGTATGTAAGCCTACCTCAAAAAGAGGAAAGCTAAAGTAATATTTAATTTAAAAAAAAATTGGGGTTTCAAGGGTTCATTCGATATTATTTCATTATTTTGTTTCATCTACATAAAAGCTCAAGATTTCACTCGAAACAAATACGACATAAACATCACAATATGATACGTCTGAATGCAAATTATACTAACAAATGTACCGACTACAGAAATGGTTTAATTATAGCTGATTTGACAATAATGAAAATAACTAAAAGTACACAGAGAAAAGCCATAAGTAAAAATAAAACTAACAATGCTGTAAAAGATGAAACAAGAGGAAATATCATTAATGAGTAGTTAGATGTTTTTGTTTGGAGTAGGTAATTGAAAAGTTTTTGGAGTGGACGTATTGCATACAATACATATACCTCAACTGATGCCTCTGTATCTTAAAAAATCAAAAGAAAAGCAAAACAAAACAAGAAGGAATTCCTGCTAAGCAAAGAATTAAACTTACGGGTTCTAAGTAAAATAATAAAATGAACTATCTGAACAATAAACAATAATTTGCGTATGCATTATATTTAAACTATACCTTTTTGTACACGATTTTTACCGACTGCTTCTGTTTCTATGGGAGCAAGTTGAAGTCGAAACTTTAATTGATAAAGATAAAGGATAAAGATTTTAGACCTAGCCTAAATCTTACACGGTGCCGTTTAACTTTATGAACAATAACAGTAACTATTATAAATATAATGAGTTAACAGGAAAGCTGAGCGTTACAATTATTCATTCCCTTAAGGTACCAATATACATAAAAAATATAATAATAATAATAATTACAAAAACTCCCACACATACACACACATATCAGTCGTGGAGTTGGCATTTGAACACATTTGTATACACACATTTCTTAGCCTCCGTATCTGTTCTTAAAGAAAAAAATGCTCGGTATCGGGGAAATGTTTGACCACGTAAACAAAACATAACGTACGATAAGCAGATTATAAACAATAATTAATAATACAGGATGCTATATCGCGCGTGTTTCTTCAATCGAACTCAAAACGCGGGGATCTGAAGAAATCGCAATTACACTAAATGGTTAGTTTACTTGGCCAAATAGGTTCTGCTCGGTAAATACTTGAAATAAATAAGCAAGGACTGACAAATGTGGATTCCAAAATGATTGCACATAGAGTGGTTGGCCATGTATTGCTTAACAAGCAATACACTAATGCAATATAAATAAATAAATAACATAAATTAAGAAATACATAAAAATGTATAAACATAAAGTAAAAAAAAACACATGCATAATATACATAAATAGATCTAAAACTGTTAATAAACCAAGAGATTAAAAAAAATAATAAATCCATTACGTCGACTGGTGGTTTTTTTCAAAAAAGTTTCATGATACCTGTCAATCAAAATAATTCGTACGTTTTAAAAAATGATACGTAATATTCATACAACGTACTATTGTTACTGTTAGGGTGGGTGAAATAAAACAAGTAGAAGCATCTAAATATAAAAACACAAGTAACAAGATTTTGAAAACGTAACAAACATCTAATAACGGCATCACAGTATGGACAAGAGAATCAATGTGACATCGCCAGTGAAAATTCTACGATAGGATAATGTCAGAGGACATTTTGTAATGCTGAAAATTGCAACACCAATGTCGACTTGTCAGAAGACTCACAAATGAGTCACCAGTGATGAAAACAGTCTGTTTTAATTAAGCAAAACAATTCCGTTGATCTAGACTGATCAAGTATGGAAAAGCCATTATATATAGCCTGCATGATTAGTCTTCTCTGTCTGCCTCTGTCTGTCTCAGTCTCTCTCTCTTAACATGTATTATATATTCCATCATTTTTATCGACATAGACCACTGAACATTTAACAATGTTAAATTATAGTCTACCTTCTCCCCCCTTACCCCCAAAAACGAAATAATATAAATAAAATAATTTTAAAAAAATACATCCTCGAATTTTAGATTCACAATCAATTATTTATACAACCACAACTACAACAACAACAGCAAATACAAAAATATAAATATTGCGGGGGTAACAAAATCACGACTGGCTCCGTTATAGGTTCATCGGCTATATTGGAGATTTGCAGCACTATTTCCGAGTTAAGAAAAACATAATGCAATAGAACTGCTAAACATTTCAAACGTATTTTGAGAGTTTGGAGAATTGTTGGAGTAGAGACGGTTTGAACCAAGCATATCGGCTGGGGTGAATAGGTTCAGCGACATTTGTTTTAAACTTGTAAATTTCGTTGTAGTATGGGCATCGACTTTGGAGACTATCAGCCAGATATTGTTGAAGGGAAAACAATTTGAATAGGCAATATAGAGGCATGTGGGTAACTCCTAAGCGAATTAGTAATGGAAGAAGGGAATGGGAAGGGAATGGGAAGGGAATGGTAGAGTGGACTTTACAACTGAGCAATATCAACACAAGCTAAACCTACTTCAGTATTGTTAGTAAGAAATCACGACGGTGATTTTTTTTTCAGCATTTAACAATCCAAAAGCCTCAATGTTGATAAACGAAGTTTGAGCTTTAATGCGCTATGAACGATGTAAAATCTGCCATCATTCATCACATTAAATCCATTTTGCGCCACTTATTCTTTACTTCAAACAAACAAACAAACAAACAAACAAAGGTTCTATAACTTACAACTAGCAAGAGTTAGTTTTCCTGCTTTTTTTCATTGGTTATTTTCATTTATTTCATTTACATTGTTTCAACAATAAAAACAATTATCCTTCCTATGGCCTAAATCAAAGTAGAAGTATTCAAATGATAAGAGATACAAAGTTTATTCGGAGTTTCAAAAAAAAAAAAAAGAAGAGAAAACAGTTAGCTATTCGTTGCTTACAGGGTCAAGCGGACTGCAAAGAGCCGAATCAGGACCACAAAATCAAGACCACAACTTCGCTGAAAGAGGACTCGCCCCTGGTCCGCATAAAAGATCTGCCGAAACAACCCTAGCAGGGGACGCTGAGGCTATACTCTAATTTATCGAACCCCCGTTTACAAAAACAAAATAGAATACAAACATCATTATAAAATATCAACAAAACACATACATATAAATTGCCTACATTGCCAAATAATAACATCATAATAAAAGTAATAATAATTAAAATAATACAAGGATTTCTACAGCGCACATATCTCATGGTATATTTATCGAACCCCCGTTTACAGAAACAAAATAGAATATAAACATCATTATAAGATATCAACAAAACACATATAAAATGCCTACATTGCCAAATAATAACATCATAGGAAGCCCCAGTGACCACCTGGCAGAAAGCGTCCAATATACCCAAGCTGATCCAACAGACCTCACACACAAATGAGGAGTTTTGTCCCGGAAGAGTTTTCAAGAAAAAAGGTAGGTGACCTGTCTAGCGAAGAAGAAGATAGTATAGTAGATTGATAGAACAGAGTAGGAATGAGAAAGAACAAAGGAGAAAGACAGCGACAGTGGGAATTTAAAGCACTACATTTCCAGAAAGTGGGGATACTATTTGTACTGAAACCCCCGGCAACCCCACAGGAGAGAGAGAAAACAATGTATAACGTTCTGAGGAGAAAAAACAAGTTTTATATATCCTGGTATATTATTTTTTCTTAAATACACTAGCACTCTTCAACCAAACATAAAGGGGCAAGGGATAAAACTAATCAAAGGATCGGAGGCAGAAGGTCTCATCAGAGGTTTGGCTTTGAATGCTTAGACTACCAAGTGCAGGCTGTCTGTTAGTAATTAAAAAATAAAAAACTGTACTGAGACGTTAACACGAGGAAGACGCCAGTAGCAAATTGACTTCAGTTGGGAAAAAAATATTCTTAAATTACAATACTTAGCAATGCAAAACCAAACATGTTTACAATACATACAAAATAATCCTACAAATATACACAGGTGCATTCCCACCAAACGATCATTTAATGCATACCATTACATACAAAATTAAATAACATCCTATAGGAGGGACTTTTAACGAAACCCAGCACTGAAAAAATATGAAAAATCTAATTCTAAACGGGACAGTTAGTTGGACTATGCAGGTTATATAACAACTTAAAACAATCACCAAAATATTGAGCACATCCCAATGTCAGAACTTATACTGCCCTGTTAAATATATGGACAGAGAAAATCCATTTACCACATTGCATTTACAATGTCCTTTGATTTCGACTTTCTCCTTTGATTTGCGACTTGAGAGGATTGGGAGGAGAGGGGGGGGGATGAGGGGTGAATGGGGGGATCAAACACACAAATAGACATTTAGGCGCAATTTTGATTTTCGAACATAGCAACACTTAAAATTCATTGGGTAACAAAGTAACTGATCTTGACTTGACTTCACTTGTACATGTATAAGTATTCTTGGTGGTATTTTTGATTCTGGAACAAAGTAAAAACATATAAATAACCATAATTGTAATTTTAATGTTTAAGCAAAAGTAAACAATGATAAATAACCATATTATGTATTTGGGATATTCAAACCAAGCAAACAGGTATAAACGACCATAGCTGTAGTTTTGTATATGCAACCAAAGTTTATAGCATATATACATGTATAGCAAACAACGTACAAATATAAACAACCAACTCTGTTAATCAAACAAAAATAAACATACAAATAACCATATACATATATTTCTCTCTCTCTCTCTCTCTCTCTCTCTCTCTCTCTCTCTCTCTCTCTCTCGATAGGTAAGGAAAGACGAGATCACGTCACTCCACTCTTAATACAACTACACTGGCTTCCTGTTGCAGACCGCATTAAATATAAGATCAACCTCCTTACATACAAATGCATTCACGGACATTCTCTATGACCTAATCATTCTGTACAGCCCATCAAGAAATCTCCGCTCTGCCGACGACGGCCTCAGACTCAAATTGCCTCGAACCAGGCTTGTGTCAGCCGGTCAGCGTTCTTTCTTATATCAAGCTCCGGTCAACTGGAATTTATTACCTCTTTCACTCCGTCAGAACCAGCCTGTATCATCTTTCAAAACTGCCCTCAAAACTCATTTGTTTCTCCGGTAGTGGCTATCTTGATCTCACTTGCGCTGACCGGCTTGTACAGCGTCTACAGACCTACCACAGTGTGTTGCATGTGTGTGTTTCTGTGTGGTATGTAAGGGTGAAGTAATAATAATAATTATGTATATATGATTGAACATCATACGTTTCATCATTTTTCTACGTACCATTTTCTATTTTACGTGTGAATGCGTGATAATGCGCCTTGAGTCACTCTTTTTTGTGTGAGATATATGTGCTAAATAAATAAATAAATAAATAAATAAATAAATAAATAAATAACACATCAAGTCTGCAAAGATGGTGGTCAAACGAAAATAAACCCTAAATAACGAAGTAGGTATTTCAGTTGTATACAGAAAGTATACATAAACATCGGATGCATTTCTGATTTTTAAGGTAAACACACACAACAACTACGACTGCGTATTTGATGCTCGAACACATTTAGTAAACATAACAGAGACTGCCTCTTTTGATCTTCAACCAAAGTAAATATATAAAATAACCATGAATTTCTTACCTTAAGCTGAAAGCAGTTTAAGATTTTTGTTTTATATTCACAAAATTGTATGGAATTACACTGCTAAATATGGCAGCTAAATGCGCTTAATTACTTTCGTTTAAAACAAAATTATTTGAAACGTTAACGAGCGTTATTGTGTACAAAGTATCACGTGTGGTTCACACTCAGTTAGATACAACTAATGAAGTTAAATAACGTTGTTAAAAATTGAAATAATAAGCATACACGGCAACAAAAATGTTATAGCATAACATAGTACGTGCTTTAGTTTTGCACAGCTGCAGATTCAGCTTAATAACTATTGTTCTCTGTATATAATATACACTGAAGATTTCAAAACTGTCATGTGATATCCAACTAAATGCAACATTAAAAAAATGTTCGCAAATACTCTTCGCTAAATGGCAATAGCCTCAATGACAGGAATTAGCTTGAATTAATCTGCAAAATAATTAATTATTGATTACCCATTAATGACGTGTTATATTTCAATTTTATTTCGATTGACATGGCTAATAGTATGATTACAAGTCGCCGTGAGTCAATCAAAAGAATTCAACTAGCTACTATTTGTATTAATTTGTGACAAAAAAAAAAAAAACTACGTTATAGGTAGTCTTCATTACGTTACAGTCCCCTTCATTATTTGACGTTGTTTGCTTGTCATAACAAAACATAAAAAATACAATATAAAAGTATCGATTTCTGCCTTGTTTGGGACAAAAAACAAAAACAAAAACATTACACATATTTTTGGGTGAACTATTTTGGGGGATGAAAATAGAAGCAGATCCTTGTAAAATTGCCGATTGGTTTACTAAACAAGGTGCATATTAACGTACTTGTTTTATGAAGAATACACTCTAAACAAAAAGTGTTCAAAATTTGAACACTTTTCTTGTTACCAATTTTGAACACATTTCTACATGTCCAAATATGTTCATCTGCAATGTGTTCTATCTGAACACTTTTTTCAGAACGTTTTTGTGTGTTGTGAATGTGTTCAGAAAGTGTTCAACATGTGTTCAGAAATGTTCAATATGAACACCTTAAAGTGTTTAACCCCATGTTACTAAATTTGAACACATATAGGTGTTCATCATGAACACATTTTAAACGCTTTAGTAAATTATGAGAAATCAGAGAATAAAAATTTTCAGTACATTTAATTAAGGCCATTTTAGTACAAACAATTATTCATAAATTCACACATCAAAAGCAGGTTTATTAATAATAATTATACTTAACGGCATTTCTATAGCGAAATTCTAATTTAAGTAATCACTCATTGCGATTGTACTCTCGCATTCACACGGACTTATAACATACACATACTATTCTAAATCACAAAAAATACACCAAAACACTAGTTGAATGAAAATGAAAGCTTACGGGTTACGCCCTTCTTCAGTCAAAAACAAATGAATGATGTAAACAAATTAGTAAATTATAACTATATACTATTCAGAAGTTCAAAAACATAATTTGCAACAAACAAAATGCAATAATACAAAGCGTGGCATCAACAATATCAAAGCAAGCACACATCTTGACGCGACCCCCCTACAATGCATTATGGAAAAATTGTGCGGTTTAAAAACGCTTACTGCCACCCTTTGTTTTCTGTTAATTCTCAACAGTGTTTGGTCCCATTGTGTTTGTGTTTATTTAGATGTTACTTTCTCAACGGCTGAAATAAGCTTTTTGGCCACAAAGGCAATCGATTTGTTCAATGGCCCAGTAAAAGGCCCTTCATTAAATGACACTTTTTGGACAAGCCTTAGAACGTTGCCATCTTCTGTGCCAACAAGGTGTGGCACGATGATGTTGGACGACGACTGTTTGGCCACTTTCTCAATATCCTTCAAGCAATCCACATTTGAGTGGCAGAACTTCCGCTTGAACAGGCCGAAACACCAGTCCGGCGAAGATTTGGTGTGCCCAGCCACCAAAAAGGACAGTGTGATCTTCCTGTGCCTGCCCGTCAACACCCTCCACAGCAGATAGTGTAGCATCGCATTGTTTTTATTCTGCCCAGTGCAGTTGTCTGCGTGGAGATGGCATTTGGTCTCTTTCAGGCCCAACTCATTGAAAAAAAAATCCAGCATTGAGATCACTATGTTTGCCCCTTTCCCTGTTTCTACTGACTCGTCTAAGAGAAACAGTGCCATTTGTGGTATCGCCTCCGCCATAACCCCAAACACCCCACACTTGCGTGGTGTTTTAAAGTAGACTGGCCCCGGCTGCTGAGGATTTGCAGGGAAGTGGATTTGCTGGGCGAAATCAAAGCTGTAGTGGGACAGCATGTCCCGACTACAGTCCTCCTCATAGCTGCCCGGCTCCCTCAGTCGTAGTCCTTGACCAGCTGCAGCAGCCCGCAACAAACAAAAAATAAGAAAAAAAAAAAGATTTGTATTACTCAAAGTGTATTACATTTCTTTTGAACTGAGGAAAATATTTGATGGCTTTCACGCTTTATTTTCAATAAAAGCCCTTTTAATATAAATAATAAAATAATAAACTTATTATGTTTGAATAAATAGTAGAACTTAATATACAAGACACAAGACAATTGCACACAACTTCACAAGACACAAGACAATTGCACACAAGGCAGAGAAGACAGAGCAAAAAATAAACAATAATTATTTAACTTACTTGTGCCATTTTCTTTTTGTCATTATAATGCGCTCTCTCAGTGGCAGCATGCTTGATGTGGTCAGAAGCCTGCTGAATTACTTCTTGCTTCTCTACCAGTGAAACGTTCGCCACGCTCGTCATCTTCATGGCGTTGTTCTGGCATGTCCAGCAGAGGTCAGTGGCTGGCTTCATTGGCAGCACGTCAGGCTTGCTTTCTTTCCAGATCTAATAAAACAAACAAAAGGCAAAAAGGGAATGATCAATTCATTGCATTATTACTTTAAATTAATCTTTACTTCAATTAGCTGATAGCTTGAGATTATTAATCTTTTTATAATAATCAATTGAACTTACCAGATAAAATGTCCTTTCTGCAACATGCCGAACATTCGCAGCTTTGGCAGCATCCAAGTAGAGCTGGAACACTGAGGCCTTGGTGCAGGACGAGGGCAGCAGCTTGAGGTCATTTCTTGTGTAGCCTGGCACTCTACCAGGAAGCAGCACTGCGTGTTCCTCTGCATAGTTCTCGATGAACTTCACCACAAACAGTCTATCTTTGTACTTCAAAGCATGTGCAGGTAGTCGTTGGCTGTTGCCATGCACTCGTGGAATGACTCCATGCTCTCTGTAGTGAATTATCAGATTGCACAGTCGATCCTTAAATATGCCATGAACGTGCATGAAAGTTTTTCTGCAAATTTGAGCTCTTTTATGCGAGTATTCCACTGGCACGCGAACACGATCAGTTTGTTCTTTTTGCTTGGGACGCTGTGTCTTTTCCCCATCGTGAATCCCAGCTCTAATCTGGGCTAAGATGATTAAGTCCAGCTCGACACGGGCCATGGACTGGTGAAGCAGCCTCAGGTCTGTCATCTCTTCTTGAGAAAAGTAGAGGCTGCATGGCTGTCCAGCGTTGAACTTACAGCTGCACTGGAAGGGCCTTGATGCCTTGGCGTCAAGTTTCCCAGCATTTTCAGCAAACTGAGGGCACTCTGTGGAAGTGCATTCCACCCTCACAAGGCTAAACTCCTCAGCCTCAGGCTCACTGTCAGATTCTGCTCCATCATCTGCAAAACAAAAAAAAGTAAATAAATAAAATAAACACAAATTTTGTTATGCCATAATGATAATTGTTTCTCGTTATGCCATAACTGTTTCTTATCATTACATTTTTAGACAAGATTTTTTTTTTTAGCATAAGTGTACCCAGTGAGAGGGAGAGAGAGAGAGAGAGAGAGAGAGAGAGAGAGAGAGAGAGAGAGAGAGAGAGAATAAACTTATATAAAGATGCAATGATTTTATATAGATAAGACATAGCAACAGTTAGATTTATATGCATTTGATTTAGATGATTTACAGGAATACAATACAATACAAGATTATTGCTTTAGCCTAGTTTAGGTCCAGCGGACTCTTTCGAGCCAAATCAGGACCAAAAAGAATAGCTAAGAAATATACATTAAAATCCCCCCTATAAAACTAAAAGGAAAGAAGTTGGCATAGGTCGGATAGGCCTAACCATAATTTCAATCGTTTAATACCACATGTGGTATACTTTATGTATAAAGGCATGTTATAGAAAAAAGAAGAGTGCTCAGACGAAAAAAAAACCAAACATAATCATTATTATTATAAAATAAAAAAAAAGAAGGAATAATTTGATAGGAAATTATTACCACAGTATATTAGTAATACTAGATCTACTACTTCAGTACTTGTGTAGGCCTACTGTAGCCTACTCTGATCTACAAGTACAAGTAGCCTATTTTTACAAGATGTAGCTGAAAGGAGCTAGAAATAAACACCTTCCCACGCAAATCGTGAATGAATAATACAATCATTCGGATTATTTCGCTTGCAGTGGCTACTACTAGTGTAAACAAGTAGGCCTAGGTCTATGTTTTTGATGATTGATCATTCAAACCAAACACGAGAAGAAACACGTGGTCGCTTGAACCACTTACCTTGTGAAAAAACGGTTCTTTCGACATCAGAGTCCTCGTTGCTTGTGCACTGAACATTGCTTGCACCATCAAAATAGTCATTCAGTGTGTTTCGAAGGTCATCTTGATCAAAACCATCACGATTCAACAAAGACGCTACGCTAAGCCGATGTTTTCTTTCTTTCGATTGACGCTATTGTCACTTCCGGTTTCAAAAACCGGTCGGGTCGGACACTTCTATCAATTTTAATTCATAAAGTAAACACTTTTACAGTAAACTAACACTAGAAAACTGTCGTAGGGATATGATATTCTTGTAATAAATCCAATAAAGGTGCACAAAAGCTAGCGAAGTAGTAGAAACAGGCCACTGGTCTAAGACGCACTGAAACGACGCGCACTCGATCTGTCTCGAAATATTTCAGTGTATTCTTACTCTAATACATAGTTTGTGTAAAACGTAGTTCCACAAAGACCTTTTCATTCAACTTTCGTCAGAGATCAGTGCTCTGTATAGGTTTGATCAATGTTTTTAGTTCGAATGTGTGAGGTGCCTCCGAGGCAATTAGTCCCATTGTTTGTGTTAATTATTGCAAACACCCTATCCTTCCTATCCTGTCCCGTAACCCGAAGGTCGTAGGGGCACCACAGATGATCGTTTAACCAGCATACTCCATCTTTCTCTGTCCTCAGCAGCCCTGATGGCTTCGCTGTGTGTCAAAACAGTCCATTCTCGAATGTTGTCCTCCCACCTCTTTTTCGGTCTCCCTCTTCTTCTACTTCCTTGCATTGTGCCTTGCAGAATAGTCTTTGCAAGGCCTGATGATCTGGTGACGTGGCCATACCATCGGAGTTTCCGTTTCTTCACCACTGTTAGCAGGTCATCGTGTTGTCCAATGGCTTGTGTGATGGTCTGTCGGACTTCGTCGTTGGTGATGTGTTGGGTATAGGAAATGCCCAGAAGTCTTCTGTAGCACCTCATCTCCATGCTTTGTATTCTTCGTTGGAGATCTGCTGTGAGGGTCCATGCTTCGCAAGCATATAGGAAGATGGAGATAACAAGGGAGCGCAGCAGTCTTACTTTGGAATGTAGACTGATGGTCCTGTCTTTCCAAATGGGCTTCAACCTTGTCAGGGCAGCAGTTGTTTGTGCGATCCTGGAGAGGACTTCCTGTCAGGACCCATTGTCTTATACAATGGCTCCTAAATATTTGAAGCTATGCACTGTGTTGAGGGATTGGCCTTGGGCTTTGATGTCCGTATTGATGCCATTGGTGTTGTTGGTCATCATTTTGGTCTTCTCTGCACTTATTTCCATTCCATAGGCTCTGGAGGTGGTGTCAAGCCTCTGTACCAGCTGTTCAAGTTCTTGTTCCTCTCCAGCCAATCCCTCGATGTCATCTGCAAAACGAAGATTGGAGATTGCTCTACCCCCTATGCTGACTGTGCCTTCATGGTCTGCAAGAGCATCTGACATGATGCGCTCTAGGAAGATGTTGAAGAGTGTTGGAGAGAGTAGGCATCCTTGACGCACACCGATTGTTGTTCTGAACCAGTTCCCGATGGCGCTGTTGTGGAGGACTGCACTGGTAGCCTTGTCATACAGGCTTTTGATGACTTCAATAATTTTAGGGCTGATGTTGTACACTTTCATTGTTGTCCATAGAGCTGCATGCCAGACTCGGTCAAACGCCTTCTTGAAGTCTATGAACAAATGATATAGATGTTGTTGGTGCTGTAGGTGTTTCTCACAGATTATTCTGAGGTTGAAAATCTGCTCAGTGGTACTTCGCCCTGCCCTGAATCCTGCTTGTTCTTCAGCTATGATTTGTTCAGCTTGGGGTTTCAACCTGTTGAGTATTATTTTCAGGAGGACCTTGCTGGGATGGCTGATGAGGCTGATGGTCCGGTAATTTTCACACTCCTGAAGGTTACCTTTTTTGGGAAGAATGATGACAAGCGACTGGGTCCATGGTATAGGCCACTCCCCACTCTGCCAGATCTTGTTACAGATAATGGTGAGGGCATCAATCATCGCTTCTCCTCCTGCTTGTAGCAGTTCTGCGGGTATGTTGTCCACTCCCGCTGACTTCCCTTTCTTTAGCGCTTGCACTGCTGCCTCAACTTCTTCCCGGAGAATTGGGAGGATTTCTTCTTCTTCTCTGTTCTCGGGACATGCTAGAACTGATGGGTCTCCATTTGGTGTATGGCTGTAAAGGTCAGAGCAATACTCTGTCCATCTGTCCAAGACTTCTTGTTCTTCTGTAAGGCATATGCCAGACTTGCTTTGGATCGTGGAGACTTTGGGCTGTTTGACACTTGTCAGCCGCTTCACAGTCTATATATATACACCCACCGCAAACACCCACCTCAAAATTATTATAATAAACAATGTTATACTTGGTTTTAGATAAAATTTCTTCTGGGAAATTGAAGATAATAGTATAACGAAGCAAAATATTTTTAAAAAAATGAAATGTCATAATATAGAGGTTTTTCTCATTGTTTTCACTATTACGCAAAATGACTGATAGCGTCAAAGACCGGGTTATATATTTATTTATTTATATAAAAATCCACTTAAACGGTAAAAAGAATCACACAACACAATAATAAAACATTTACGGTGCCAGTGGGTGTAATACAGAATTTTTTCAATAACTATATATATATATAAACCTTTTGTTTATGGCCGATTATGAAAACTGAGATCAGGTTACAACAGACAAGAGAATATATTTTTAAATTGGATAACGCTTTAGACCCACAGAACACATTTTGAACACTACATGTTCACACGCCAATTTTTGGGTCAGTATATGTTCATATGTGTTCAAAATACGTTAAACATGTGTTCAAAATGTGTTCAAAATGTGTAATTTCAAATGTGTTCAAGTAAACTGAACATTTTTATAACATTTGTTGACACATTTTGACGTTTCTAGAACACATGTGGACCCTTTTTGAACATTAAAAGTGTTCAAAATATTTAGAGTGTATCACAGACACAGATAATTTCCGTTAGAATCTCGTGAAGATTTACCGACTGGACCAATATTGCCAGTACTTTCGCAGCTAACGCCAGCAATAATGTAGGCAAAGTTCATTAGGTTGCAAAAATGGATATACCGTCATTCCTCAGTGCAAAGCAGGAAATAATCGTACACACTTCAGTAAGTCTCTATATCCACAGAACATGAACAGTCAAACATCTTTTCAACAAGTGGCACTACAGGAACTAAGCAAATGTATTACGTCACATAAACGTGACGTCAGCACAGTGTACATTCGTGAAATCGCGGCAAGGGCGAAACACATGACTGGGCTCCCTAAATATTCCATAATTTTATATTATGTGCATTTAACTTCGTACATTTTTATGGGTGGCGAGATATAGCAAACGCGCGATGTTCGGGCATTTGTGCGAGCAAATGATCGCGCACTTGCTCGCGAATTTGAGCGAGGTTCGCGCACTTGCTCGCGCATTTGCTCCAGCAAGTGTTCGAGCAAATGCGCGTGCGTTTGCTATATTCCGCTCCATAAAGGTAAAAAAATTATACCCGGAAAAGAATGTGTATGTAAAAGGATTTGAGACGTGCACAAATTAAATATTTCTTGCATTTATTAGTAATAATATTAATAATAATTACTATTAGTGAAAAACTAGCACTACTAAACTTAATATCATTCATGAAATAACCTTATCATAACATTAAGGACGATTCAGAACTACTTTTTCTTACCATGATTCACCATTCCTAATGGCTACCGAAGAATTAGAAGAGCAGTTTCTTTTAGAAGATAAGACACCTCACGCGTTCTTGCGCGGAATAAAAAAATTCACCCGTTTCTATATATATTTACATATTATTAATAATACTTTAATAATATTTTAAAATAAAAGCTATCCTAAAACATATTGAGACAGTTATTTAAATTGTATTCTACTTAGAAATTAAGTTTAGGGGGCCACAAATATTACGTAAATATTTAACATCAAACTAATGCGGATAAATACAAAATATCTAGGTCGAAGATCTACAAAAAACCGTGTACATTTTCAGTTCCTTTCCGTTGACAGTTTTCAGCAAAACCCTTATAGCAACGGGCGTAGCAACGGCTCGAGGAAATGATCGCGCACTTGCTCGCGCATTTGCTCGAACACTTGCAGGAGCAAATGGGCGAGCAAGTGCGCGAGGTTCGCGCAATTGCTCGTGCAAATGATCGCGCAAATGCTCGAGCGTTTGCTATATCTCGCCTCCCATACATTTGCACCTTTATAGCATAGTAACTGACTGAAACTAAAAGCTCCGGTTTGGAGAGTTAAAATAAAGCTAAATAACAATTCAAAGAGCATGAACAACGTATCAGCATGCTGGAGACGGGCAAAACAATAATCAAATGAGAAATATCCTCGTGAAAGGTGTTAGCATTTGAACTTTCTTTCTGAGCCTCAATGACATAAAATGATGCCACGGATCCATTAAAAAAAAAGTTTAAAAAAAATCTGCATTTTATATATAAAGTATATTATCTGCCCAGGAAAATGTGAACACAGGCGATAAATGTGATATCAGTTATTTGATGATGAAATACAGCTATTATTCAGGTGAAGGTAAAACTATTTCGCTCAACCGTCTAAAGTTGTATAAACACACAAAACATATAACATCAAAAATAAACATATGGTCATGAATGTGGTAACTAAATAGTAAAGTTAATAAATATGAAGGAAAAAACGAAAGATCTGCAATGAAAACCAGATTTAAAATACTTAAAACGGAGTTCAAAGCTTTCTTTTATTTTTTGGGACTAGTTTTCTTTCATTACTTCTCTGACTGGCAAAAACAGTATTTGGTTTCATTGTTGGAAACAATCCAGGCACCAACAATAAGTTACTAGATTTATATTACTCTGTGAGCGGTGCCGTTCATGTCTATAATGTAATATTTGACTATTTGAGGTGAGCAGAGCATATAATTTACAATAAACGATGAAACTGGATGCAATTCTTTTTGAAGAGCTGCCCCAACTATAATAGTTTGCACGCAAAATAAGAGGAGTCAGAGGATTTATGTAGTGTTTGCACGTGTCATCGGAGAAGCTGCTGTTAAGAAATAATAAATCATGATTTTCAGCCCAAACAAAAGAGAAAAGAAATCCAATTGAAAAATAATGTCAGAGTTCTTATTCGTCATCAGCAATTGTCAAATGTTAAGTCCTTGCTCTGAATTGTAGATTTAACTAGTTCCTGTAATAGTATCATAGTAAACGCATTACACTAAGAGTCATGATGATGTGCATTAAGTTAGTATGGTTGCTTTCTAACTATGGTTAGTCCCAGCATTAAGAAAACCTTACTTATTGTGATGCAAAATGTCAGTGTGGCAATGAGTCGCTTTCCTCCCACAAACTGTTCCTTGCCTCAGAATCCAAGTATTTTATAAAACAACATGGCTCTATAAGATCTATGATTATCCCCCGTCCTGGATCTTCATTGGACTGTTCATGCGTAGAAGCCAAATCTGGCTATTATTCAGCCATTAGCAGCGCGCTGGTTATTTATTTGTCTACCCAGTCGGAAACAACAAGTGCAGATCTCGTTACTTTAAATGACCCGCCCTCGATAGCGTTTGATCATTCGAAATACACATGCAGTAGTAATGCCACAATCGTGGTTTTCGTCCTGAAATTGCTTGATGAATTTGAAATATGTTTATAGTAATATAACACACGTGAACGCATAAAAAACAAACAAACAAACAAACAAACAATCATGGATTTGAATACATTTCAAGCAAAAAATCTAAACCCAGGCCCACTTAATTATAGTTCGAAGAATGAAATCCCAACAGCTCTGCAGTCTTTTTCCATAACACATAACCATGGTAGATTTAACACCATTTCCATTGTGAGTGCGCTTATCTGGTTTTATGTGGAATACAATTTGTCCGTGTCTTCATCACTACATCATTCATTCAAAACGAGATATTCTTTTTATTGTATAAACCGTGTTGGTTTTTCACATTCTGTCATGGCATTCATCATGAAAAACAAAGTTAACCGTAGTCACTAAGACACCCCTTCACATGTTTGTAAAGTTTTGACGGTTGCCCGAGAACTTCCTCATAGGCTGTCAATCAACACGCGTCGATATGACACACCTCTTAACCGGAAGGTGTGCCCAGATGTTCCACAGGTGGAGTAGGTAGCGACTGAAGTGATTCTAACTGTCGAGTTGGCTTCCATGTTCAAGCATTGTTCAGATGCTCAGTATCAAAGTTTGATTGTCAGATGCCAATCTGGTAGCGTTGTAATATATTATTATTATTATTGTTATTATTATTGTAGTATCATTTAATAAATATGCAAGGTATGGGCCAACAATGGCTGTAAACTCAATACAGATATCATGAAGTCTTTCTTGTTCGTCCTCGTGGTTAGTAAAACATGTGAAAAAGCAAAACTCGTCATCAGCAATAATAAACTATGTACAGAAACAGCGAACAAGCGCGCACGCAGTTATTACGTTTTGTTTATTGAGATAGCTAATGGTTTTCTTCTACCATTCTGTTCTCATTTCAGTAGCAGCGCACACTAAAATACAATTACTCACACAATAACAGCCAGCAAATAGAAATGTCGTCATAATGTGTCATCACAAAGTAAGAATGACGCAATAGATATGAGCAAAGGTGCAACACAGCACACACAACAGTCACAAACAAAGTGCACACACTTGACGACAGCATCTTCTTCAAGGAATATTACCCCACAATGTCACCACAGAAACAAACATTTTACACATTTCAACAGTGGTGCAAAATGACGTTAATAAGCAGACTGACGTCAAGTCAGTCCGAAGAAGTGACGTCAGAAAAAAAAAAAAGCAAAACCGTCAGCTACCAATCACTGAGATTCGTGTGACGTAATCACTGAGACAACTAGTGACTCAAACGATGATACTTGTGACGCAATCACTGAGATACCAGAGACGCAGTAATGCCGTGCAAATAGCTTTGACAGCACTGTAGAGTTCAGAGTACATGACTAGGAGTGCCAGTGCCACGTCATCGGCGAAGATATTGAGGGCATCGTGTAATGTCGCCATTCTCATTTCTTGTCTTCATACTGTCTTTGCTGTTGCTGCTGTTGCTGGAGCTGACGTTGCTGTTGCTGTTGAAGTAACTGTTGCTGTTGTTGCTGCTGCTGCATTCGCAGGTTTACCTAAAAAAATGACCAGAAGCAATAATTGAAACAACCTTCGCAGAAAGTATAATTTACCATGGCAATGAATTGGCTTTATAAATGTGCACAACTACAACAACAAGAATAATAACAACAAAACAACAACAATGGATGCTATGCACGCGCTTTTCCCAAATCACAAATCAGGCTCAAAGCGCGGCGATCTGTACGTACCAAAATACACGTCCCACAATGTCAAGAATAATTGTGCCAGGCATAGTGAGACTTATTACGTGGGCTACCAGCCCATATGCTGATTACAATCAGGTTTCAGTCTCTGGCCGATGTGACACCATGTCTGGATTACATATCGTACAAAAGCTTAGCTTCAAACTAGAGGTTGCTACCACTTCAAGACATTAAAAAAATACTTTTCCCCATAAAATTAAAACTAAACAACACTTTTTAACTTGCAAAAACCCAAAAGCAGAAGAAGAAAGACCATTTTTTACCAGAGACATTAGCTAGGCCAATCCAAAGACTGTCACGAAAGCAAGGCAAGAATGTTAGTTAGTTAGTTAGTTAGTCATTGTTTAAATGGTCCAGTGGATTGCAAAGAGCCGAAACAGGACCACAACTTGGTTAAAAGGGGTCTCACCTCGATCCGTTTAAAAGATCTGCTAAAACAACCCTGAAGGCACTCCGCCAGCCCGTCACATTACAATAAAGGCATCCTAGGAAGGGGACGCTGAGGCTGCACTCTAACTTATCGAACCCCGTTTACAAAAACAAAATAGAATATAAACAACATTATAAAATATTAACAAAACACATACATATAAAATGAGTGTACAACATCAGCCATAAATTGAAGTCATCAAAGCCTATATGACAAGGCTACCAGTGCAGTCCTCCACAATATTGCTATCGGGAACTGGTTCAGATCAACATCGGCGTGCGTCAAGGACGCCTACTCTCTCCAACACTCTTCAATATATTCATCATGTCAGATGCCCTTGCAGATCACGAAGGCACAGTCAGCACAGGGTTAGAGCAATCTCCAACCTCCCTTTTGCGGATGACATTTGATGGATTGGCTGGAGGGGAACAAGAACTTGAACAGTTGGTTCAGAGGCTTGACACCACCTCCAGAGCCTTTGGAATGGAAATAAGTGCAGAGAAGACCAAAATGATGACCAACAACACCAATAGCATCAACACGGACATCAAAATCCAAGGCCAATCCCTCAACACAGTGCATAGCTTAAAATGTTTAGGAGCCATTGTATCAGACAATGGGTCCCGAATGAAGTCCTCTCAAGGAACGCACAAACAACTGCTGCCCTGACAAGGTTGAAGCCCATGGGGAAAGACAGGACTATCAGTCTACACTCCAAGGTAAGGCTGCTGCGCTCCTTTATCATCTCCATCTTCCTATACGCTTACGAAACATGGACCCTCACAGCAGACCTACAACGAAGAATACAAAGCGTGGAGATGATGTGCTACAGAAGACTTCTGGGCATTTCCCATACCCTGCACATCACCAACAACGAAGTCCGACAGACCATTACACCAGATATTGGACAACACGGTGACATGCTCACAGTGGTGAAGAAACGGAAACTCCGATGATATGGCCACATCACCAGAGCATCAGGCCTTGCAAAGACCATCCTGAAAGGCACAAAGAGGCAGGAGAAGAGAGAGACAAAAAAAAAAAGAGGTGGGAGGACAACATTCGAGAATGGGTTGGCTTGGGTGGGTGCTGAGGACAGGGAAAGATGGAGTACGCTGGTTAAACGACCATCTGTGGTGCCCCAACGACCTTCGAGTTACGGGATAGGACAGGATAGGATAGGATGCATATAAAATGATTAAATTCCTAAATAATAATACCATAGAAAGCCATATCCCCAAGCTGATCCAACAGATCCCATACACAGACGACGAGTTTTTGGAGAGTTTCGAAGAAAAAAAGAAAGAGGTGATTGGTCTAACGAAGAAGATAGTAGATTGATTGAACAGATTAGGAACGAGAAACAAGAAATGAGATTGACAGAAACAATGGTAAATGAATGCACTAAATTTCCACAAAGTTGGGGATACAGAAAACCCCGGCACCCCAACGCGGGAAAGAATGAAATGATAACATCACTTGAAGCAAATAGTTTTTAGTGAACTATGGTGAGAAAGACCGTTCAGTAAAGACTGATGATCAAGATGGAAAATAAAACTGTCCAACGTCCAACATTCAACACGGGAGGTAATTCTCTAAAGATCTCGGACTGGAGCGTACAGAGTTTGGGCCCTTGAGACATCTCTCGTTCTCTTTCTGCAATGTCAGGGCATAAAAACACACCTCGGGCGCAAATTTAATTGGCTCGTCTCTCTCTCTCTCTCTCTCTCTCTCTCTCTCTCTCTCTCTCTCTCTCTCTCTCTCTCTCTCACACACACACACAAGCACACACACACTCACACACATACGCACCCTAGAAAGAATACATGAATGAATGAAATAAACTAAATAGCTGAGCCGTAAATGGGAATAGAGAAGAAGTATATAAACGAAGTTAAAAAGTGACATTTTCAAACATGCGGGAGATTTCGGGTGCTAATTAGCCCCAGTTTGCCACAAAGCAATAAATCTGTGCTATATTGTATTTTAGTTTGCTTTATTTTAATTATCATTTAATTTTATTTAGTTTTATTTGGTGACTGGAAATTTATTTTCCTCACAATCAGTTCAGTCGGCTACATAGAAATGCATGACTGGTTTATTCATGGTAAGCTTACTTATACATTTCTTTATTTATTTATGATTTATTTTTTGTTTTATTTATTTTAATATTTTATCTTATTTTAATTAATTAATTAATTATATTTATTTATGTATTTTTTCTATTAATTATTATTTTATTTAATTTTGCTCTATTACCTGTATTTATATTTCTGGCATTTCAGTTTCTTTGTTTCGTTTAATTTATAAATATTTATTAAGACTTTTTTTTCCCCAATTCTCCCAAGGCCAAACACGTCCCAGCGATCTGGCGTTAAAACGTTAAAACTGAGTGTGTTCTTGTTACCGGCACTCACCCGTCTAGGACATGAGCGTCAGGATCTTTAAAGTCCGTTATTAAGGAATATATGCGACACACAGACTAGACCTCGGTTTATACTCTCATCCGAAGGCGTAGGAAACGGGAGTAAAGTGTCTTTCCCAGGGACACAACGCAATGGCCCGGACAGGGCTCGAACCCGGGACCGTCAGATCTGCAAGCCAAAGCACTACCATTAGACCGCCGTGCCACCAAGTTCAACCACTACTTAGAAGTCATAACGTCGACTACCACCCTCAGTCAAACCTCGTGAATCTAGGGATCCTGGGTATAAAGACTGTCCGAAGTTATAAGAAAGTCTAGTACCAGTCGTTAAGAAAAAAGATACAAACAGAAAGTGCAAAGTATTAGAGTAGTTATAGTATATAGGTGAAGATGGCTTAGTAATCCCTTGAATAATATATTTCCTTATAATGTAGAAAAAATATAAAAAAAAAAAAAAAAAAGGAAAGCACGAATAAAGTGATACAAGCTCTCGCTTGCAAAGTTCTTCACGCTCTAAAGTTACGTATTAAGAACTTTGCAGGCAAATATCTTCTTTCGCTTATCGATACGAGTTCTCTCTTGCAATTTCTCCTCATTTTGCAAACATTTTCAGCTCAGATCTGGCCATCGGGATTTAGTATGCTACAAAGTTACCGTCTGCTCAAGTCAAAATCTTTGAGCTGATACACGATCCACGTGGCACAAGCTTGTACACTGCGGAGTACCACGAACACCTGACCTACAATAAATCGCAATAACATTACATTACATGATTATTGCTTTAGGTCCAGCGGACTCTTCCGAGCCAAATCAGGACCGGACAACCCTTGATCCGCATATAAAAAATCTGCTGAAACAACCCTAGTGGTAAAACTGAAAGCTCTCCACCAGCCAGTCACTTTACAATAAAGACATCCCATGCAGGAGACGCTGAGGCTATACTCTAATTTATCGAACCCCCGTTTACAAAAACAAAATAGAATACAAACATCATTATAAATTATCAACAAAACACATACATATAAAATGCCTACATTGCTAAATAATAACACCATAGGAAGCTCTAGTGACCAACTGGCAGAAAGCATCCAATATTCCCAAGCTGATCCAACAGACCTCACACAAAAATAAGGAGTCTTGTCCCGGAAGAGTTTTCAAGAAAAAAGGTAGGTGACTGGTCTAGCGAAGAAGAAGATAGTATAGCAGATTGATAGAACAGAGCAGGAATGAGAAAGAGCAAATGAGAAAGACAGCGACAGTGGGAATTTAAAGCACTACATTTTTAGAAAGTGGGGATACTATTTATACTGAAACCCCCTGCACCCCAACTGGGGATAACAACTCGCAATCAGCCTCACACAAGGAAAACGTTGTAGTGTAAACGGAAGGGTTTGCGCTTTTTAGCTGTGCTTGAAGAGAGAGAGAGTCGATGCATTATTAATAGCTGTTATAGTCCTTTCAATACTTTGCTACCAGTCGTATTAGTATTACCAACAATGCCGGTCTTTATTATTTTATATATTTTTCGGGGGTAAAGAGGTTGGAAGGGGGGGGGGAGAAGGTGATGGTGAGAGAGG
>CM072518.1:53867418-53892418 GCA_036898135.1 Oncomelania hupensis | reverse complement strand
TATTAAGAATTTCTAAGTAATTGTTTTTGTTGTGGCATTTTTCTTTCTAATGTGCCCACGTAGGAGTGTGTGTGTGTTGGTGTGGTTGGTGTGTGTGTGTGTGTGTGTGTGTGTTTGTGTGTGTGTTTGTGTGTATATATATAGATATATATATATGTGTGTGTGTGTGTGTGTGTGTGTGCGTGAGGGTGTGTTTGTGTGTGTGTTAACTATCAAGAAAACTTTTACCCTTCTCCGATTTCTGGAAGAACGTTAAAGGTATAACCGTACATTTAGACTGCAACTTGTCCAAAAATCTTACTACCAAATGTTGTTTAGTTCAGTTAAGATCGAAAAAGATGCTCTTTTTTTAGCCTTCCTTTGGGTTTATGTTTTTAATTGTCTTTTATTTTATTATGCTTGTTGCAATCATACTCCAGCTAGCTATAGATCTCTCTCTCTCTCTCTCTCTCTCTCTCTCTCTCTCTCTCTCTCTCTCTCTCTCTCTCTCTCTCTCTCTCTCTCTCTCTCTCTCTCTCTCTCTCTCTCTCTCTCTCTCTCTCTGTCTGCCGCACACACACACACATACACATGTGGCATAGTCATGTTTTATGCATATGTATGTATGTTTGTAAGTGTGTGTTAATGTATGACGAATAATAAGAGATGGGTAAAGAAAATAATATTTTAATGAGTTATTTCCCTTGTTAGTTTCACGTAAATTCGGTCTGCGCATGTTTATGCATATTTGAAAAGAGTTCACTAGTAATAATCACTCTTTCATGCTATTTTGTTGGTAACAGACGTACTTTTGCTAGGCTCGTAGTTTGTGCAAAACGTTTTGTGTTTTTGGAAACACTTTGCGAACCTCTCATCTCACTGACGATATTATTTGCTAAGAATAGTTTTGTCATTTGTTAGTAAAGAATGTTGAGCCATAGGAATGTGCCAGTGACAACTTCATTCACTGTCATGTTTAGTTTTAATCTGAATATATCTACTTTGATTACTCGGTTATCCTCGTTCATGATAATTTAGGTTCCCTTTTATATTGTCTGAGTTAATATTATTTATATTTCGATAATAAAATTAATGTGTACAGTGTTTATCACATCATTTTGATATAAGCGATGACACTGAGCGAAGCCATGAGGGCTGCTGAGGACAGAGAAAGATGGAGTATGCTGGTTAAGCGATCATCTGTGGTGCCCCTACGACCTTCGGGTTATGGGACAGGATAGGATAGGATAGGTAGCCAATTTGAAAAGACAGGACCATCAGTCTACATTCCAAGGTAAGGCTTCTGCGCTCCCTTGTCATCTCCATCTTCCTATATGCTTGCAAAACATTGACCATCACAGCAGATCTCCAACGAAGAATACAAAGCATGGAGACGAGGTGCTACAGAAGACTTCTGGGCATTTCCTATACCCAGCACATCACCAACCACGAAGTCCGACAGACCATCACACAAGACATTGGACAACTTACACGAAAAAACGGAAACTCCGATAGTATGGCCACGTCACCAGATCATCAGGTCTGGCAAAGACCATCCTGCAAGGCACAGTGCAAGGAGGTAGAAGAAGGGGGAGATCGAAAAAGAGGTGGGAGGACAACATTCGAGAATGGACTGGTTTGACACTGAGCGAAACAATCAGGGTTGCTGAGGACAGGGAAAAATGGCGTACGCTGATTAAACGATCATCTGTGGTGCCCTTACGACCTCCGAGTTACGGGATAGGATATGATAGGAGGATGATGTGGGGAATTATGTATTATAATGGTGGCTCAAAGTATTTATTTCCGGAATGTTGATAACATGTTATGCATACCATTTCGTTTGCATTTGCAATTGTAGTAAGGATTGCAACTAATCGAATGTTTTAACTTTCATTTAGCTTATACTATTGTATTATTTGATTGTTTGAAAGGTTCTTTTATTTTTCCTTTATTTGGAGGATTTGGTTCAAATCAGTAGCGACCCGTTACAACATACCGACATTGCCTTGTGGTTTTATTTACTTCAGTCTTCATCTCCATCCTTCCGCATCTCACCTGCCACTCTACGCACCCAAACCCACGAGGGGTTCCTTTCTTACCCCAACCCTTCAACACACACACACACACATACATACACTTTTTCTCTCTCTCTCTCTCTCTCTCTCTCTCTCTCTCTCTCTCTCTCTCTCTCTCTCTCTCTCTCTCTCACTTGTTCGCAGTAAATCGCCGTTATTTATACGACCTTTGCACTTAAGATCGTAAACAATCGCGGATTGAATTCGACAAAGCCTAACGACCATTATAAACTCCTACAAAGTAAACCCGGAGTCCAAAATGCCAGCTTCAGTCTAATCTGTTATTTTATAGAGGTTATCCTCCTAATCCTTCTTTATCCCTTTCCATCCGCTCTTCTTCTTCTTCTCTTCTCCTCTCCGCCTCCTCCTTCTTTTCTTTTTCTTATACCTTTTCCCTCCTCTTCTTGAATTGCGATTTTAAAGGTCAAAGTTAGAATTGTATGCCACTATTTATTTATTTATTTATTTAATCGTTCTTATATAGCGCTTTTCCAGCTCAAGAGCTGCTCAAGGCGCTGGCCGATACAGGATCTAACTCAAGCCGCCCGAGACGCCCACCCGCAGCCTTTGGGCGCATGGTCTGACGCCCGGACAACTGAGCACAATACTGGGCAGCCAGGGATAGGGGAGAAGGGCCTAGGTGCATGCTGGGTGTTTTCTTGTCACCGGCACTCACCCGTCTAGGACATGAGCGTCAGGATCTTTAAAGTCTGTTATGATGGAATATATGCGACACAGACTAGACCTCGGTTTATACTCTCATCCGAAGGAGTAGGAAAACAGGAGTAAAGTGTCTTTCCCAGGGACACAACACAATGGCCAGGGCTCGAACCCGGGACCTTCCGATCCGCAAGCCGAAGCACTACCATTAGACCACAGTGCCACTACAGAGACACGCGTGCGCGCGTCTACAACCTCCCTCACCTACTCCCACAACATGCACCACTTGCTAGAGGCACGGTGGTCTAATGGTGGTGCTTTGGCTTGCGGATCTGAAGCTCCCGGGTTCGAGCCTTGTCCGGGCCATTGTGTTGTGTCCCTGGGAAAGACACTTTACTCCCGTTTCCTACTCCTTCGGATGAAAGTATAAACTGTGTGTCGCATACATTCCGTCATAACGGACTTTAAAGATCCTGACGCTCATGTCCTAGACGGGTGAGTGCCGGCAACAAGAACACACCCAGCATGCACTTGGTCCTTCTCCCCCATCCCTGGCTGCCCAGGATTGTGCTCAGTTGTTCGGGCGTCAGATCATGCGCCCAAAGGCTGCGGGTGGGCGTCTCGGGCGGTTTGAGTTAGATCCTGTATCGGCCAGCGCCTAGAGTCTGGTCAAGTACGGCGAGATAAGTGCGCTATAAAAATCCCCAATAATAATAATCATAATAGTCTCGTCCTTCTTCTTCCGTTTTCATCTCCTCTCCTTCCTTCTACTTATCTTCCTCTTCCCCCGTTTTCTGTCTCTTATAAAGGAGATCTCTTTGTTGTGCAATGTGCCACGAATAATGCACAGCAGGCACGCAAACAATACCACACAATTGCGTGTACTCGATGTAGTGTAATTTAGCGCGTACAGCTCAGACAGAAGATGCTAAGATTTTAAAGAACGGAGGAAAAAAAACAAACAAGGCACGAACAACGGAGAAATACAACAAAAAGAAAAGAAAAAAAAAACGAAGAAAGAAGCATTTGAAACTTACTTTGTTTTGTTTATATAGAAGCCCATCAATGGCTGTAGTTGGGGGAGAGGGGGAGGGGGGATATGAGAGAGAGATTCCATCTACAGCAGAGCAAGCGAACGGTCTTTAAATAAAAAGTAACCCTCTTTTCTTTTTAGCACTAGATAACAATTTGTTCGTGCTTAAATGAAGCGGACGGAGCTTAGACGGAAAGAGCCTTAGACCGAGTCTCTTTAATTTGACTGTAAAACAGTACATAGAAACTTTTTTGCCAGACAGAAACAGACATACAGAGAGAGCGAGAGAGAGAGAGAGAGAGAGAGAGAGAGAGAGAGAGAGAGGGGGGGGAGACAGAGACATAGAGAGACATACGCATACACACATACATACACACACATTCACACACACATACACACCAGCTAACACACACACACACACACACACAGGTATTTAGGGCTGACAATAAAATTCAACAAAGCAAGCAGCCGGCCTGTGGTAAATACTATAGCTCAGAACTTTTGGTCTTTATACTAGATGACAACCGTTCGTGTTGCAAGGTCCCAGACAGGCTTAGTACTAAAGCATGATGGTACAGAGCTTTAGTCACTACCGCTCTGTCACAGTCAATCTTAGCAGATACGAACCACACTTCATTTGGGGCTCAGAATTTCATTGGCTGATAATTATTGCCCAATGTGTGTATGTGTGTGTGTGTGTGTGTGTGTGTGTGTGTGTGTGTGTGTGTGTGTGAGAGAGAGAGAGAGAGATGGACGAAGGTGAGAGGGAGAGCAGAGTGAGAGAGATGGACGAAGGTGAGAGGGAGAGCAGAGTGAGAGAGATGGACGAAGGTAAGAGGGAGAGGAGGGGGATGGACGAAGGTGAGATGGAGAGCAGAGTGAGAGAGATGGATGAAGGTGAGATGGAGAACAGAGTGAGAGAGATGGACGAAGGTGAAAGGGAGAGCAGAGTGAGAGAGATGGACGAAGGTGAGAGGGAGAGCAGAGTGAGAGAGATGGACGAAGGTGAGATGGAGAGAAGAGTGAGAGAGATGGACGAAGGTGAGAGGGAGAGCAGAGTGAGAGAGATGGACGAAGGTGAGAGGGAGAGCAGAGTGAGAGAGATGGACGAAGGTGAGAGGGAGAGCAGGGTGAGAGAGATGGACGAAGGTGAGAGGGAGAGCAGAGTGAGAGAGATGGACGAAGGTGAGAGGGAGAGCAGAGTGAGAGAGATGGACGAAGGTGAGATGGAGAGCAGAGTGAGAGAGATGGACGAAGGTGAGAAGGAGAGCAGAGTGAGAGAGATGGACGAAGGTGAGAGGGAGAGCAGAGTGAGAGAGATGGACGAAGGTAAGAGGGAGAGGAGAGTGAGAGAGATGGACGAAGGTGAGAGGGAGAGCAGAGTGAGAGAGATGGACGAAGGTGAGAGGGAGAGCAGAGTGAGAGAGATGGACGAAGGTGAGAGGGAGAGCAGAGTGAGAGAGATGGACGAAGGTGAGAGGAAGAGCAGGGTGAGAGAGATGGACGAAGGTGAGAGGGAGAGCAGAGTGAGAGAGATGGACGAAAGTGAGAGGGAGAGCAGAGTGAGAGAGATGGACGAAGGTGAGAGGGAGAGCAAGGTGAGAGAGATGGACGAAGGTGAGAGGGAGAGCAGAGTGAGAGAGATGGACGAAGGTGTGAGGGAGAGCAGAGTGAGAGAGATGGACGAAGGTGAGAGGGAGAGCAGAGTGAGAGAGATGGACGAAGGTGAGAGGGAGAGCAGAGTGAGAGAGATGGACGAAGGTGAGAGCGAGAGCAGAGTGAGAGAGAGAATGTGTGTGTTGGGAAGAGGGAAAGATAAAAGGAGGGGAGTGAGAATGGTGAGTGGGTGGCAGTGGAGATACGTTTTTTTTTGTTTTGTTTTTTTAATTACTGGAGGAGTACATTTAAGGGTGGGTGTATAAGTATTGTGTGAGGGTGGTCACGAGAAGAGGTGGTGGATGAAACGATGCTGATAGAGGACCATGCTTCCCTCCCACCCCCTCATTCCCTTCCTCCCCCCTTTTTTTAAAATTTGGTTGTGAACATTCAATGGGGAATTTGCTGTTTTTTGCGTTTGATTGATGTTTTAGATTTATTTGTAATCACTGGAGTTGTCCAAGGAGAGATTTTTGTTCGGCCCACCCCTAGCTCCAGCGTTTTGGTTGGTCATGTTCTGAGTTTGTTGCATTTGCTCTCTCTGTTGGTTTGGTTGGTGTGCTTTGGGTTTATGCATTTGGGTATTTAGCCGTTGATTGGCTGAGTGGGATAATACATGTTTTATGATCTGCTGTGATTAGTATGCTTATGGTTTGATTCGAAAAGTGTTCACAACACTAGTTACGGTAATATACGTAATTGCCGTCCACAGTTTACCCATTTAGCTTTGTTTTACCTTGATAAAGAGTTTTAAAAAAAAAAAACACAACTCCAAAGTTTGGTTTTTAACTGACGACTCGTTGTGTTCTTTTTACCTCCTCTTTTTTTCCACTTTTTTTTCTTGAGGGAACACAATTTCATTGGTTGACATCGTCAAGTGTGAAAACATTATCTAAAAAGGACACATTTTCATCATGGCACACTTATTTTCTTCCAAAAATAACATTTTTTAATGTATTGTTCATCAACACAGAGACATAATCAATCTTCACAGACACGAATCAAACTTCATCGGGTAACAGAATTTCATAGGCTCATATCGTCCACCAATGTGAACACTTTTCTTCCCGGAGGGGACACATTTTCATAATTGGACAAGAATTGTTTAACATTTCAAGCTGCTTCACATACATGTTGTCCACAAATCATATTTCTTGGAGAACACAATGGGAACGCCTTTTTTTCATCTTGAGACAATTTGTAACATTTCCAGCGGTTTTATTGTTCGTTAACACAGGTGGGGTACTCAATGACCAGAAGTGTAAACTTTTTGCTAGGAAGAGCAGTAATTTAGCTTAGAGCTAAATGGATTCTATTCCTCACTCGACAGCTGGGGGTGCAGAGTCCGTCATCCACAAGTCGTGAATGGGTAAGTGGAAGTCTTGTCCGTTTGTACTTGTGAGCCCGGATCCGCGGACGGGAGCGCACATTAATGAGGGAGAGGAATGAAAGAAGGTTGTCTTGTTATATTATTATGTTCTATGCTTGAAACGTTATTGATAATAAAAACAGTATTGCGTAGTAAAATATAAAACATTCTTGAAGTCAAGGACCCTTAGTAGATAAGTGAAAGCTTATCGGACACGCGGTTGACTTGAACTTTCAGCTGTGCAACGAGTCGGAGTAACATGCCGATGGCCGTAGTCGGATAGTGTTGATTGGTCAGTATTTTTAGTAGGTAACGTCATGCCATTGACCTCTGCGCTACGACAATGGCGGCCGAGTTTGCTGTCAATGCAGACGACGAGACGTAAAGACATGAAAACCATTTTTGACATTATTTTGACATTTTCCAATTTTTGAAGCTATCCCTAACCCTAGCCCCTAACCCTAACCCTTAACCTAAAACATATTAACCAATCATACGCCGGCTTCCGACTTCGGCTATCAAATGCTGTCGGAGTAGTGATGGCTGAGAGAGAGGTGAGAGACGACGGGGGAATAGTATAAGGATGAAGGTGACAGTGGCAGGATTGGATGGAATGTATCCGTTGTATATACATTGTGCAGACTTGCTATGGGGTGTTGCAGATCGCTTTGGACTGCTCCACTTCACCGTGGATTGGTTTCCTGGTTCCACTGCGGTGTGTCGAGCGATCGGCCGGTTGCTCGAGTGCATCTCAACATTGTTCATTTCACCGTTCTGAATCACGTCACTCTCCATTGATCATCGACAGTTCTTACTGGACTGTACTTTATCAGGGCCTACTTCTGAAGAGACTTGGAAGCGGAGAGGGCGGCGGTTGCCGCTCCCTTTGTTATGGTTGGCCGACACGTGGACTCGATGCTTACCCTGTTCATCATTGACTCAGGCCAGTAATATTCACCTTTATTTACTGTTTCCCCATCATTACTCTCCATCCACCGGTGGTGAGACAGCTATAAAAACTTTTTGAGATTTTGAGAATTTCCGTTGGTGGGGGGGCCGGGTAGCTCAGTTGGTAAGAGCGTCTTGCTAGTAACCGAAAGGTCGCTGGTTCGAATCCCGGATTGGTCAACGTGTGATCATATTATTTTCCCCTTTACCAACAACTGGCCCGCTGGTGTCAGTATAAATCGGTCCAGTAGTCACCTATATGCGAAAGTGTCGTGTGACTATAATCTACAAACAACAACAACAACATCCGTTGGTGGATATTACTACAGTACCTGTCGGTGAACGGCTGTTTTGGTTATTTCAACTGTTTTTTTCATTATTATGTTGATTTGATAAGTCATGTGTGAAACAGTATAGGTTGAATAAAGTGTGATTGCATTTGTAAACATATTTTTCACGGTGCCATAATGTTGTTCGTCATTGTATGTCCAACCATCTTCTCGCCCAACCGGCTGCAGGAAATGTGACAGTTGGCTACCGGTTGCGTGTGTGACTGTTTATATTGAGTGTGTGATCGTGTGGACGACTGAAGTCAGCTGAATTGCGTCCGTTATAATGTTTCTCCTCCGCCTCCTCCTCCTCCTCCTCCTCCTCCTCCTCCTCCTCCTCCTCTGTCACGAAACCGTGGGTAAGTTGTTATGATCGTAGAGAAGTCGTGTTGCATGTGCTAAGCATGTAGTGATTGGATAACCAATCAAAACGATTTTTTGTGTGACGTAAACTGGAGTATATAACGGGGGGATGCTGGGCAGTTGGTTAGGGAATCTAGAAGATGCGTATGACTGAGAGAGAGAGAGAGAGCGTATCTTTGGGAGGCGGTCCGACCGGTTGTTGAAAGGTGAGTTAGATCATTTTATCAGAAGTCTTATTTTGAAAGAATTCGGAATTCGGTTTCGGAAATTATTATTATATATATATATAGTTAGCAGTTCCTAATTTCATTTTATAATATTTACATGTTTATTGATGCTTGTAATAACCGGTCGGTGTAGTATCTCAAAGTGAGTGATAGTTTTGTAGGTATGCCTGTGTGTGTGTCTTTTGGGGGTGTATAGTGTAGAATAGGCCTAGTGTGGGAACTGAGGGTTGGTAGTAGTTATTAGTGTAGGGTAGTACAGTATGAATGATCTGAATGCCGTATGTTGTGTGCCTGGGTTATTTTGAAATGAATTTGTATTTTCGGGGGTGAATAAAAGGGGTTAATTTCTTTATTATTTTATTAAATTTTATATGTAACATTTTGTATATGAATTTCTCATAATTGTTTGAGATGCTTTTGAGTATTTTGGATTCATGGAATAAATGTAGTTTTGATTCCCTCAGTTACTGACTGGTGTCAAATTATTATGTTTGTGTTGTGATGGTTAATATTTCTATTGCTCAGACTGCCTGTAGTCTGGAATCTTAATTTATACTAAATTTAGCGCACCTGCCCAAGGCAGTCTGTGACATCCTCCTCTCTCTCTCTCTCTCTCTCTCACCCTTTTAAAACCTTGGTTACTTTACAACTTTACAATAATTAAATTACAGCCACACGCGCATACCATTTCAAAGTTGGATGAGCTTTCCTAACGTTACCGTCCCGCTGAGGCGTTTTACTGACATTTTAAAAAAAATCATATTTCCGTGCGTCACTCACATGTGTAAAAAAAGGTAAAGGTAGTCCGATAGCCTTATGGCCGTAGGGGAGCGTGATGTTGGAGATCACACTTATCTTGGGCCAGCGTAATGAGGGTGATGCCCATCTCTCTCCCTCGCTGCTTTACCTTCCCTACCCTTAAGAGAGTAGGTACTGAGTCAACTGGGGGCGTTGTTATTTGTCGCTTCACGTTTTGCTGTCACCCATCCAAGTGCTAACCGCACTGGACGGTGCTTAACTTGCGACACAGCAGCGAGTGCTCCAACCACTGCGCTATCCGACACCCCATGTTAATCCAATTGTAATCAACCCTGTTGTCCTTCTAATTATTTGAGAGCGCAATGGATGGTTTCACCCTCTCTCTTCAAACGTTGGTGACTCAGTTCCAACGAGGGGGTTTCCTTAATGCCATAAAGATGGAGGAGGAAGGGTCTAGGAGGAAGAGAACAAAGATTGCAAGCCATTGAGATGTATTTCCAGACACTCATACCCAAAGTGTAAAAAAAAAAATCCAAAGGAAACAGATATTTTGAAAAGTGTCAATTTTGGAGAGAAAGAATGACAGACAAACAGGAAAAAAAGAAAGGAGAGAGAAAAAAAGAAAGAATCAAACATACAAAGGAAGGACAGAAAGAAAAAAAAGAAAGAAACTTTACAAGAAAGAACAGAAAGAAAGAAATAGAGAAGAAACGAACGAACAAGCGAATGACAGAATGAGAGAAAGAAAGATAAAAAAAAGAAAAAATTAAGGAAGAAATAGACAATAAAAAAAAAGAAAAGAAAGAACAAAGAGAGAAAGGGCATAATGTAAAAAAAATGGAAAGAAAAAGAAAGAAAGAAAGAAAGAAAGAAAGAAAGAAAGAAAGAAAGAAAGAAAAAGAAAGAAAGAAAGAAAGAAAGAAAGAAAGAAAGAAGGGGCACACTGTAAAAAAAAACGGAAAGAGAAAGGAAGAAAGAAACAAAAAAAACAACGAATGGAAAGAAGGATGGAAGGAAGAAAAGAAAAGACATGTTAAAAAAAGGGGATAAAAAAGAGGAAAATGCAGATATTGATGCGACAAGAGCATAAGGGTATCTTTATTGCTGCACGAAACAATTAATCGTTTTGACACTCCTACATCCTTAGCATGGGATATGGAAGACAACAGAGCGATTATTTTCTGCATGGCCTGCTTTAGCTGCCCTTAACCCGTTATTAACCACATCATCCATCCCACCGAAGATGCATTTGTACGAGTTTTACCCCACGGATGAAGGAATAAGCTGGAATATTCCTGTACGTAAAATGTTGCCTGTACGTAAAATATTGCCATAAGAAGAAAACATGAATGTTCAGTTTGGTTATTTAGTCCGAGGGGAAGCGTGAGACGAATGCATGGATTTGGTGCATTTAGATGATTCTGGCTTTTAACATGAGTTAATATTTTATGCTATATTGACTGTGTTGGGTGAAGGTTATTATTGCCTATGATCGTTGTTACACTGCAAAACAGATTTTCCTTGCTGTTTTGTTGGGGAAATGTAGATTCTGATTCGGATTCTGATGTAGATTCTCGATCTAAATCCCTTCATTCGCGCACAGCCGTCAGTCAACAAGTCACTGTAGCTTCTAAACTACTAGTATTACAGTTAAGATCGAAAGCGAAAATAAAGCGTTTCATTACATTAATTGACATGATTATTGCTATAGGTCCAGCGGACTCTTCCGAGCCAAATCAAGACCAGTATAGCCGAATCAGGACCACAAAATCAAGACCACAACTTCGCTGAAAGAGGACTCGCCCCTGATCCGCATAAAAGATCTGCCGAAACAACCCTAGTGGCAACACTGAAGGCACTCCACCAGCCAGTCACTTTACAATAAAGACATCCCACGCAGGGGAAGCAAACTTTGCATAAGATATAGTAAATGACCAAAACTGAAATTTTTCATGCGTAGAACAATCATAGGGCTCAGCTCGAAATATTCTCTCTCTCTCTCTCTCTCTCTCTCTCTCTCTCTCTCTCTCTCTCTCTCTCTCTCTCTCTCTCTCTCTCTCCCTCCCTCTCTCTCTCTCTCTCTCTCTCTCTCCCTCTCTCTCTGTCTCTCGCCTTTCTCTATGCTCACACACCCACACACATCCACATATGTACGTCCAAATTCAATAATTCGTCAATACAATGTATAAGTAAATACATAATAAATACATACAATAATAACATAAGAATAATCATGTTTAAATTACGTTGCACACACACACACACACACACACACACACACACACTCATATGCACAATAAATATTAATGAATACATATAATAATAATAATAATAATAATAATAATAATAATAATAATAATAATAATAATAATTATTATTATTATTATTATTATTATTATTATTATTATTATTATTATTATTATTATTATTATTATTATAATCATGGTGCTGCTATAGTTATTAGTCTCTCTTGCTCTCATGCAATAATTGTCACAAAACAACAGAACACAATGTTATTTACTTATTCATTGTCCTCAATGTGTTCCTAGATAAATACGTACTTTTAAACTTTTTTTTTCTTTTGGGCAGGGAGGGGGTGGCGGGAGGTCAGGGGAGTATTTATGAGTAGAGAAAACAACACAAGGAACGAACAAAAATAAACAAATAAATCAATAATCATGAAGATTTATTATTGTGGGTTGACACGGATCACCTGATCATTGTTATATGTCTCATGATGGACAAATAACCAACAAACATAAAAAAATAAATTTTTAAAAACATTTTTAAATACAACGGGAAAGAAAAACAAAGTCCAAGAAGATTTCATACGTCGGGTTGATATGGGTTAATACCCGAGACGCGAGAGAAGGTGCTTCGAGAGCTTAAAGCTGATTACATCCGACATGTGTGCGACAAATGAGGCAGAAGATAAGGATGTGAGTGGTGTGCTACGTTGCTGCTGCTGTCGCTGATGGTGAGCATGATAATATTGATTTACAAGTATCATCGGTAAGGGTTGGAAGGGGAAGGGTTTAGGGATGGGAAAGGGTAATAGGAGTAGGATGGGGGGGGGAGCAAAGTAGTTGTTGGTGTGTGGCTTGGGATCCGAGGAAAAACAAAGATGGTGGTGGAGATGGTGGTGGTGGTGATGATAATGATGATGATGACGATGATGATGGTGATAATGAGAAGTGGTTTTTGGTGTGTGCGTGTGGCTTGGGATCCGAAAATGACAATGGTGGTGGAGGTGGTTGAGGTGATGATGATGACGATGATGCTAGTGATTATAATGATGATGATGATATTGACGATGATGATGATGAGAAGTTGCTTTTGGAATGACAATGGTGGTGGAGATGGAGATGGTGGTTATGATGATGATGATGATGGTGATGATGATGATGATGATGATGATGATGATGATGATGATGATGATGATGATGATAATGATGATGATGATGATGATGATGATGATGATGATGATGATGATGAGGAAGAAGAAGAAGAAGAAGATGAAGAAGAAGAAGAAGAAGAAGAAGAAGAAGAAGAAGAAGAAGAAGAAGAAGAAGAAGAAGAAGACAACGATGACGATGATTATGATCATGATATTGACGATAATGATATTGATAATATTGATGACGATATTTGTTACTTAGTGATTGTTTATAAAGTCAAGCGGACTGACTACAAAGAACCGATATTGATACTGATGATAATATTGAAGAAGAAGAAGAAGAAGAAGAAGAAGAAGAAGAAGAAGAAGAAGATGATGATGATGATGATGATAATGATGAAGAAGAAGAAGATGATGATGATGGTGCTGCTGCTGCTGCTGCTGCTGCTGCTGCTGATGATGATGATGATAAAGATGATGATATTGACGATGATGATATTGATGACGATAATTGTTAATTAGTTAGTTATCCATTGTTAATTGGGTCCAGCGGATTGACTACAAAGAGCCGATATTGATACTGATGTTAATATTGATGATGATTATAATGGTAATATTGAAGAAGATGATGATGCTGATGATGATAATGAGGAGGAGAAGGAGGGGGAAGTACGTGAATAATTAGTATGGGGAAGGCATTGGTTGGCACGCCGATTGCGATCAATATTGATGGTGGAGCTGATTAGATGGAGGAGCAAAAGGAAGAGGAGGAGGAGAAGAGAGAAGAGGAAGAACAAAAAGAGGATCACATTGAGTTAATCTACTTGTTACAATCAGTCTGGGGAGAGGTGCGATTGGCGTCTGCCTTGGATTCGATAACAGAGTCAACGATAATGATGATGAAAACAACGATAACGGCGACGACGACGATAAAGATAATGGTGGTGGCGGTGGTGATGATGATGATGATGAGGAGGAGGAGGAGGAGGATTAGGAGAAGGAGGAGGATGAGGAGGAGGATGATTGATGATGACGACGTCGACGACGACGATGACGATGATGATGACGACGACGATGATGATGATGATGACGATGATGATGATGATGATGATGATTAAAAGGACCTCGACGAAGAGGAGTCTCCCTCCCTCCTCCTTCACCGCAATGACCATTGTAATATAGCATCGGGCATTAACAATACGCACGATCATTGATTCATTCACTCAATTCAAGGAATACAACGAAGTAAACTGTTTTGAGTAGTGTGGCCAGGCCAGGCTTAGACTGTGAAGAGAAAGTGGAGTTGGTATCTGAGGAAGGAAGGAGTGAGGACCTTGAGGAAACTGGAGGACCCTAGGCGAGAGGGAGGGGGGAGAGGAAAATGAGGTAAGGAGAAGTAGTGTCCCGAGGGTGGGAGGGGTTAGAAGCAGTAGCTGGACAGTGACGTGGAGAGACAGGGAAGGGATTAGGAAGGGATAGCAGCAGGATCTTGAGGAGGATCTAGAGTGCCATCCTCTCCAGGCTGTGCACCGGGGAGGATCCAGACAATATTTGGGAAGACCGGCTATTAAACTACAAGCTCACTGCCCATAATTATACTGCTTAGGAGGAATACACCACACAGCGTATCTGAGACGCGCCCTAGTAGTATCTCTCACGATTGAGAAGCGTTTCGGTAAGCCTTGACGAGTGCGAGCTGCGCACAAGCCACTTCAGACTCGCCACTTATATTTAGATGGACCATGCGTCATACTCTTTATCTATGAGCACGTTTTACGAGTTATTTCCCTTGAGTCTAGACATGACTTAAAATGAATTATTCTTTCTTTATATAGCGCACATATAAGCTCAAATAACTTAATCGAATATAAGAAGTCTCCTCTCTGAAAATCCTTACGGGAAGAGAGGGGACTATAAACTGATAAACATAACACAAATAACTTATTACGGCGCTGGTTACAAAAAGAGTGTGTTTACGAGTATAGTTGTAGAAAAACTTTGAACTAACACTGAATAAGGTAAATTTGCAACGACAATGCACGATAGTTGCGGCATACTTCACGAGTCGTAACTAGAACTTTCCAAGAAATATCACATTATAAGTAGTAGTAGTAGTAGTAGTAATAGTCCCAGTAGTAGTAGTAGTAGTAGTAGTAGTAGTAGTAGTAGTAGTAGTAGTAGCAGTAGTGGCGAGGTGGCCCAGTGGTTAGAGCGTTGGCTTGCAGATCTGAAGGTCCCGAGTTCGAGCCCAGGCCGGGGCATTGTGTTGTGTCCTTGGGAAAGACACTTTACTCCCGTTTCCTGCTCCTTCGGATGAGAATATAAACCGAGGTCTAGTCTGTGTCGCATGCATTCCATCATAACGGACTTTAAAGATCCAGACGCTCATGCCCTAGACGGGTGAGTGCCGGTGACAAGAACACACCCAGCATGTAACTTGGGTAAAGCGCTTCACTTGGGGCTACTGTACTTTCGAAAATAAAAGTGCCCGAATTTCACCTCGGTGATAATAAAGTTGTTAAAAAAACAAAAAAACAAACAAGAAATAAAAGTAGTAGTAGTAAATATTAGGAGGGGAAAAAAACCGCCGCAACGTCAAAACTGTTCAAGCTTTCGATGGCTTAAATTACTAAAACCAAACAAAACAACAATTAGAACAAAAATCACTGCTGATGTTTTTGCCCATCTCAGAATTATATCTTCGCGAGTTTACGTTAAATACAGGACATTGCGTAAGACAGTCCTCAGAGTATTTCTTAAGCTATGTAGATTGGAGGACGCGACGTACGTGTACATGGCGATGGGGATGGGGAGAGGAGGAGAAGAACAGCGCAGGGGGAGGAGGTCGGGGGTGGGGGTGAGGTGGGGAGAACCTGTATAGAGTGCGACAAGAGGAGATGAGGAGATGAGGAGGTGGATGTGACAAGGGAGAAAGTGCATGATGTAAAAGCGCACAAAGAGAGACAAAACCATGAGTCGTGGAGAACAGGAAGAGAGAGAGCGAGATACACAGACATATATATATATCTACAGAGAGAGAAAGACAGAGAGAGAGACAGAGAGAGACAGAGAGAAAGATGTGGGGAGGCGGTAACTATAGATAGGAGATGGAAGGCGAGAAGAGGACGAAGAGAGTGATGGATAAGGACTAAGAAGGAGTGAAGACGGGAGGAAGGAGGGAGGGAAGGGGGGGGGGGGTGTAGGGAGAAGGGCGAGCAGCGCGAAAGAGGAGGCGGAAGGGGTGCGGGTGGAGGAGAGAGAAGAGAGGTAGGCTTAGAGGAGGGAGGGAGGGAGCACGTTGCGGCCGAGCCGGGAGAGAACGGAAGGGCGAGGACAGTGTATCCACCCCTTAATGCGGCTGCAGACGGTAACTCCTTAAGAGCTTGTTGTGCATGACGGAGCGGTTGTTAAGGGAATTGTATTTCTGGATGCAGATTTAATTACTCCGGGCGGCGTGCATTGTGCTTTCAAGACCCTTAGCGGGGGACCTGCCATCGAGTATGTTTGTCTTAAAACAGTTCCTCCTTGCCTTTGCATGTTTAGGGTGGCGGGGCGCTTATCCCCGTACACTGTTTTCCAGCCTCTACATGTATACAGGCATTGTGGTACGTTTAGCGTTACGTGTAGCTATCTCCCCATTATAAACCCGGCTTCGAGAGAGAGGGAGAGAAAGTGAGAGAGAGAGAAAGGGTGAGAGAGAGAAGGAGAGAGGGAGGGAAAGAGACAGAGAGAGAGTAAGAGGGAGAGAGATAGAAACAGGAAAGGACAAAGGGAGAGAGAAAAAGAGTGATAGAAAGAGAGAGAGAGAGAGAGAGAGAGAGAGAGAGAGAGAGAGAGAGAGAGAGAGGGGGGGAGGCAGAAGCTAGAGAGAGACAGTGAAGGAGGGAGAGAGACAGAGAAGTAGGGATAGAGACACAGAAAAGGATGGAGAAAGAGAGACAGACAGACAGAGAGGGAGGGAGAGCGAGAGAGAGACGGCGACAAACACAGAGACAGACACAGAGAGTGATACAGTGCAGAGTTCTCATGAACTGCGACTATCAGTATTACTAGTCATTAAATATTTTCATTAAATACTATCACGTCGTTCCAAGCCTCTAAACCAATCGTGTTAGGTTTAGGCTTTTTTCTCCCACACAATCGGCCTTCCAGTGGGTGTCGTACAGTAAAGAATTCTTACAAACTGCGAACGTCAATAATAATTATTATTATTACCATTAAGGTGCACCTTCATACACAACATGCCAGCCTCCTCAAAAATATACATGTTAGTTTAGGCTGTCACCCCGAGAAATGTGTGTTCAACTTGAACGGCAGAGTAGAGACTTCTTGTATAAACTTACCTTCTCTGTTAAAGACATTGAATAAGTTTGTTTGCCTTCCATTCACATGATTTCCACCGTTAGGCGACTTGCTATAAAGTGAAGAGACGACGATGGCGATGATGATGATGACAACGACGACGACCACAACGGTAATGGTTGGTGTGTGTGGGTGTGTTAAGCGTAACGTTGAAGAGTGATTGTATGTATTAGTCTATTTATTCTATTTGTTTTAATATTTAGTTCATTTATTCTTTTCTGTTTCGCTGAGATGCAGTGTGCTGTATGAACTCTCAATCCTGGGTAATAAAGATTGGTTGACTTGACTTGACTTGATGATGATGATGATGATGATGATGATGATGATGATGATGATGATGATGATGATGATGATGATGATGATGAAGAAGAAGAAAACGACACAGAGGAACAAAATAGTCAGACGTCACGCCGAACAACCTTGCTTTACATCAGTCTAAACGCAGCTTGAAAGCGGAACCGTTCGAGGCAATTCGCCCCTAGCTCTTCCAACCAACTAACTGCTGCATACTTATTCAAGCGATCCATACAAGGCACTTCGAACATCGAACAAGCCCTAGCTGCCTACAGAGCAGCTAGGAACTGACTAGCCTGCTCCCCTGCCCCGTCCTTTCAATATACTCCCTTAAGTCTCAGCTTCGCTGTATGCAGACCCTCGCTCGTTGCATACTATACATGCAGGACAGAATGACGGACAGAGAGGCACTCCACGTTTCCAGGCTTCACTCCAACGACCAGTTGAGCACCGCTCACAAATTTCGTCCAAATCTCCTCCTGAGGCTGTTTCCGTGTCCCTCCTTAAAGCTCTCCCTGTCCTTCTTTATTTCTTACTCTTTATTCCACACCAACCTGCCGCAAGTCTCTCTCTCACACGCATTTCTCTCTCTCTCCCTCTCATCATCATCATCATCATCATCATCATCATCATCATCATCATCATCATCATCATCATCATCATCATCATCATCATCATCATCATCATCATCATCATCCACTTCCTCCTCCTCCTAATTCTTCCTTCCCTCTTCTTCTCGTTCTGTTGCCCTTTCTTCTTTAAGTACGTACCTGCAGTATAGTTCCGCACCTGCTTCGAAAAGGCAATACACGTTGCAATGGCTTAATTTTGTCTCATTTGAGTCGGATTGGGATCGAGTATTTTACTTCCCCTCTCTCTCTTTCATCCTTCTTTGCTTTCTTTCTATCTCTCAATCTTTGTTGAGTCTCGTTCTTTCTGGATTATTTTATTTATTTATTTGGATTTAGTTTGTCGATATTATTAGTTTTCTAATTAACTTAATCCTTTGCTTTCTTTCTTCTTTATTTCGTTCTTGATTTCCTTCACTTTATTTTCTTTCTTCCTTTCTTTATTTCTTCTTTTCTTTCTTTCTTGTTTCTTCTTCCGTTCTTCCTTCATTTCTTTCTTTCTTCTCCTTTTTTTTTTGGTTGAACTTTTCTTCTTTCTGTTCTTCGCGCCGTCTTTCTAATCTGTCGTCGTCAAGCCAGGCTAATACCTTAAAGATAATTAGCTGTTGGCCGTGCCATTTCTTTTAAATTCTCTGCAGCTCGCCACCCCACACTTTAACTATTTTTTCTACTCTCTGTCTGTCTCTCTTTCTTTCTCCATCTCTCTCTCTCTTTCCCCCCCTCTCTCTCTCGCTCTCTCTTTCTTTCCCCAGCCCTCTTAAGATCTAATTCACAGTCGACCATCATATACTCTCACAAATGCAACAACCCAAACTAGCTCTTCGGAATCTTCCGGCCTAATTGTTATTCATCATATTAATTCATCCTGTTAAGTCTCTCTCTCTCTCTCTCTCTCTCTCTCTCTCTCTCTCTCTCTCTCTCTCTCTCTCCCCTTTATCTCTATCCCTTTCTCTCTCTCACTGTCTGCCTCTCTCCCCTCTTCTTCTTCTTAGTCTCCTTCTTCTCTGTCTCCCATGCTTTCCCTCCCCTCTCTGTGTGTGTTCCCCTCGCCTCTCTCTTTCTCAGCCTCTCTTTCTTGTATTTCATTTGATGTTGTAGTCTTGCACCTATTTACAGGCGCCCCATTTTATGATCCATCTTAATTTCATAGTCCCCTACACGCCCTGTGTCCGGGGACTTAAAATTTTTACCCTATTCCATTGCGCTCCACCCTCCTCTCTCTCTCTCTATCTCTCTCTCTCTCTCTCTCTCTACCTTCTTGCTCTCTGTTCCCCTCCTTCCTCTCCCTCTTTCCCTCAATACACACAATCTCTCTCTCTGTACCCCGCTGGTCTCCTCTCTCTCATCTTCCCTCTTCCTCTCTCTCTCTTTCTTTCTCCTTCCCTCTTTCTCCTCATCCCTTTATAATAATAATAATAATAATAATAATAATAACAATAATAATAATAATAATAATAATAATAATAATAATAATAATAATAATAATAATAATAATAATAATAATAAATGAAGTAATTAATAATAATAATAATAATAATAATAATAATAATAATAATAATAATAATAATAATAATAATAATAATAATAATAATAATAATAATAAGGGTATTTATATAGCTCATTTTCCTTAATGACATCAGGTCAAAACGCAGTTCTCACGCCTTTATGCTTAACGTTAGCATCGAAATACCTATGTGAAACAAAATCTAGACACTAATAAATTATGCAAAGACATAATACAAATATATTTAAAAAAAAGAATATCTACAAGTAAACTATTAAAGACGAGGGAGGGAGAGAGGAGGAGAGAGCAGCTAAGGAGTGAGGGGGCTGGGGGCGAGCTGCGTGACGGCGGTGGTCTGAATCAGAAAAGAAAGAATGATGATGGTGATGGGAAGTGAGATCAGACATTGTTAAGGAAGAGATGAGTTTTCCAGTTGGACTTGAAAGTGGCTGTGTTCGGAGAGCTGCGAAGAGAGAAAAGAAGAGAGTCCCAAGCTCTCTCCATACCCACACTCCACGTCTTCTCCCTTTGGAGCAAACTGCGATAACATTTGGGTTGGAATCGATCCTACGTGACCTCCACAGTCTGCTACTGTGTTCTCTCAGCCTATATTTTTCAACGTCTGGCGTGTTTCATAAAGACGATTGCCGGCAGAACAAAGAGCTGAAGAAATTCAACTATGCTTACAAATAGATGATTTAAAAAAAAACACCTCCACAAAACATACTTTTGGTCAAGTGGCGAGGCAAAGCGAACAGTGAGAGAAAGATAGCAAACAGACAGCGGTTCGTATCACCGATACCACAAGTATATCAACTAACAAGTTAGTATCTCCTATTGCCCCCAGTCGACGTGCGGTGGTCCCGTTGCCCTTGGTTTTAGCCACAAGCTGAGACGGGGATATCCCAAACCTAAAAATAGAATAGAGAATTCTGGGAAATCTGTTCAATGTTCTCACGAAGATGTGCTGGCTGAAATGAAATGAAAGTTGGGAGAGGAACTGCATATTTCTGGTAGTAAACAAAGGCAGAAACTTGTCAGCAGTATTATCAGCGATGGAGTTATAATGGACGAAGTGCTCCATACCTATGAGGTTGTCTTTGCTCGAGCAAAGAAACTAAAGAAGGATTTGGCCGACGTCATTTCAGAAAAAGGATTTCTCTACCCATAATTCCGCTGGGTTTTGAAGTTTCTAAAAGGTTATTTCAGGCCGACGACGCTCTATGGAGCGCAAAGCATGTAAAGGGAAGCAACCGGTTGTACGCGCACGTCGACAGAGACATAGAGGGGAGATACTAACTTGTTAGTTGATATACTTGTGCCGATACCAATACCCTGACGCTCGAGCTGCCAACACCTGGTTTCCTCTACTCCTTCGGATTAGATCATTTAAAACCGAAGTCTAGTCTCTGCAAGCAGACAAATAAAATAATTACACGGAGTTTAAAGATCCTGGCGCTCACGTCCTACAGCCATTATGGTCCATAGCCTGACACTTCATCTTACGCCTTCTTATCTGTTTCATGTCTTATGTTAGCTGAGTAGCTCGCGCTTTCGCCCTGTCGGGCGACGAACATCGATGGGGCTGTTCTTGCGTCGCTGTGAAAGGAAATCAGAGTTACAATGTCGCCTAAATCCTACCACTATAAAGAGTACGTAAGATACATTTTGTATTTCGTGCAAATGCATTTTTTTTAACGCAAGTTCTAAATAATGTTCATTATGGAGCTACTTTTCAACCACGCAGTATGTGGACATTTTTTGACGTCTAGCTTTCATCAAGTTGACGTTCACAATGTGGAATTGGATCGGTGGCGCGTACGACAATTGCCCCACGTTTCCGGTGCGCTCTCTCTCTCTCTCTCTCTCTCTCTCTCTCTCTCTCTCTCTCTCTCTCTCTCTCCACTTTGCTCTGCAATTTTCTGTAATGTATACACTAGACCTCGATCGATGGTTCTTCCTTTGCCATTTGCTTGAAGACGAAGAAGAGGGGTAAGAACATGTGGAGAAAGAGGGAGAGCTAGAGAGAGAACTAGAGAGAGAAAGAGAGTTTGATTGAAAGAGAGGAGAGAGAAATAGGGTATGCCGAGAGAAGGAGGGGGAGAGAGAAGTCGAAGTCGAAACCTTTAATAGGATAATAGCATTAGGTCCTATGGACCTGTCTTACAGCTAGTCCTTAATAAAATTGTCAAAATAAAAGAAATAAAAAAATTCAGAACGAACAAAATAAATAACATCAAATTGATTCGAAACTAACACAAACCTTAACAATGCTAAGAATTAACAAAATTACTAAGAAAATTAATGTACCGAAATACACATACTCCCAACAAATCAAACTGACGCAAAAAAGGAAGAACAAATGTATAATACAATCATCCTAAATATTAGGAGCAAGGGAAAATAGAAATTTGTGGAGTCTAATTTTAAACAATGTTAATGATTTACTTTCCTTGATCTCTGGTGGTAGAGAATTCCACATACTTGGACCAGAATATGATTGAAGTGTTTAAAAAATGTCTAAGCGTGGCTGTGGCAATGTTAAATTATGTCTGAAAATTGAATAACGAGATGAAGGTTTGCTAAAAAGGACTTTTAAATAATCAGGAGCTCTATTGTTTAGTATTTTGTACATTAAAACGGCTTTATTGTAATTAAGGTGTTTGTTAAGGGGAAGCATACCACCAGGTAAAGAAAAAAAGAGAGAGAGAGAAATGGAGAGAGGGAGAGAGATGTAAGCTTATATGTGTTTATATATGTGTGTGTATGATTGTGCGCGCCTGCGTGCGTGCGTGTGTTTGTATGTGTGTGTTTGAGAGATAGGGAGAGATAAAGTGATGGGAGAATAAGAAACAAAGAGAGACAAACAAACAAAGGGGAGTGATGGATGAAATAGATCGCAATTTGCACATGATGCATGAGCCTAGGGATGACCCTGACCTTCACGTGACCACCCCTCCTAATGTGCTCGTCAATGATCAAACAAACTGCATGTTGTTGAATACCATGGATTAAATAAACTGCCATACCATTGTATGATGACCCATTTAAAAAAGGTTTTTGCAGGTTTTTGCATGAAAATGACCTTAACCTTCAAGATCAACAAAAAACGGAACATATATGAAAGACCAATCTATCACCTCTAAATACGACAAGTTTGGACTTGATATCTTTCATAGTTTAGGGTCAAGGTCACTTCAAAGTACCTATACTAACTGACTTTAAACAGCTCCAATGACCTTGACCTTGGATTGTAGTTGACCAAATTTGCAAGGTATGTGTGTCTCATTAGCATCTGCCACGCATCAAAGAATCATAAGGTAAATAAGAACAACTTGGGAAAAACGTGAACTTTTGTGAACAATTGTCCATTTTCGACTAACATGTGTTGACCCTTTCACCTTGACCTTGAAGCGAAGTCATTCATTCACTGATCATTTATGAGGTCTCATGGATCTAAACCATCTAACCAAGTTTGGTTGTGATAGTTGAAATAGATTCTGAGATATTAATCCACTTGCAAGTTTTGCACAGACAGACGGCAGACAGACAGAGGGACATTTTTTAAAAAATGTAATGTTTCGACTATTTAGGACTCATTTCGCACAGATTAAAAAAATTCTGGAGGACTCATTCTGCACAGATTTCCTAAAATCTAAATTTATTTTTTAATGTTATTTTTTTAAATACATAGACTCACGTTGCTATGCATGTGAGTCAAAAATGACGGAGGTTAATATCTTTTTTTTTAAAGCCTAAAACAATAACCGCTGTTAATTAGTCATTGAGGTTCAAAAACATGTCCAGCTTGTTAGTTAAATACCCATATGTTTAGTTAGTTGTAAACCGCTCTGCCTGTTTTAGAAATAACACACACACACACACATACACACACACGAGTATGTAGAACACCAAAACTGGGTTTTACTAAGAATGTAGGAATCGGAAAGTGGTCTTTTGACGGAAAGAACGCACATTTCTTCTAAAAATGTAAGAATCTAATGCAAAATTGGCTCTTTCCGTCTCAAAAGTTGACCTAGTTCGTCAACTATAGGCGACGAAATAGGTTGAACTTACTTGCAAAATTTCCTGAAAATTGACTGGATTATCCCTGTCCCGGATAGAGCACTCCCTTGTACTTAAAACACTCTCATGCACTACAACTGCACTCCCATGCACTAAAAGAGCACTCATGTGTACTTTAAAAAAAAGTGGGTGGGTGGAAAAAATTGGGTGGCTAATACACACACCCATTTTCTGCATAAAAAGCAAGGTCAATCACCCATTTCAAGGCTTATGTCTACGCACATTAACACACGAATCTATAATCAAGGAGCGACCATTCCTTATATAATAAAATGATATGAGTGCAGTTTGAACCTTAGCGCTAGCTTGCAACACTGCTTCAGAAGTGTTATTTCTAAAGCTGAGCAGTTTACTAGTAAATAAACATATTGTTTAAGTTTTAGAAATGATCTTTCTCAATTAAATAAACTCTTTAATTTACCTTTATCTGTTTTCTTTCTTTTTTTAAAAAAAAATAGAAATTTGCTTTGATTGCATTTTATATGCCGCGTTCGGTGGCAATAGTTGAAATAAAATTTAAAAAAACAAACTTACACCAAGTGAGTACATTGATTTAGTTTTTAAAAAGGGTCTTTTTGAAGTAATAACAATCTTTAATTTTTGTACGCTGTTGTCGTTTTAGCGCAATGTTAGGCCTACTGGTAATGTGTGTGAATGCGTAGGTAAGTGTGTATGCCTAGGTGAGTGCGTGTGTGTGCGTAAGAGTGTGTGTGTATGAAAGAGAGAGACACACAAGTACAATTTATTCCATAATTTTATTTTTTAGTAGGTGTTTATATTGTGTGCGTATAAATTGAACCTAAAAACTGAACACTGGACTTTCACACCTTTAAAATAATCAGTCTCAGACAGGAACAGTTGACATTACAGTATTCACCGTTTAAGGCCACATAGATTTAATGTCTAATTTTAAAATGACGTTCATGTTTGGGGCTTTTGTCTACTTTCAACCAAAATATCGAAGAAGTTCCTTTTTGTATCCTATCCTATCCTATCCCGTAAATCGAAGGTCGTTGGTGCACCACAGATAATCGTTTAACCAGCGTACTCCATCTTTCTCTGTCCACAGCAACCCTGATGGCTTCGCGCAGCGTCAAGCCAGTCCATTCTCGAATGTTGTCCTCCCACCTCTTTTTCGGTCTCCCTCTTCTTCTGCCTCATTGCACCGTGCCTTGCAGGATGGTCTTTGGAAGGCCTGATACTCTGGTGAAGTGGCCATACCATCGGAGTTTCCGTTTTTTCACCACTAGTGAGCATGTCATCGAGTTGTCCAATGGCTTGTGTGATGGTCTGTCGGACTTCGTCATTGGTGATGAGCTGGGTATAG
>CM072518.1:53857418-53862418 GCA_036898135.1 Oncomelania hupensis | reverse complement strand
GAGTAATAATGGAAAAATCATAATCATAAAAACAGCATGCAAAAAGATATTGTATAATGCAGATGTAGAGAACGTCTAACGGTGGAGGTCCTAAGAAAAAAGAAAGCATTCACAGGAAAAATAGATGCTTTAATATCATTAACAGAAAGTGTGTGGAATTCATCGAATACCCCCTCTCCCTCCCCTCCTCCACTCCCCACCCTCCACTCCCCCACCTCCATCTCCCCCAAATTGAAAAAAAAACACTGCCAAAGACGATGTAAAAAACAAATCTATAGCACGTAACACACTTTCTAAATTAGCGTACATTTGTCTTTTGCTTAAAAATAATCTGTGCACATCAGGCATGCAGTAGCCGCCTTCTTGCGAAATCGATTCTTTCTCTCGGGAAACTGTCTGTAATTTGCGTTTTTATTTTATTTTTTTTATTTGTATATATACGCACTCTGTTTTGGACCTTAATGATTTATTTACACATGGAAAATTATTCTATTGGTTTTCCATGATGCGCACTCTTATTTAAGTTCACATTAATTATTAACACTTGGAGTGTGGCTCCGTCGCTCTCAATGTGAGCTAGCTTAAACGATTTTTAAAAGAAACACACACACACACACACTAACTTGGAAATTATCAAATTGAACCCTTGCTTCGTTGGGCAAATGAGCAACGTTTTAATTAAAGCGTTAGCCCTGTATTTTTCATTGACGCACGCAAGATAAAACACCAGAAAGTCTTATTAAATGACAAATGCCACATCACAACGGACCGAGCAAGCCTTTAAATAATTAATATTTGTTTCATCAACTCAGCTGTGCATCAACTCTTTTTTGCGGCATAGTCTTCTTCTTGCCCACAATCAATTTTTGATTATTATGGCACTTTTTACCAAGGTGCATGCTGGGTGTTTTCTTGTTACCGGCACTCACCCGTCTAGGACATGAGCGTCAGGATCTTTATAGTCCGTTATGATGGAATGTATGCGACACAGACTAGACCTCGGTTTATACTCTCATCCGAAGGAGTAGGAAAACAGGAGTAAAGTGTCTTTCCCAGGGACACAACACAATGGCCCGGCCAGGGCTCGAACCCGGGACCTTCAGATCCACAAGCCGAAGCACTACCATTAGACCACAGCGTTCCCCGCATCACAGTTAAGTTTAGTTTAGGTTTACTTAATTCAGTATAGTATAGATCAGTTTAGTTTAGAGGAGCTTAGTTTAGTTTAGTTTGGTTAGTGTGGTAGTTTTAGTTTAGTTTGGTTTAATTTAATTTTTTTAGTTTATCTTAATTTAGTTTAATGAGATTAGGAGCTTTTATTTTAGGTTAGGTTAGTTTAATTTAGTTTAATTTATTTTATTTAGTTTAGTTTAACACAGCAGTTTAGTTAGTTGAGTAGTTTTAGCTTGGTTTAGTTTAGATTTAGTTGAGTTCCGTTAGTTTAATAGAGAGATACTTTTGTTTATGGGCGTTAAAGTGTATATAAATACACAGAATTGTAGTTTGTAACCATTAAACAAATCGTACCGGTTGCCTCGATTCGCTGACAATCTGAGCCTTTCTCCGCCACATGGATACAAAACCTTAATCAATTACAGTGGAAAATTGATTCTCCTCTTCGCGTTCTTGCCAATTGATTGGCAGTTTATGTAGACCTAGAATTGGATTCTCAAGACGCTGTGTATCAGTCGTGTTTCAGTTAGAGGGTGTTTGCGAACATAGTCGATACAAGACGCGTTCCGTTTCTCCCTTTGTTATCAACAGCGACGCACCAAACAAGCACACAGAACTATCGCGCTAAATGTTCATGTTGTATCAGTTTCTTCTTCATTTCCATGCTGGGGTTCATTACACTCTTCTCATCGGAAAATCGAAAAGACCGGTGCAAAAAGAAAACAGCGGCCAGTAAGCTTAGTCATGGCGGAATCGAGTTACGGAAGACCTTTCAGTTTTAATACAATAGAAGCTTAAGCTCATTTTAGGGTCAGGGTGGGGGTTGGCCAAAATAGGTGCTTGCAACAAATAAAAAAAAGGCGCCATTCAACAGTGTATAATGTATCGAGTTACTGAAAACATATTCTATAAAGAAGTGAGCTTAAAGAAAAATAAACCCGTGAAGAAGAAGAAGAAGAAGAAGAAGAAGAAGAAGAAGAAGAAGAAGAAGAATGAGGAGGAGAAGGAGGAGAAAAATAAGAAGGAGGAGGAAGAGGAGGAGAACAAGAAGGAGGAGGACAAGAAGAAGAAGAACAAGAACAAGAAGAACAAGAAGAACAAGAACAAGAACGGATATTTGGATGAAATAGAGGTTGGACGAAAGACAAGAGGATGAATAGACATATCGATCAAAATCGAATTAATAAATGAAAGAGCAAATCATTTAATTGCATGGTACACAATTAATGAATGACTAAGAAAGAACGACTGGCGGAATGGATGAATGCACACACGAGTTAATGAAAGAAGGACGCAATGAATTAAAGAATGGATGGATGAATGAATTAGATTATCTGGGCTTACCTGTTGATATGTAGGCGGTCTGGGGGTGTTGCGGATGGATCTGACCAGCGCGTTGTGTTGACGTAGTGCGAAGTGGACAGCGTCCGCAGGTTCCTTTTCTTGAACACCGCTAGCGTTCTGGACACCCGCCCTCTGCAACCATACATACGTCACATTATTGTCATATCCTATCATATCCTATCCCGTAACTCGAAGGTCGTTGGGGCACCACCTGTGATCCACCTGTGATGTTTAACCAGCGTACTCAATCTTTCTCTGTTTTCAGCAACCCTGATGGCTTCGCTCAGTGTCAAGCCAATCCATTCTCGAATATTGTCCTCCCACCTCTTTCTCGGTCTCCCTCTTCTTCTACCTCCTTTAACTGTGCCTTGCAGGATGGTCTTTGCAAGGCCTGATGATCTGGTGACGTGGCCGTACCATCGGAGTTCCCGTGTCTTCACCACTGTGAGCAGGTCATCGTGTTGGCCAATGGCTTGTGTGATGGTCTGTCGGACGTCGTCGTTGGTGATGTGCTGGGTATAGGAAATGCCCAGAATTCTTCTGTAGCACCTCATCTCCATGCTTTCTATTCTTCGTTGTATATCTGCTGTGATGGTCCATGTGTCGCAAGCGTATAGGAAGATGGAGATGACAAGGGAGCGCAGCAGCCAGTCTACACATTATTGTTAGTACATTTTAAAAAAGGCTTCAAATTGAGGGCTTCGTTTGCGAGGTTTGGCATCGTTATTACACTAAACAATGCTAGAGCGGGCTTTCGTTGCTCAAATCAACCGCTATAACCCGATTATTTTTTTCAAGTCTGGTTCTGACAGGAAGTGATTTCCCCTGTTTTAACGGCACAGCGAAACCATAGCCGTGTAACTTTTGACCCTATTTCTGAACCAAACGTCTTGAAGAGTGCGTCGTCAGTGTCTGGGGCAGGGTAGGGTCTAATTTATCAAGCTGAAACGAAGAAAAAACTTACAATTACTTTTAAACGTGTTCTTCTCTCTTACCGGCGTTGGTAGCTGCTAATTTCAGCTCCACAATGTTGGTTGGTTAGCCAACGGCTTGCTGCTATCCATAGGCACAAAATGTACGGAATGTATTCATTGAAAATATCACTATACTTTCCAAAGAGTTTTAGTTGAATGTTTTGTTATAAGCTAATTTTTTCAGTGCGGCAACACTCACTGTGAATGTTGAAAGCATCTGTCGAAGTGGGGAGTAGGCAACGTGAGTCCCTGTAAGTGATGGCTTTGAAATGTTGGTAAGTGTTACTGCAGTATATCGTCAACTTTACATACAATTGCTATGCTAAACCCAAACCCTTATTTAAAGGTTGGGGATATATCGGAAAGACATTTAAACAACAGTTAATGTTGTACATTTTAGATATTTTGCTATAGGTCGCCTGGTTTGGCGCGGGTTACGCTTTAACAACGCTCCGACCCGACATTTAGTTTCACATGCCGCAATTGTATGAATATATAAGTAAATATATGATAAGTAAATAATCTTGTATTGGGGCGAATTATTATTTTTTTTAAAAAATATATATATATTTTGGCATTTTAATCTAGAGCTCATGGTAAATGGAAATGATCGCGCGGACTTTCGCGTGACAACTGCAGCTCAGCCGAAATTCCGTGCGTGAGGTCAAAGGCAGTTCGCGCGCGCCATAGGGACGCACTGCCCCGACGCTACAGTACGTAACCTTTTTTGCGGAAAGTCTGGACAGGAGAGCGCTCTGTAGCGGTCTAGCGCTCTGTAGCTGTCGCAAAAGGTTGTTTGCGAAGAGAAAAAGATGGCGGCCAGAGTGGTGGGTTTTCGATTTGCGAATGGCGATGTGTCCAATGGTGAAATAGCAAGGGAGGACTTGTTGTCATTTACAGTCTGGTAAGCTTTGTGTTCTTGTTATTTGACGGAATAATTATATTTATGTGCAATCGGTATGAATTAGTATTTATATTCGATAGTATTGTTGTGTCGTCAGTGCGATTGATAGTAACTTTCACTTTCAGCCAACTTTACTTTGATTGGCTGTTGTGCAGTCAGCATGTGCTGCGCCATTTTAAAAGCGCTCGCTTATGGCAAAAGGTTGTCCAGAAGCAAAAATAGTTCGTGTGGAGCAATCGAATCGTTTTGTGGCGTTCTTTTTTCTGGACAACTCGGGGCTGGTCTCCGCACTCGAAAATGGAATGCATTAATTTTGAGAGAGAGAGAGAGAGAGAGAGAGAGAGAGAGAGAGAGAGAGAGAGAGAAGGGGGGGGGGGGTAGAGAAACAGAGAGAGTGAGATTAAACGGCGAACACGGTTTTGTTGTTGTTGTTGAAAGCAGAGTGAGCATGCTAGTAGTAGTAATGGCAACACGGGATCTTGAGTGATGGATGCTCAACATGGATCCTGAATTGCTCTTCGTTTCACAAAGTTCAACTCCACTGTTCTCTGTTGGTCTGTCTCTCCCTCTCTCCCTTCTTCCCTCTGTCTGTTTGTCTGCCTTTC